>CM053790.1:5598373-6198373 GCA_028749045.1 Cupressus sempervirens | reverse complement strand
GATATTGCTATCGGGATTTAGCTGTGTGAATTTGAGTCAAACTCATTGACCCATTTTTCTTGAGTAGTGATTCAACATGAATCCATATCTCATGAGAATAAATTGAACACTTAGCACTCATTGGATCTAGGTGATGCTCATAGGAGTGAAGCACCGGGACTTTTCGAGAGGTCACCCATCCCAATACTACTCTAGCCTGAGTGTGCTTAACTACAGAGTTTCCTCCATGGTTAAACCCAAAGCTTGAAATACTATTTGAAAAACCTTCACCAAGTGTTGTGCCTTATGAACCATTCACTATAAAGCCCCTTAAGCTCATCAATTGATAAGTAGGAGATAATTTCCAGAGCAAGTCAAATTGCGATATTGCTATCAGGATTTAACTGTGTGAATTTTGAGTCAAAAATCATTGACCCATGTTCCATGAGTAGTGATCCAACATGAATACATATCTCATGAGAATAAATGGAACACTTAGCACTCATTGGATCTAGGTGATTCTCACAAGGGTGAAGCAACAAGACTTCCTAGGAGGTCACCCATCCCGATACTACTCCAGTCTGAGCGCACTTAACTACAGAGTTTCCTCCATGGTTAAACCCAAAGCTTGAAACCCCATTTTCAAAACCTTCACCAAGTGTTGTGCCTTATGAACCATTCATTAGAAATCCCCTTAAGTCATCAATTGATAAGTAGGAGATAATTTCCATAGCAATTCAAATTGTGATATTGGTATCACGATTTAATTGTGTGATTTTGAGTCAAACTCATTGACCCATGTTTAATGAGTAGTGATTCAAAATGAATCCATCTCTCCTGAGAATAAATAGAACACTTAGCACTCATTGGATCTAGGTGATGCTCATAGGGGTGAAGCACTAGGACTTCCTAGGAGGTCACCCATCCCAATACTACTCCAACCTAAGTGCGCTTAATTACAAAGTTTCCTCGATGGTTCAACCCAAAGCTTGCAACCCCATTTGAAAAACCTTCACAAAGTTTTGTGCCTTATGAATCATTCATTAGAAAGCCCCTTAATCTCATCAATTGATAAGTAGGAGATAATTTCCACAGTAAGTCAAATTACAATATTGCTATAAGTATTTAACTATGTGATTTTGAGTCAAACTCATTGAACCATGTTTCATGAGTAGTTATTCAACATGAATCCATATCTCAAGAGAATAAATGGAACACTTAGCACTCATTAGATCTAGGTGATGCTCACAGGGGTGAAGCATCGGGACTTCCCAGGAGGTCACCCATCCCAATACTACTCCAGCCTGAGCGCGCTTAACTACAGAGTTTCCTCCATGGTTAAACCCAAAGCTTGCAACCCCATTTTAAAAACCTTCACCAACTGTTGTACCTTATGAACCATGCTTTAGAAAGCCCCTTAAGCTCATCAATTGATAAGTAGGAGATAATTTCCACAACAAGTCAAATTGCGATATTGCTATTAGGATTTAACTATGTGATTTTGAGTCAAACTCATTGACCCATGTTTCATGAGTAGTGATTAAACATGAATCCATCTCTCATGAGAATAAATGGAATAATTAACACTCATTGGATCTAGGTGATTCTCACAGGGGTGTAGCACCAGGACTTTCTAAGAGGTCACCCATCCTAATACTACTCCATCCTGAGCGTGCTTAACTATAGAGTTCCTCCATGGTTAAACCCAAATCTTTAAACCCCATTTGCAAAACCTTCACCACGTGTTGTGCCTTATGAACCATTCATTATAAAGCCCCTTAAGCTCATCAATTGATAAGTAGGAGATAATTTCCACAACAAGTCAAATTGTGATGGTGTTATCAGGATTTAACTGTTTGATTTTGAGTCAAAATCATTGCCCCATGTTTCATGAGTAGTGATTGAACATGAATCCATCTCTCATGATAATAAATGGAAAACTTAGCACTCATTGGACCTAGGTGATGCTCATAGGAGTGAAGCACTAGGACTTCCCGGGAGGTCACCCATCCCAATACTACTCCAGCCTGAGCGTGCTTAACTACAAAGTTTCCTCCATGGTTAAACCCAAAACTTGCAACTCCATTTTCAAAACCTTCACAAAGTGTTGTGCCTTATGAAACATTCATAAAAAATCACATAGTTAAATCTTGATAGCAATATTACAATTTGACTTGCTATGGAAATTATCTCCTACTTATCAATTGATGAGCTTAAGGGATTTTCTAATGAATGGTTCATAAGGAACAACACTTGGTGAAGGTTTTTCAAATGGGGTTGCAATCTTTGGGTTTAACCATGGAGGAAACTCTGCAGTTAAGCGCGCTTAGGCTGGAGTAGTATTGGGATGGGTGACCTCTTGAGAAGTCGCAGTACTTCACCCCTATGAGAATCACCTAGACCCAATGAGTTATAAGTGTTCCATTTATTCTTATGAGAGATGTACTCATGTTGAATCACTACTCATGAAACATGGGTCAATGAGTTTGACTCAGAATCACATAGTTAAATCTTGATAGCAATATCGCAATTTGACTTGCTGTGGAAATTATCTCCTACTTATCAATTGATGAGCCTAAGGGTATTTCTAATGAATGGTTCATAAGGAACAACACATGGTGAAAGTTTTGAAAATGGGGTTGCAATATTTGGGTTTAACCATGGAGGAAACTCTGTAGTTAAGTGCGCTCAGGCTAGAGAAGTATTGGGATGGGTGACCTCTTAGGAAGTCTTGGTGCTTCACCCTGTGAGCATTAACTAGATCTAATTAGTGCTAAGTGTTCCATTTATTCTCATGAGATATGGATTCATGTTGAATCACTACTCATGAAACATGGGTCAATGAGTTTGACTCAAAATCACATAGTTAAATCTTGATAGTAATATCGCAATTTGACTTGTTGTGGAAATTATCTCCTACTTATCAATCAATGAGCTTAAGGGGCTTTCTAATGAATGGTTCATAAGGCACAACACTTGGTGAAGGTTTTTAAAATGGGTTTTCAAGCTTTGGGTTTAACCATGGAGGAAACTTTGTAGTTAAGCACGCTCAGGCTGGAGTAGTATTAGGATGGGTGACCTCTCGGGAAGTCTTGGCGCTTCACCCTTGTGAGCATCACCTAGATCTAATGAGTGCTAAGTGTTCCATTTATTCTCATGAGATATGGATTCATGTTGAATCACTACTCATGAAACATGGGTCAATGAGTTTGACTCAAAATCACATAGTGAAATCCTGATAGCAATATTGTAATTTGAATTGTTGTGGAAATTATCTCCTACTTATCAATTGATGAGCTTAAGGGACTTTCTAATGAATGGCTCATAATGCACAACACTTGGAAAAGGTTTGGAAAATGGTGTTGAAAGATTTGGGATTAACCATGGAGAAAACTTTGTAGTTAAGCGTGCTCAGGCTGGAGTAGTATTGGGATGGGTGACCTCCCAAGAAGTCCCGGTGCTTCACCCCTGTGAGCATCACCTAGATCCAATGAGTGCTAAGTGCTCCATTTATTCTCATGAGATATGGATTCATGTTGAATCACTACTCATGAAACATGGTTCAATGAGTTTGATTCAAAATCACAAAGTTAAATCGTGATAGCAATATCGCAATTTGACTTGCTGTGGAAATTATCTCCTACTTATCAACATTATAGTTTTTTAAAACCTTCAATTTATATTATTAAAGAATAGAGAATAAGTTAACCATTTCAAATCTAAATCTCCCTTATATATTTCATGTATATAATTAGTTCTCTTAATATTGAATAAGTGATATATTAATGTCTCAATAATGTGGTAAATGGAATCTTACCTTAGTTTCCACGACACTAATACCTGTTTATTCAATGATCCATGTGCTTGCATTCACCAATCACTATGTTATAACCTAGGTTTATATGACATACCCTATGGGTTTTGGTTAAGCTCCTTATGAATTTTCTCACTCATCGATCCACTTCCTTTCTTATACCAATACAAAGTTTAGTGATGATTTTGTTTCTTATCCCTATGCCACTATCTCTTCTTTTATGGAAACTTTGATAGCCGAGTATTATACAATGATATTAATGTGCTTATAAAAATATTTCTAATGCTTCGGTACTCCTTACTATTTCTCTGGTCTCATATATCATTGTACCCTCTTTTTATTATTAAAATCCCTTACATTTCCACATATTCTCCCTTTCTTAGAATGAAAATTATATATCTAAATTAGTATTGGCATTTGCTTCTCTTGATTTATCATGAATGCCTCCTCAATTAATAGTTCACAATCTATGAATGATGCCAAGATTATTATTTTATCTTTTAGAAGCCGATGGTATGAAAAACTACCAATAGGATCTCCTTCTTTAATACCAAGGCCTTATGTTTCCCTTAGGATCGATCAATCATATTCTTCATAAATGAAATAAATTGGAAATTACCATATTCCCTATATTGCATATATTCTAAACATAAATATTCAATACTCATTATAATTGGAAAGTATATCCCTCTTACTAATAGTAAAATATTCCTATTTATAATAAAACATAATCATAACAAATGTAGTAATTATTGTGTTGATGGGCATCTTCTCCTTGAGAAATAATGGCCGACTTATTTGGACAATCCAGTTTGTCTTACACTGAGAAATAGGAAAAAAGGAATCCAAAAATGAAAAATTAGTTAATTACCAGAAATAAGTGAATTAGAACTCAATAAGTATTTGAGATCATGGTCAAAATAGAGAGGGGTGGCCTGTAAGGAAGCGAAGGTGCGCAAAATCACTTCCTACACTAATCTTTGAGAGGATGATTATGAAAATTCAATTAACTATTGTAGAGATCTCAAGAAATGCATAATAACATAATCAAAATAAAAATAAACTTATAATGCAAAGACTACTATGGAGAAACCTTTTTAGGAGAAAAACCCCACCCTCCAAAACTCACACAATGTATTCTGAAGTCTACAAGATTACAATACACCTGCAATGCAAGTTCTTATAGGAGTGCATCACCACAACTCACTCTTGAACTCAGACTCAGAGAGACTCCTTCTAGCACCAGTCTTACAAATTGAAATCGATGATTCAAACAAAACCCCAAGCCCTCCTTTTATAGTGATCTACCACTTGGAAACCATTTGTGTTCTTACAAAACCATGGGCCAAAACCATGGGCAAAACAACCATGCCACATGTTACTTATTTGTAATTTGTAACTCCAAGAATACCATTTTTGTCCATAATTTTGTCCTCTAGTTTAAACCCCCATAAAAGTCATATAATGAGTTGTTTACACTCTAAAAATAGCCCTTCTACATTGTTCTAGAGACTAGACACATTTTTAACAAATCATACACCTTTTTCCAACTCATAAACATGTGAAAACTACCACAAACAAATTCTAGAATTTTCTATAAAAAAAATAGAGTTTTTCGGCTACAATTTTCTAGAGTTTTTTTGGAAAAATAGCTTGCAAGATTGAGACACAATTCTCAACATTGTCCCAATTGTCAAACAATTTGCAAGAGTCAGGGGATCCAAAGTGTCATGGACTTAATTGCTAGGGACTGAGAGGCCCGTAGACTCTAAACACCATTTGAATTTCTCTATGCTCACGGGTTTAGTTAATACATCAACAACATTCACTAAAGTCTCTACCTTCTCTAGCTTCACCTTGCAATCCTTGACCATATCTCTAAGAAAATGATATTGTACATCAATGTGCTTAGTCCTAGCATGAAATGTCATTTTTTTGCTAGGTAGATTGCACTCTAACTATCACTATAAATTGTCACTATACCCTTTTTGAATTCTATATTTGAACATAGTCTCTTTGGCCAGATAGCTTCTTTGCAAGCATGAGTAGCTGCCATATACTCCACCTCTATAGTGGAAAAAGAGACCATAGCTTGTTGCTTGCTCATCCAACTAATTGCACCACTAAATAATGTAAACACATATGCACTGGTAGATCTTCTACTATCAACATCACCGGCCCATTCTGATTCCACATAGCCTTGAATATCCAAGGAATGCTCATATCCTATTCCATGAAAATATATAGAGTACTCTAAGGTACCTCGCAAGTATTTGCAAAATCTTTTTACTACATCCCAATGTGCTCTTCCCAGATTAGACATATAACAAGAAAGTACTTCCACTACTTGGGCAATGTCTAGTCTTGTACAAACCATAGCATACATCAAACTTCCAACAACACTCTAATATGGTACTTGACTCATCTCTTCCATCTTCAATAGGAATGTAGGACACTATGAGCTTGAAAGATTTGTTCCCATAGTAATAGGAACACTCAATGGTCTATAATCCTATATATTGAATATTCTCAGAATAGTACCAACACACTTACTCTGTCCTAGCCAAAGCTTTATGTTTTTCCTATCTCTTATAATATCCATTCCTAGAATGTACTTTGCTGCACCAAGATCCTTCACTTCAAACTTTGTTGAGAGCTGAGATTTTAATTAAAAAATCAAACCTTTTCCTTTGCCAATAAACAACATGTCATCAACATATAAGACAATAACCAGGAAATAATCACCATCAGACTTGTAGTATGTATAGTGATCTAATTTGAATCGCACAAATTCCAAACTCAATACATATGTATCAAATTTTTTTTATCACATCCTAGGACTTTTTTTAAAACCATACAAGGATTTCTTCAACTTATAGACCAAATGACCTTTACTTTTCACCACAAAGTACTTTGGCCATGTCATATAAATTTCTTCCTCCAAGTCTCCATGGAGGAAAGCTATCTTCACATCCATCCGTAAAAATCAAATGGATGTCATTTTTTCTATAGGAGAAATTTTTTCACCATAATCAATTCCTACAACTTGGGAGTAGCTGTTTACAACGAAACATGCTTTATACTTCTCAGTGCTTCCATTTGAACCCATATTCCTTTTGAAAACCCATTTACAACCAATAGGTTTCCATCCTTCAGACAATGATACAAGGTCCCATGTGGCATTCCTCTTAAGAGTTACCATCTCTTCTTCCATGGCTATCTTCTAGGACTCTAAATCATTCATGCCAAGAGCCTCTTTTATAGATTTCAGCTCATCAATATTAGCATTCAAAGTAAATATACACCTCTAGTCATCAAGAGAATATCCATACCTTTCTAGTGCTTTCCTTTGTCTACTAGACCTTCAAACAAGATTTGGTTCAGGTTCAGATTTAGGTTCTCCCTCTTCTTCTAATGATTCAAAACTTGTAAAGATCTCTTCAAAAACTTGTCTTTCTAAGGGCCTTGATTCAACTTTCTCAAGTGTAGCAAGAAGTTGAATCACATCTTTCTTTTCTTTTATCTATTCTTGTTGCACTATAATAGAAGAAGGCTTAGTTTCTCTAAAACTAACACTTCTGGAGTAAAATACCTTTTCTACAATAGGATCCCAAAGATTGTATCCTTTCACACCATAACTATATCCGATGAAGATACATTTGACAACTTTTTTGTCCACTTTTATCTACTTCTCCTTTGGCACATGAGCATATGCCTCACAACCATAAACTCTTAGATGTCTAAGTGAAGGCTTGTGGCCCAACCATGCTTTCATTGGTGTCATATCAGCAAGAGCTGATGTTGGAGACCTTTTTATCAGGTAGCAAGCCATGGCTATAGCCTTGGCCCAAAATTCTTGTTCTAGTTCACCTCTACTTAGCATACTCCTAGCCTCCTCCATCAAGGTCATGTTCATTCTTTCTGTAACTTCATTCTACTATGGTGAATACAAAGTTGTCTTCTCTCTTTTAATACCAAAATTTTTATAAAATGTTTCAAAATCATTCAAGCAATATTCACCACCATTATCAGTTCTCAAACACTTTATCTTCTTTCCAGTCTACAACTCAACCATTTCTTTAAATTCTTTGAAATGATTGAAAACTTCAACTTTACTTCTAAGAAAATAAACCCACATTCTTCTATTGAAATCATCAGTGAAAGAAACATAATAAACTGATCTACCAATAGAAGGAACATCAATTGGACCAAATACATCCAAATGGATTTGATCTAATATACATGAGGACTTATGAGAACTTGAGTAAAACTGAATGCTTTTTTGTTTACCATAGATAAAATGCTCACAAAAATAAAAATTAAGATTGTCGTCATTCAAACCATCAACAAGGTTTTTGTTCTTTAAGGTTCATAGACCTTTCTCACTTATGTGGTCGAGTCTCCAGTGCCATAACATAGTATTCTCTATAGGTAACTTTGATTTACTGGATAGTGCACCCTTGTGTACCCAAAACCTACGACCATCTGTTGAAAGAGAAACCCTCTTCTTTTCCAACAAAGTAGTCCTCTTCATAGTCTTATCAAAAGTGCTATTGCACTCAACCATGCATGCATCAAGCTGGCACAATGTACCCAATGTACTTCTTGCTATTATCATAGCACCTCTCACCATTTTCACACTTGCTTTAGAAAAATGTACATGCACAACTGCATCTATTAGTTTACTAGTAGATAAAAAATTCTTCGCTAGTCTTGGGATATACAATAAATCATCAAATATTCTAATTCTACCATCAAAAAATTTCACAAAAATACTTCCATGACCTACAATATCAAGAATTGACTTATCACCCAAATACACCTTACCACCATCAAACTTTTCATATTTACTAAACCAATTTCTATAAGGAGTCATTTGAAAAGTTGCACCTGAGTCTATCAACCATGCATTGTCACCTACATAAGTGGTGAAGGCTACGATGAAATCATCTCCATATTCCTTCTTGGAATTAGAATTAGAATCTTGCTTCTTCTTTTTATTTTCCTCTTTACAGTCCTTTCAGAAGTGTCCAGGTTTGCCACAATTCTAGCAGATTGCCTTGGAGTTACCATGAGACTTTGTCTCCCCTTATTCTTGGACTTAGAATGGCAATGTTTCTTCTCATTCTTGCCTATTTTCTTTAGTCTTCCTTGAACACTCAAAGCCTCTTTGGCATTCAGAGAGACCTTCCTTCTCATCTCTTTAGAAAGTAGAGAACTAACAACATCTTCCATCTTCAAGATGATTGAAGTGCTCCCTATGGCCATGACAAGGATGTCCCATGAGTTTGGCAATGAACATAGAAATATTTGGCACCTTTCTTCTTCATCCATCCACACTCCAACTAAGGTTAGCTAAGTCACCAACATATTAAAGTTTTCAAGATGCTCATAAATCTATCCACCTTC
Organism: Cupressus sempervirens; assembly: GCA_028749045.1. NCBI lineage: Eukaryota > Viridiplantae > Streptophyta > Pinopsida > Cupressales > Cupressaceae > Cupressus > Cupressus sempervirens. The sequence continues at coordinate 6,189,171 of CM053790.1, read as the reverse complement.
TTCCATTCTCAAGGAATACAACTTCTTCCTTAAGAAGATATTGTTCAGAAGTAATTTTTCTTGATATATTTCACTTAGCTTCTTCCAAAGATTTTTTGTAATAGGTTCTTCATGGACATTAATTAGTATAGATTTTGCAAGACACAATCTAATGAGACTTTTAGCTTTTTTGTCTCTCACATAATACTCTATGGCTAAAGTTGGATCTATGGGCCTCAGCTTTTTTCACCGACTGCATCTCTTAGATCTCAATCAATAAATAGATCTTCCATCTTCAACTTCCACATTTCAAAGTTTGTGCTAGAAAACTTCTCTACATCAAATATTTTTGATCTTCTTTCCATTTTTGCAATCCTAAACACAAAAATAAAAACCTCTACACAAGCTCCCACTCAAACCTTGATTAGCTCAAAAAATCTCGTACCCAAAAAATAGAACCAAAATTGGCTATGCTCTAATACCATTTTTAAGGAAGAAAAGGTGCGCATAATCACTTCCTACACTAATCTTTGAGAGGAAAATTATGAAAATTCAACTAACTATTGCAGATATCTCAAGAAATGCATAATAACATAATCAAAATAACAATGAACCCATAACACAATGATTACCATGGGGAAACCATTCTGGTAGAAAAACTCCACCCTCCAAAACTCACACAATGTATTCAAAAATTTGGAAGATTACAATACACTTACAATGCAAGTTCTTACAAGAGCTCATCACCACAACTCAAACTCAAAGTCAAACTCAAATAGACTCCTTCTAGCACTAGTCTTGCAAACTAAACTTGATGATTCAAACATCTCCCAAAGCCCTCCTTTTCAAGTGATTTTCCACTTGGAAACCATTTTTGGTCTTACAAAACCATGGGTAAAACATCCATGCCACATGTTACCCATTTTTAATTTGTAACTCCAAGAATACCATTTTTGTCCATAATTTTGTCCTCCAGTATGGACCCATGTAAAAGCAATATAATGAGTTGTTTAAACTCTAAAAATAGCCCTTCTACATTTTTCTAGATGTATCACCTAGTTTAGTAGTGTAAATTGAAAACTAACTATTAAATGAAAGCTTTAACACAACTAAAGCAGTCAACACTTAAGATAGGACTGATTGTTATCACCACAAAAGGAAGCAAACCAAGAATGGTAGTCTCCTAATGGTATAACATCATGATGCAATGGATTTTTCCCTAATTAAGATGTGTATGCTCACAAGATATGCTCAAGCTTTAGATGGATGGGTAGAGTAAATGAAGCAAGGTTTCAACAATGGATTCATGAAGTGATTCCAACATTATAATGGTATTTTGGTATTTTATGAGCTCTCAAAATAGCATTATAACTTTGCATGGAAGGTGGATTCTTTTGTGAAGGAAGGAGGTTTAATTTATAGGCCAAGGGTTAGAGGAATGGAGGGCCAAGATGTCAAGATGATGAGATGATGAGGGAGGGTCAGGATGCACTCAAAAGGGAGCACAAGGATTGTGCTTGTTTAGCACCAATAGTAGAGTGACACATGTCACAAGGTGATTGGATGAAGGGAATGCAAGGTGGATTGTCAAAAAAGGAGGCTCAAGAGATAAGGGCTCCATAAATACTTTTAAGATTCATAAAGGGGGATGTAAGAGATATTAAGGGAGGTGTAAGAGGTTTGGTTGAGTTTGTTAATTTTGGCTTGGGTTAGCAAGTCCTAACCCTTGCTTAAAGTTGTGCACATGCTTAGGATGGGGATTAGGATTAGCTTAGAAAGGGGGTTAGGAGGGTAATTTATTTAGCTTTGATGGGATGGGTTAGTTAGGAGGCTAAGTGAGGTTAGTATGGGTGAATGGGTTGGATTAGGGGTTAGGATAGGGTTTAGGAAGGATTTTTGGATTTTAGATATTTTGTTAAATGTTTTATTCAATAAAATAGGAGTATGGAATTAAATTGAATAGATTTAATGATTTATCTAATTTAATAGAGGAATTGGGATTTAATTGATACATTGATTTTGGGTGATCATTTGATTTTATCAATTGGACTATAGTTAATTAAATTAATTAATTAACTAGGGGATGATGATTATTTAATTAAATAGTAAATATTTAATCAATAATGTCCTAGGAGATGACTAAATATGATTACTTATTGATGTAATCAGATTTAGGTGTCTACATTTTGCCCCTCTTTGACATAGTGTTGAAACAACACTATTTCAAAGAAGTTCAAACATAAATGACACGAAAAAGACTTTTTGAAGCAACATGTTTGCCCCAATATCTGGTAGAAGAGGAGAGAATGGACTATATGATGCTCCCTCAAGAAGATGGCAGGGAGAGAAGGTGAGGCCTGACAACTTCTTGAAAAGTACAAGAATCTAGGGTGAGTAGGAGGATAGAGAGTGGCTAAGAGGGGGGTGGGGGAAGGAAGCTCATATGCGCACTATGGGAGAATGATCCAAAGGAAAAACATGTTCACAAAGATAAGAAAGGGTAAGAACATTGGGTATAGGGTCAGGGGGGGAGGGGGGGCCGACTGCTTTTAACTAGAACTGAGGGAAGTGATTTAGAAGATGAGAGGGTTGGGGAGATTATGATTCTAGGATTTATGATTGATGTAGAAGCTATGATTATGATTTATTCAGAAGATATGATTATGTTTGATGTGGGAGATAGGATTCTAAGATGGATACTATGGGTTTTATAGATTGGTTGGATCATGATTCTAGGATTGATCAGATGGGATGCTTGGATAGGATGGGTACTTTGATAGGATGGGATGCTTTTGATAGTAATCCATTGAAGCTTGAGCGTGGGGGTTTTCCAAAGGGGAGCACCACCATGTAGTTGAGCACTTATTTTGATATAGGAATATTGGAGATATGCCAAAGTTACCAAGAACATCAAGGCATGTTTACCAATATTACATAGGGCTGACACGAAACAAACACACAAGGATTGCCCCAACATCACACATAAATCTTGAAAGAATTGGAGTGGAAATGATACTGGGTAACCCACAAGAAAACAATATTTCCCAAGTGCACCATGCAACCACAAGTGATCCCATGTTTGTAATATGCAAGGGTCATAACTGACTAACTCACAAGTAGAAAAGAAAAGATGAAAGACTTGATCAAGACCTTACTCTTGAGTTGTCCCATTTGCAACACACAATGATAGAAAAGATTGTGGTGACCTAGAGGAGGGAACAACCCAAATTGCTTGGAAGAGATGCTTTAAGAATCAAATTTGAAATCGTGAAAAGAAAATAAATCCAAAGAAAATGTAAATCCTTGAAAAAGTAAACTTTTTCCAGAGAGATCGATAGGATTGGATAGTGATGGACCAAGATCAGATGAGAGGAAGGATGCATCCTGCAAGGATCTATCGGTAATATCAAGGACTAGGATGAGTTGGGAAATCAAAAGTTCTTAAGACAACATTTTGATGACAAGGGATCTCATATGAGGATTCGTTAAGGCACCTAACCAAGAGAGTTGTGATCAAACATGAACTGACATGAAGAGATGAGAGATATACAATGGGACCAAGCTAAGGACTAACGTGCAAAGAATATACAGCTGACAGATCAAAGGATTTACAAGGGATTACTATACAAAAGCTCATCATGGTAGGATAGTGGTGAGAAAGATAAAGATGAGAAGATTAGGGGATGAAAGGTTTGGGATGAGAAGATAGTGGATAAAAAGCTTGAGATGGGGAGATAGAGGAAAAGTGTGGGATAGGGAGATAGAGGGGATGAAAAGCTTGGGATGGGAAGATAGGAGATGAAAAGCTTGAGATGGGAAGATAGTGTAAGACAAGTAGATAATAGATGAAAAGCATGGGATGAGAAGATAGTTTGTGAAAAGCTTAAGATAGGAGTAAAAAGCTTAGGATGAGGAGATAGTGGATGAAAAACTTAGGATGGGAGGATAGCAAATGGAGGCTTAGGATTGGGTGATAGTGGATGTAAAGCATAGGACAAGGGATAGTTGAGGGCTAGGTACTAATGACAAGGGATGTACTAGGTGATGGAAAGAGGGAGGTAATGCTGGGAGATGCAAGGATAGATGAAAAAGGGTACGGTGGATAGGAGGATTGGGGTAGAGGAATGCAAAAAGATAGGGATGGATGGAAATATGGACACAACATGGTCTCCAAGGAATATAGTTCCCCCAGTGATAATATTTTATTCAATAGGAGTTTTATAAGGGGTGTGATAGGATGGAATATTGGTCAACAAGAAGATGAGGGAGATAGATGGAAGCTAGGATGTGAAGGGTTAATAAGGTAGAGGGTAATTAGGATGGGTGGATAAAGGATAGATGGATACAAACTTTGGATGTCAAAAGGATGACCAAAAGCATGTATCTGGAGGTGGACTTTATTTTTATCAAGATTCGAAGGAGGATGGTGGGTGAAATGGATAATATGTGGTTGGTATGGTCGGATGAGATGGGAATGGTGGGTGATGGAAAGTGCCCCCAAGTGTGAAGAGCATTTGGATGGAGGGATTACACATGATGCTTGTTTGCCAAGTTTTCATCATGGTACTTATCCATGGTGCTTGAATTGCTAAGATTTCACGAGTGGATGATTTTTTATTTGCATTTTTTTTTAATACATTTTTACTCATAGATGTTGGCAAGAAGGGAGGGAGCTGAAAAGTATTGGATTATACAAGTAGAATGATGGGTGAGAGTTGGCAGGTAAGGGATGGAAAAGAGATGAGGCTTGTGGGTAAATGGATGAGGAAAATGAAAAGATCATCATTGGCACACACCTTGAAAGGTAATGAAGTAGTGGGAAAAATGGTATTGAATGAGGTTAAGGAGAAAATGGAGGAAGAGCAATATAAGGACTAAAAGTAAGGTTGGGAGATGGAGGATTGGAAATCTAGGATAAGAAGTATATGGACTAATAGTGGATTGGGGAGATGAAGGATGTTTATATAAAGATTTGGATAAAGGATGAATGGATGGGGCTTTTTGAGTAGCATGAATGGATGCCAATTGAGATTTTTGTTTGAGATGCATTTCTTTTATGAGAATCTTGGGTATCCACATAATTTATGACTTTTGAAACTTGGGCCTTTGTGGCCTTTTGACTTTTTCTTTGATTGGGATTAAATGTTTCTCTTCTTGAACATGTTTTTTAGAAGGGACATGTTGAGACTTGGAATTTTGTGGATTTTTGGATTTATGCTTTTTGATTTTGGCATCCAATATGCTTCTATTAGCCATGATATGTGAACAAGAGCATGGGGGATGTGGAGGGATTATGGATGGGGTGATATAGGTTAAAGGTTGGAAGGGATTCAAGGATGAGTGCCTTTGATGATCTAGCTTGTGGATTTGAGGGGATGGAATGATGGATTGGAATACAGGATATGGATGCATATAATTGCCCAAAATGGATGGAGGGAATGAAGGATATGGGCCTAAAAATAGATGGAAACGAGGAAGGTGTAGGTCCCAAAATAGATGGAGGAGACAAAGGATTCATATTAGGTATATATGGACCCAAAATGGATGGAAAGGGTGGGGGATCTGGATAAGGGATATATGGACCCAAAATGGAGGTTGGGAAAGAAGTAGTAGGATAAGGGCCCAAAATAGATGTAGAACAAGATGGATGGGAACTTTGGGGTGAATATGGAAGGACTTGGGACCATGAAGGGATAGAAGGGATACCAACATCTAGAGATACACTTTTATTTATTTCTTCAAGATGATGTTCATTATTTGAAACACAAGATGTGAGTCCATTACTAGCTAAAGGAGTCAAAGCTTCAGATATGATAGTTAGTTCTTCTTCTATGGATCTATCATCATGTATTATGGGAGATGTATGATCATGAAGTAGAGGAGATGGAAGGATAGGATCTTGATTTGGGTGGGCTGATGGAAAGGGATCTTGAGATGGAGTAGGTAAGATGGTAGGATTCAGATATGGAGGGGATGGTAAAAGTGGATCATGTAGGGGAATAAGTGGGATGGTGGGATCTTATTTTGTGTTGTGGGATATTTAAACATGCCTTTGGACAAGATCTTGATAGGAAATGATGGGAGTGGATGGTTTGATAGGAGAAGTATGGATGGTCTCTTTAAGTGAGGTAGATGGATGGGTAGGAGGTTCTACAATGGGGATGGGTTGATGGAGGATGGGATCATTAGGTTCATTATATGGGATTTGGGTAATGCTAGGAGGAGGAGATGTGGATGGGATTTGGAGGGATTCAATGGATGAGAGGTAGGAGATGGAAGGGTTTTGATAAATGGGGTGGATGAGATAGGGATGATAGTGATAGGACGATGTAAGAGGAGTGATGGGGGTGGGCGATGGAACTACTTTGGGTTTCCTTGTAAAATTCCTTGGAGACTGGTGTGTTGGACTAGGAGGAGTAAGGGGATTGGGGTGATGTGTTGTATAAATAGGATTAGTTGGAGGATTTGGAAAGGGGTTTGGAAGATATTGGGATGGTGGATTTTGACTAGGGATGTAGCTGCTAGAATTATTTTGGAATGGTGTAGACTAGGAGATGAAGGTGCAGGAAGATGGAGGTATGACTAATGTATAAGAGGAATATGTAGGCACAATATAGGAAGGCAGTAAGGATGAGGATAATAATGGATTTCCCTTGTTAAAGGCATGGTAAGGAGTACTAGAGGGTATGCACAGAGGAATGATGGAGTAGTTTGGAGGAATGATTAGATTTTGTTGGGTGTTGGGAGTAATATCTCTAAGGCTTTCAATATACCCATCATAGTTGACAAGATCTTCATCATTATTGGAATAGGATGAAGTGGGAGAAAAGGTGGGATGACCAAACTCATCGGAATAGGATTGTACATCATATTGTGATGATGAGTTGGGTGGGGATGAAAAGTTACTATTTAAGACATGGAGAGAAAATGAAGACTTTATGGAAGACCTTAGGAATGATGGTACTAGAGGAAATCTTGGAAGCTTGGATGAATCTTGGATGAGCTAGTGACTATGCTAAGTATGCCTTTGATTTGGGTTGAAGGATTGACCAATGGTTGGGTTGTTGCGAATGAACTTGCTAAAAACCTTTGCGAATGGTGTATAAGTGATCTCTTTAGCAACAGGACTTGATTGTTTATGAAACATGGAGAGGGTTTTGAACACTCAAGCACATCAAACACACCAATAGCCTTATAAGATGTTTGCTAGGATATACAAGATTAGCTAGAGGTGTCCTCAATATATGCAAGGTACATGAGGCCCAAATCTGTAGATGAAAGAAAATAATGCCACTCAATCGGGAGGAGACAGTAACCCAAATCTCCACCTTCACTTCCCAAAGGTATAAAGTTATTTGGGGCTTAGCCAAGAGTGACAAGATTATGCTTCCAAGAGAGGTATCTTTTGATCCACCTCTCGATATTTATACTCTGCCAGAATGCTAGAGTTGAGGTCATCCCAAGGGGTGATAAAATCCCCAAGCAGGCCTCCTAAAAAAGTGGAAAACAAGACCACATAAGTGATCTTGGGTTTCAAAGACACTCATTATTTTTCAATTGATGATTTAGATTTTGTAAGCTACGATTGAAGACACTTGTGATTATGGCATACAATTTTCATTCCAACTTGATAGCATCGTCAACATAATGGAAATCGAGAGTTCGTCAACATAAGAAATTCAAGCATTGTTGAAGCGTGTCAAAATCATGCAATGTTCATAGATTTTTAGGCATTCAAGATTGTGTTTAAGTGGTTTATGCCCAAATTGAGGTGTTAATCATAGCAATGGTTCATTGATATTTAGTCATTCAAGAGTTTGTGTGATTGATTAAATTAATTGTGACACGCATTCAAAGATAAAAGCATTCAGATTCATTCTTAAAGAAGATTGACAAACAAAATGGTTATGGTGTGGTTAGATACTCCAAGCTGTAATGCTGCAAAAAATCAATTGATTAGTCACCCAAAAATTTCCAAAATGGAAGCTTAACTATGGGAAAAACATTTTAAACTTTTTTTGTTCTTTTTGCTACTTTTTGGATTTTTTGATTTTTTGATTCAATAGTGATCTTGCAGGTTTAGGATAGCAATCTTGTAGATAAAACAATGATCCCACAGGTTTAGGATAGCAATCTTGCCAGTTTAAATAATGATCCCGCAGGTAAAGATAGCAATCCCGCAAGTTTAAAGAGTGATCCCATGGGTTTAAACAACATTCTCGCAGCACAAGAACAACAAGATTGCAGTACAAATACTGGTGAAAATAGAAAAAAATTAGGCTGCAAGTTGAAAATTTACAGAGCAATCTCGCAAAATATAGGTTCTTGGGAGAGCATTCCTGCAGACAACTGGGTCAGCAGGATTGAAGGCGAAAGGATAAACTTGGTTTTTTGGGCTCAGCTATTTTGGACAAGAATTCCCGCAAGTTCTTACAGTGATCCCACTGGTAAAAAATTGTGTTCCCATAGGAGGATTTGTCAGCAAAAATGTAGGGGTTGTTTTTAATGATACGTGGTAATAGTAGTTAGGAAAATAGCAATCTCGCCTTCGCAGGTTTGCATTCCCACAAGTTTATGACAGCAATCTCACGATCACAGGTTAGCATTCCTAGGGTGGTGAGATCACGAACAAAGTAGTTTTAGATGTGTTTTAAAATGAAAATAGATTTCCCAACAAGAGACTTGTGTACCTGCAAGAATATTAGCAAACCACCTACAAAAACCCACAAGCATAAAAGGTTATTTTGGTTAGCATACCACAAAAAACCCAAAAACATGATTAGATTGACCCAAATGTGGCATCCCATCGGGTGTGCCAAAATGTATCACCTAGTTTAGTAGTGTAAATTGAAAACTAACTATTAAATGAAAGCTTTAACACAACTAAAGCAGTCAACACTTAAGATAGGATTGATTGTTATCACCACAAAAGGAAGCAAACCAAGAATGGTAGGCTCCTAATGGTATAACATCATGATGCAATGTATTTGTCCCTGATTTAAGATGTGTATGCTTACAAGATATGCTCAAGCTTTAGATGGATGGGTAGAGTAAATGAAGCAAGGTTTCAACAATAGATTCATGGAGTGATTCCAATATTATAATGGTATTTTGGTAGTTTATGAGCTCTCAAAATAGCATTATAAATTTGCATGGAAGGTGGATTCTTTTGTGAAGGGAGGAGGTTCAATTTATAGGCCAAGGGTTGGAGGAATGGAGGGCCAAGATGTCAAGATGATGAGATGGTGAGGGAGGGTCAGGATGCACTCAAAAGGGAGCACAAGGATTGTGCTTATTTAGCACCAATAAGAGAGTGGCACATGTCACAGGGTGATTGGATGAAGGGAAGGCAAGGTGGATAGTCAACAAAGGAGGCTCAAGAGATAAGAGCTCCATAAATGCTTTGTAAGAGTCATAAAGGGGGGTGTAAGAGATATTAAGGGAGGTGTAAGAGGTACGGTTGAGTTTGTTGACTTTGGCTTGGGTTAGCAAGTTTTAACCCTTTCTTAAAGTTGTGCACATGTTTAGGATGAGGATTAAGATTAGCTTAGAAAGGGGGTTAGGAGGGTAATTGATTTAGCTTTGATGGTATGGGTTAGTTAGGAGGCTAAGTGAGGTTAGTATGGGTGAATGGGTTGGATTAGGGGTCAGGATAGCATTTAGAAAGGCTTTTTGGATTTTAGATATTTAATAAAATGAGAGTATGGAATTAAATTGAATAGATTTGATGATTTATCCAATTTAATAGAGGAATTGGGATTTAATTGATAAATTGATTTTGGGTGATCATTTGATTTTATCAATTGGACTCTAGTTAATTAAATTAATTAATTAACTAGGGGATGATGATTATTTAATTAAATAGTAAATATTTAATCAATAATGTCCTAGGAGATGACTAAATATGATTACTTATTGATGTAATCAGATTTAGGTGTCTACACTAGAGACTAGACACATTTTTAACAACTCATACACCTTTTTCCAACTCATAAACATGTGAAAACTACCACAAACAAACTCTAGAATTTTCTAAATACTTTCTAGACTTTTTTGGATACAATTTTCTAGAGTTTTCTAAAAAAGAGCTTGCAAGGTTGAGACACAATTCTCAACATGGCCCAGATACATGCCATGATGAACAAGAAAACATTCATCAGACGATCAGTGTCACATATCATCTTTTTCTAAATTGTTGGTACCCCTATAAATGATGCAAGCATAGTTTAAAGCAACAATAGGGAGGGGGAATGACTCACCAAGATAGGATGTTCTTATTTAGGAGGATCTAAGAGAGCACAAGGGCATTGGTAGTATAGAAGGCATCTGGGAGATGAAATGAAAAATGTCGATGACATGAAGAACTAAAACATCCCATTTGACAAATTTCTTCATGGTTGTTCAGCATAGCTACGAATCACCTCTCTTCTCTACATGACCCAACTCATCACAAAAGTGGATGATATGATGTTGCATTGTATATATTGCTCCATTTAGTCATCCAAAAGTAGAGAAAGGGAGTCTAATATTCTCTATGTGCACATGGCCAATAGATCCCCTCAAAAGCTTATATTTGCAGAAAAAGGAAAAGAACATATGCTCAGTTGGGATCAATTATATTTAATTTCTTTGGGAGCCATTTGTGGAATTTCTTATTTACATGAAGATTATAGTAGACACATCATTCAGTTTTAAAACCTAATAATATAATAGTGGATGAAGATTTCACACCCAAAGCAGTTGATTTTGGTCATGCTAAACTGTATGGCAAGGCACAGGACCACATATCAATGATGGGAGGAAGAGGAACACCATAATATGATGTACCAAATGTATGGTCTAGAAATTTGAGGTATGTGAAATACAAATCAGATGTTTATAGTTTCCAAATACTATTGAACTGAAGATAGCCAAAATGAGAAAAACATTAAGTTGTAAGAGAGTCATTCGAGTCAATTGTATTTTCCTACATGGGTGTCCAAATTGATAGAGTAGTGGGGAGTTGTATAAGAGGTTGAGAAAAATTGGCTAAGGAGGAATGGAAGTGGAAGATGAATAGAATGAGGCACCATTGTTATATTCCTTTGAAGAATCTTATTCTATAATATGGACAGTCCCACTTGCAATTAAGACTCATGATCCTTCTAATCTTCTAGCAATGAGATGATGAAAGGAGCCACCATGATTGTTCAAGAGAATTGGGGTGAACATAACTATTTTAGATAATAGTAAAAATAGGTTTTGATGGGACCCCAAAACCCTTTAACAAAAATTAAAAAGATAAAACATGAAGCACTACTAGGTTTTACAAGGACCTAAAACCTATATTTTAAATAGTATCAAAATCAGGTTTTATAGGGACCTGAAACCACAAAAAAATCCATAAAATCAAACCCAGGTTTTACAAGGACCTAGAACTAGTTTACACAATAGACAAAAACTAGATGAAAAGACCAAAAATAGAGACCATTTACTAGGACTGGTAAATATAACCAGGACAAGAACAAAAACCAGAGACCAAAGACTAGTGAGTGCTGCTATTATAGATCTTTAATCATTTTGACCACCTCTTTACCAATCTCTGTTGCACCTTGAATGGAATCAGCAACTGATCCACCAGTAGCCTCAATAGCCTTCTTCTTGGAGCTATGCCTAATTCTCTTACTAGGACCACCTAGAGACATAATTTCTTCATTGGTATGCTTTCCTAAACTTGTAGCAGTAGCACAAATACTGGAGGTTACCTGTTCCATTTTATTGTCACTTTCCTTGATTAGCAGCCAAAGATTTTTTTCATAGTCCTTAAGTTTATTTGGTATGTTTCCCACCTGCACTTCCATCTGACTGAGCTTGGCATGGTCCATATCCAGATTTTGCTGCACCTTTTCAATTTTCTTTTTTAGACTCATTAATTCCTTATACATCCATGAGTCAGCTTGCAGCATGGTATTTTCTTTAAGTTTTGTAGTGTGCAAAAAGGAGAGCATAGTATCCCTTTGAAGTGAGTCATTTTTATCCTTCTCTACTTCTTCTCTAGTAGGAGAATCATCCTTCTCAATCTGTTCCTCCTCCCTCATATTTATAGGGTCCTCCTTAGCCTTCTCCATCTCCTCTTTATCATCCCTTACTCCCTTGGAATAGTCACTCTAATTTCCCTCATGACCAACATTACCTGACCTTGTATTTTCCTCACTATTCTCTTCGTCATCTTCCTTCCCACTTTTTCCCTTGCTATCCAGGTAGCCTTCCAAATTGGAGCTAAAATCTCCCACATTCATGTTTTCCTCTTCCTCTAGATTTTCCTCCTTATTTTTTGAGTTCTCAGATTCAGTAGTCTCTTCCACATCATGCTGAGGAGATTGTTGGGTTTCATTAACAGTCTCATCACCCTTACTCTTCCTAGAGTAAGTTTTAGTAGTAGAACCCTTCTTTTTATCTAATGAAGGAGAAGACACAATGGCCATATTTTTACAATGACCCTCTATAAGAAGAATCAACTCTTCATGTAGAATAGGACGTGACTCTTTTTTCCTATGAGCTTGCAAACTTTGGAAAAGAGAGAATCTCAAATAAAAAGGACAAGAGAGTCTATCTTTGTGACTAAAATGATTAAGGAAGACAAAGTGAAATTTATGCACACATTTAGCTCTACCATCTAACATAAAATACTCATGAGTACATGAGAGAACATCCTGCCAAATGGTCTTTATTTGATCTAGTTCATAAAAATCCCCATTTTTCTCTAGTTTTTCTCCTCTGCTTCCATTTTGGGAAATTTCTTGAAAACAACATTTGAAATGCTCATTTGTTTGTTGAACTTAATACCTTCCATTGGTAATCTTGTAACCTCCACTATGAATTCCTTTGTCAAATGCACAATGACGCTATGCAGAGAAATCCTATCTTCTATCCAATTTTTGAAGAACATCGTGGTAACATGAGGTTTAAACCCATGAAGACACTCCAAATAATTGGTCACCTTCCCCTTTTGTAGAATCTTCCATAGATCCTCTTTAGCCTTCCAAGCCTTGAAATTTTGGGTTTGCTATTTTCGTGGCTCTCCACCCATTTCTAGAGAACTCAAATTATTGCATCCTAACATTTTAAAATGACACTTATAGGAGCACCTCCCACTTTAGAGTTCTACATAGAGTTTAGTAAATGTGGAAAATTCCAAAGGTTACCTTTAAGCTCTTCACTCAAAAGAAAAATAATAATTATTAATAATTACAATCTAAAATATATAAATAAATTATTTTATATTTAATTTTAATTCTTCAGTAGTAAACTAAAAAATAATTATTTACTATTTTTGAGTCTCATTTTTATTAATAGAAGGTATAAGTTATTTTATTAGTAAAAGATATAAATTGGTCTTTTATAATATTTGTGCATAAAAGATATGAGTTGATATTTTCTAATATATATTAGAATATTTTTCATATAGATCTTAGTAATATATTAATATATTTTCCATATATGTTAGTACAATATATTTTTGCTATATGTGAGGTGCTATTAGGAATGATTACAATCCAAATATAGATTTATGAGTAGTGATGAATTAAGATTAGATTTTCTTGTAATCTGAGTATTAGGTTAAAGTTAAAGTAGAGTTTAATTAATTAAGACTTAGGAATATGAATCAAGAGTTATGAATAGGATTTGAGCTTAAAATTAGAGTTATATATATATATATATATATATATATATATTAATGAATTCTTCTTCTTCTTTTTCTATAGCTTATAGTAACAATACTTTTTAGGATTGAATTTTAAAAAAATACAAATTGAAATTAATGAATAGGATCAAATTTTTTTAAAACTAAATTAAATGGTGAAAGAATGGTATATTCTATTATTTGGAAGATACTAAAGTTTTTCAAACAAATTTCTGGAAGTTTTAAATTCAAATGTAAATACTTGAGAATCTTAAAAAATAATAGAAACTAGATGAAATATTGCATCTTTTTTTTGCAAATATTTGAATGTTAAATATTATAATAACAAATCAGATGTATAAGTAAAAAACTTTAGCTTTGGAGGCAAGAGTAGCCTATAACACAATGGTAATTTGTGAGCCTCTTATCTAGGAGGTCTTGGGCTTGAGTCTACTTGAGCTTAACATATAACAATAATTAATCTTAATAAATAATAATTAACCTAGGCATCAACCAATTACATATCAATTTTTAAAAAAATGACCCGAAAAAAAAAGAGTTTAGCCTTCAAAATTATTTTTAATTAAACTTTTTGATAGGATGAAAGAAGAATAAGCTTTTTTAGCTTAGATATACTATAATATATATTTTATTTCTTATTAGATAGGGTGGAGATAATAGAGCTCTAGAGCTTGAGGCATGGCAAGACTTGGCTTATATTTATACAAGTTTGGGGATCCATGTTTGGATAAAGCTAAGGGTGTGAAGTTGTATTCTTACATAAATTTGCATGGTAGGGGTGAAGTGTCAAAGAAAACTTAGTTATTTTATTAATGACTTGTATTCTTGGAGAGAATGATATGAACACCCTTTTACTAGAAACTTATTTCCTACTCAAATATTGATGCTAAAATGAACCAAGAAAAAGTAATCAATATAAATACATGTCAAAATCAAACTAAATCTACACATACATGGTAAACACTCATGACAACTTGGACAATGAATGTGGAAATGCCTCAATTTGACCAAACATGTGTGTGAACACAATAGACCTCAGAAACTATATCTATTAGTGCCTCAAGTAAAATCATGTCTATATATCATAGACCTGAAATTACATACTCCTCACACTATGCAAAGGATAGATAAGTAGTCTTTATATATACAAGACTTATTATTACTTTTTTTTTTCACAACTTCCTAAAGATGTATTAGCTTCAACATTTGCTCTTCCATCACTTTGAATTGTAATTATTGTCGAGGAATTTAGCCTCATAGAGAATTTTAGCAAATTCCAGACTTATGTTGGTATCCTTAAATATGTGATTCTAGGAATACCATATTGAGATGACATCTCTTTGTATACTTAAGAACATAATATGTTTTGTATCAATCGTTCCTAACTAAGAGAGAGTGTTAAGTTTGTAGTTAAGGTTAGATTGATATGGTCATGAGTTTCATTATTGATGATAATATAAATATTCCTTTATATATATATATATATATATATAATTGTAAAAGTACAAATATGTGTTACCTTTTTACTAAGGAAAAGGCTAACATAAAAAAAAGTGTTAAACTTCAACAATGTAAAAGTCACATTTCTGTTTTGAATTTTAAGTTGGTGTAAATTGATGAAATGTTTATAAAATGATAGAGTTTATGTATGTTTTTTTAAAAATAATTTTCAATGACCTTTTTTGACAGTGTTAAAAATTGAGCAAATTAGGGGTTATAGTTCCCACCACAGATATAACTACAAATAAATTTATTTTCATCTAAATTTGAATTATGTTGTTGACGACATATGTACCTAGAACTATCAAAAAGAAAATTTCAAAAATATTGCATATTTTTTCTGTTATAGCTATTTAAAGTTGAACTTTTCATTATTTAACGATTTTTCATTCCCACCATCTTTTCCCTAGTAAATCTATGTTAGCCATTGCAAATGTTATATATTATCAAAGATGACTCTCTCATCTAGAACAATTCATCATTTAAAAAGATTTTCATTATCATCTACTAATTTTTATATTTTTTTGAATGTGCATCATCTTCAATATTGAAATACCCACTTGCATTATTTTGCAATTATTGTAATCGATATTGGGTCACCTATAAAAGAAAAAAAAAATTGATATAATTCTAACTACAAATCCTATTCAGTGGTATTTTTAAATTTTTTTGGAAACCCTAATTCTAATGATGAAATTGGCCTCTGAGGTGTTAAGTTCTTTAGAATTGTAAAAAAATGAAAGAAAGTGCCACATTGGATGACATAGATAGTTTTGGCCGTACTGGATCTAGCCAAATCTATACGACACAAAATTTGCTTACACAAGGTCACATGCGCGATCTCCTTTAAACAATAAAATAGGTTTTCTATTTGAAATGTAATGTTTTATTTTATTAATGATTATATTTAATTCAATAAAATAAGTTTTTTTATTTTAAAGCTATTTTTTTTTTTTTAATTGTTATATTTAATTCAATAAACTTTAAACAAAAAAATAGATTTTCTATTTGAAATGTAATGTTTTATTTTTTAAATTGTTATATTTAATTCATAATTGCATTTGTAATAGTAAAAAAGTAAAGTTTTGCATGAAATTTTATTGAAGAAATATTTAGAAATTGTATTTTTAAAGTTATATTTGTATTGAAATTGATTAATTAAATTTATTATTTATTTAAAATTGATTAATTAATTTGATTTAAATAAATTATTAGAATGAATTTAGGTGTTTTAAAATATTATAAATATTATTAAAGTTATTAAATAGTTAAATTATTTAATTTATTTAATATATTTAATAAATTATTCAATCCAAATTTAGCAATGCTTTAATGCAACTACTTGTCTTAGGATTTTGTAGTGTTACGGACAATCAAATATAATAAGCTTCTAAAGTTGAATTTTTTTTTTCTAAATTGTCTATGATCTACTAGTATTTGTGTAATTGAATTTGGAAGTCTTTTGTATGCAGGTAATATCAAGCTCTCTATGCAAGTTTTTGTGCAATGGGGAATAAAGCAAAAAGAACAAAAAGTTATGATCAAGTTAGAGATGACTAGAAGAAAGGATGGACAAAATATAATATAGAGCCACCAATTGAAGATGCATTGATTAAAGTTGAAGAAGATCCTATTGAAGTTCCAAGAAGTAGTAGGACATTCAAATAATATGGTTTATGGTTAGAAAATTTGGTGGAGATGAACAAAGACTCTCTTTTAAGAGAAATTGAATCATCTGAACACATGATGCCTAAAAGTACAATTAAGCTACATCTAAAAAATATGTGGGAGGAATTTTTTGCAAATAAATCTTTGATTGGTAAAGCACAATTATTTGTCAAATTATTTAGGAAAAGAGAAATGAGTCCTATCCTAGATTTGTTAGGTGTGAACAAAAAAGAAAAGCTTAGAAGATAATGTGAAGGCAACAATAGTTCAATATTTGAGAGATACATTAAATGCTATTGATAATAGAAGTTGGGTAACTAATTTAAGTGATGTACAAAGAGCATTGATGACAATGATTAAGAAAAAGTACTTGTCACAAAAAAAACCAAGTTTGAGCAATTTCTAAAATGCTCAATCTATCTAGAAGAACTTTTCAAAGATACATAAAAAGGAGAAATTTGTTTGATGAGAACATTAAAAAGAACTGGATTAATATTTGTCAACTTCCTCAAAAGGATAGAATTTATTAAGATGTTAGAAGACAGGTTGTTGAATATTGCACTAGCTAGTCACATGTTCCTTCCAATAGAAGAGACACTATATAGATCAAAGATGAAGAGACAAGTATGAAAATAGCACATAAAAAACACTTTGTAGACACAACACAAAGTAAATTATTTGAAGCTTTCAAAAAAGAATTTTCAAATGTGAAAATTTTCCAAAGAATGTTTGAGAGGTTGTGGCTATCTTTTGTATGCATAAATAAGGTACATGAAACTTGTTGCCAAAATTATGTTGAGTTTCATCTTTATTTGCAATCTTTTAGAAAATATATGGCAACACTTAAGCCAGATGTGATAATTCCTAAAAGCACAACACAATTTTTCAAGTCTTTGTTATGTGATAATGTTGTAGAGTCAAATGAATTCAATGTACAATGCATAAAAAATACATGTATAAGTTGTGGAGAGTTGCAAAAAATTCCATATGACAATATTGATGTTTCAACACTTGTTGTGTGGAATAGATTTGAGTATGAGATATATTGAACAAGGAATGGAGAAGAATAAAAAATAGCTTTGAAGGAGAGAAATTTTTCATATGATGATTTTATGGATAAATTCATAACTATGATTTATCCACACATCTAGCATTGTCATGGTGCAAGATGGCAAGCCAAATAGTTTCGAGATTCAAAAAATTGTTTTCCACTAGGATGTATTCTATCAATTGTAGACTTCTCTGAAAACTATACTTTTTCCCCTCAATTTGAAATTCAAGCTAAATATTATCACTTAGATCAGAATGAAATTTGTGTACAAGTTTCGTATAGACGTGCGCAATTTGATGTGGATGGGGTAGAAAGTATCAATTCAGACGAACACATTATCATTAATGAGATCTATTTTTATCTTAGTGATGATAGAGTTCATGATAGGAGCCATGTAGCTCATTATTTTTGAATGTTCTTTGATGATCTCACAAATTATGGGATGAAAGCTTCAAAATATTGGATATGGTCTGATGATTGTTCTGGTACGTGTATTTGAAAGTTAAACTTTAAAATTTCATGCACATATTTAATTAACTAAAAAATTGATTATATATAGTTTTGATTACTTATAAATTTTTTTTAAAAAAATTCCTAGGGAAATTTAAGTCTGCAAAAGCATTCAATTGGCTTGCAACACAATATGCAAGATGAAATCTTAAGTTTTTTTGGAACTTCTTTGAATGTGATCATGGAAAAGGAAAGCATGATGGAGCAGGAGCATGTGTAAAGCATGCACTTCACCAACATGAACTCTTAGGTATAATATTGTTATGTACTAATTAAATTTGATGTATATGATCATCAGCTAGATAGTTGTTTTATATTTTGTTAAAATTGATACAATTTTCTTTCCTATATAGGTGCAAAGATATACAAAGCAAATCAAGTTGTTGAATGGTGCAAATCTCATTTTTCTCCTCGTGATACAACATATAATATAAAAAAAAAATTGGGAAGTGAAAGGTAAGATTTCCATTTTTCTTTGACACGATCACTTTAATATTTTGATTATTGACATAGATACTTGCCAATTTAATCTGTTATAGATATTGATCAATTAAATCCTTACAATTGTCAACCCATTGTTGGAATTAAAAGATTGCATCAACTGATGACTACTAGACAACACAAACCTCCAGTAATTCAAGTAAGAGAAAAATCATATTTTTGTGATGTCTGCATTCAAAACAATGCAATGGGTCAATGCGAGAATATTGTGACTAGCTATGTCTTTGAATGGATATGGACAAACATAATTAGAAGTACCCCTTATGAAGAAGATGAAAATGACATAAACATTCATAATCCTATGTATTCAACTAATTATGAACGTGTTTTTGATTTAGTTGTTCTAGGTGAGTTTCTACAAACATATTTCAATTTTATATTTATTTGTCTTCATATTTAAATTTATTTACAATTTCCATTATTTTTGTACATTTGTAGGTGACATCTTTGTTGTGAATGTAGATCCTCAAAATGTGGAAGGTGTGGATTATTATTTACTATTTGTCTTCATATTTAAATTTATTTTCAATTTCCATTATTTTTGTACATTTGTAGGTGTCATCTTTGTTGTGAATACAGATCCTCAAAATGTGGAAGGTGTGGATTATTATTTACTTAGATGCACAAAAGAAAAAATCAAGTTGACCAACAATATAGTAATTAGCATCTTTGGCTCAGCTCTGCTTAAAATGCGAATATGTCAAATTTTTTTAAACCCACGAAAAGCCCAGGCCAGAAATATCTATAAATAAAAAAGAAGAGGTTTTCCAGGAAATCATGCAATTATGGAAGCTAGAGATTTACAGATCAAAGGAAGCTCTATAGGGTTCCTATAGGAAAACACGATGCTAGATTTTCAGTTGCGATGGGCAACAGATTCGTGGTATTTGAAAAACCTGCAAGAGAGTCTTTTAGCTAGCAATGGATCGGAGGGCACCAAACCCTTCAGGATGGAATTATTGGTAAGGAAACCATTTCGGAAGCCCCCCCCCCCCCCCCCCCTACATTCACAGGTGCATCTAAAATCTCCTCCTATCCCCATTTTTTCATAATCGAGCACCTAGATAATCAATTTCAAATTTTTAATCTCACTAAATATGTGAATCTGGATCTCTATAAGCCTTTTTCCATCCCAGTATGCAGTCCTCCCCCATCAACGCCCCACTTAAGCAGGCCTTCATCTAAACTTGATCCTCCATCTTCCTATATCCCCCTGCATCATCAAAAAATAAAAACTCTCTGTCATCAAAACCTAAAATGTCCACCAAATTATCTTCTCTTAATATCTCAAACAAACCTATTAAGATTTCAGATGCAACAATTGAGGAATCCTAGTGTGAATGTCTCAAGGGAGGTGTTTTTGCAATCTGGAATGGTTCCATGAAAGATCTCCCCCTTTTATTTGTCTGGCTAGAGGAGAACTGCGAGGACTAGGTAAGTATTTTCCATTATTCAGATAGCATTTTTTTTTAAAATGTGAAGAAGAGTCTGTCAAAAAAGCGTTTATTTCAGTCTCTAAATGCTTTTTTAAGGGTCACCGTGCCAAATTCATAGAATGGTCATATGAATTTCATATAGAAAAGGCAGATTGAATGATTCCCTCTTGGTTCATCATGCCTTCTCTCCCTCTAGAGTTGTGTCAAGTAGATATTATTAATTCAATAGGTTCTTCTATTGGTGAATTTAGAGGCATTGATGCTTCTTTCTTCAGTTGTAATAGTGTTAAAATGCTCATCAATACTGATTTTAATCATCCGACGGAATTCCAAAAGAAAATTATCACCAATAAGGCTTCATATGATATCAAATTCCATATTTATAAAGGGAAAATTGTGGACATTTTAAAATTTGATGACCTTCACAAAACCAGACCCAGGATCCTTCCTCTCACTTCTAATTTCAATAGTATATCTCCTTGGATAAGAATAATGAAAAACAAAAGGATCTGGGACCACAAAGGCCAGAGATCCCCAACTAAGAACCAAGGAAATCATGAGCTACTCTGTATTGAAGATACTATTGGTAAAAGGTTGGAAGAATGCATAATCGATGAAGGAAGGATTAAATTAGTATTAGTTAAGGATTCCAAAGGTACAAAAAAGGTTGGATGAGAGTGGTATGAGTCTTAAAAAATAAGGGAAAGAAGGGAAAGGAAGCATATAAGGCTAGCAAAGATACAAGAAAAAATAGATCTAGTGATGCTATACAATAGCATCAAACAGATCAAGATAGAGTACTCAAAGGCTCAAAAACACCTTCATCTCCGATAATAGATCATGCAAACAAAGGTGCAGTGCAGGTAACTATATCAAAAGTTGTTCAAATGGAACCCAACATGGAGAGTAAAGAAAAGGATAATGAGGAAACAGAGAACAATTTAGCAACTAATCTTAAAATAGATACCATTAAGGGTCTCCTACCACAAATGAAGTAGATTGAGACAACATGTCATTCAAAGGGTGGTATAATAGTTGCCCCCTTCAGCATAAATCAAATAGGAAATATAGTCCACAATATGGAGATGATGAGTAAGGGAGTAGTAGAGACTTTGTATGAGAAGGGCCCAGAAAGCTCTGTACATAATCAAGACATTCTTCCAAAAGATTTCTCTACTCCTCAAAAAGTAGGACAATTAGAGTAAAACCAAGATAGACATTTAGAGGAGCTTGAAAATATCATGTTGTTCACTCCAAGCAATACAAGTAGCAAATCAAAACATCAAAAGGACCCAAGCTCTTTACCTTCAATTCTGCCTCTAGTGAAAGACAATTTGGTGAAGTCCCCTGTCAAATTCTATAAATGTTGGCAGACCCCAACTACCACCAGTAGTTCACCTTTTACTCGTAGCAGTAGGAGCCAACAGGAAGACAAAGACAACCTACCAGTTAAAGAGTTTCAAGAATTTTTGAATAAGGAATGCTACATAGATCCTTCAATTGAGGAAATAGATATGATAGAGGTGGAAAGAGAAAAGATCGAATAGCTTACTAAGGAGTTGGTCCAAGTATTCAACCAAGATAATGTTGACAAGACCTCAGTAACCTAGAAGGAGGAACTTGTTCAGGAGGTCCTACAATTAGGAGGAAAGAACTATTCATGTGAAGATCTTAGAAGAGATTTATTAAACATTCAAATGGAAGACTTGGCATCAAATTTCACCAAATAATTTGATCTTGCTGATCAAATCATTACATACAATGCCCCAGAGGATCAGGAATAACCTTCATCAAGAAAAATTGACATAGTTCAAACAACAGAACTCAATATGGACCAGCTAGGCATCTACATGTCTCAAGAAGGGCCCAAGTCCCCATGCTGTGGCAAGACAAAATAAAAAAGAGGTAGGAAGTCTCTAAAGGAGCTTAGAGAATCATAGGGTCTCAACAAGGATTAGCAGAAGATAGATCAAATTTTCTACAATGGGAAAGAGAAGTGCCTTCCCAATCAGGTATGAAGCTCACAACTTGGAATACTAGGGGCCTCAATGCTCCTAGCAAAAAGAGGTTTTTAAAACAGAACCTCAAAGCTTTTAATTCTAATGTTATTTTAATCCAAGAATCAAAATTAAATTTAGTAGAAATAGATAAATTTAGTAGGATGCTTGGAGTTTGGAGTTTGATTTCAAGAATCCTCAGGAGCATCTGGGTGTTTGGGTATCCTGTGGGACCCAAGGAAGGTCTATATTAAAATTCTTAGTAGTTCAAACAACTAGATGAGTGGCAAGTTCAAAGTTTAAAATTAGATCTCAACTTTACCATCATTAATGTGTATGGTCCAGTTAATAATATTGATAAAAAAGTAGTCTGGAATGAAATTGGTCTCTTTTTGGATAGTCTAGAAAATGAATTATGTATAGTAGGAGGTGACTTCAACATTAGTCTAGATATTAATGATAAGGTAGGAGGTACTCGAGTGTTGTCACAAGCATCTAGAGACTTTAAAGAATGGTGTGCTTTGCATAATTTAATTGACACTCCTACTAACAATGGTACTTATACATGGACCAATAGGAGAAAGGACTTTGCTCATGTCATAGAAAAACTTGACCAATTTATGATAAAAGGTGAATTGGACACCAATAATTTAAATATTTAGTCTTTTATTTTTCCCATAGTTGGATCTGATTAATTCCCTATCAAGTTCGAATGCATAGAACCCCTCAAACTAGCTAGAAACCATTTCAAGTGTGAGAAGATGTGATTCCTTGACCCAAACTTTCTCAATAACATCAAACTTTGGTGGGCTCAAGATAGCTATGAAGGGTCCAAAATGTTCATTTTCATTAATAAATTAAAAATTCTTAAAGAATGTATCCTTAGGTGGAATAGAGAGCAATTTAACAACATCTTTAAAAAAAAGTTGGACATAGAAAACCAACTTAAAGAATTAAACATAAAGGTTATCCACAAAGGGATAGATAATAGAAGCTATAATCTTGAAAAGGAACTAATAGCTAAGTAGGAAACTATACTCTCCAAAGAAGAAATCTTCTGGAGACAGAAATTGAGAGAAAGAGGGTTGGCAGAAGGTAATTGCAACATGAAATTTTTTCATAACTCCACCCTATGTAACAGAGCTAAGAACAAAATCATGTGCATAAAAAACTATCAAGGCAATTTCATTGATAAACTAGGAGAAATAATAGGTACCTTTGTTAAATATTTTTAGGATATTTTGAATAATTAGAATGGATCAAATTATACTGCGCAATCTAGTCATTTGGAAGTTATCCCTAAAATTGTTACTCAAGAAGACAATAGATCCCTAACCTAACCCATCTCTTTAGAAGAAGTTAAGAAAGTGGCCTTCGACATGAATCTAGATAAATCTCTAGGGCCTGACAGATTCTAGGCATTCTTCTTCCAAAAGTGCTAGGACATTATAGGCATTGACCTTTGGAAAGCTATCAAAGCCTCTAGAAATGGAGGTTCTGTTCTAACTGAAATAAACCACTCCTTCATCACATTGATCCCAAAGAAATCTAATCTTGAAGTGCTAGGACATTATAGACCAATAGCCTTGTGCAACACAGTTTATAAAATATTTTTCAAAGTCCTAGCTAATAGATTGAAAGAGATCCTCCCCAAGATCATCTCTGAGGAACAAACTAGCTTCATGCCAAGCAGATCCATTCTTGATGGCATCATCACCATTCAAGAGACTATTCACTCTGCTAGCCTTAATAAGGAAACCTGTATGCTCATGAAATTGGATATCCAAAAAGCATATGATATGGTTGATTGGAGGTTCCTATGCAAGATGCTAGAAGCTTTTGGATTCTCTCATCAATGGATCAATCTAATTTTCAAATTTATCTCTACTCCTAAAATCTTTGTTCTTATCAATGGCACACTAGAAGGTTTCTTTGATATATCAAGGGGCATTCGACAAGGGGAACCTTTATCCCCTTCTCTTTTCATCATCATGGTAGAAGCCTTGGGAAGAGCAGTGATAGATGCATATAATAACCACAGAATCTCGGGTATTACTATCACTAAAAATATGCCTAATATAACCCATCAACAATTTGTTGATGACACTATTCTTCTCAAGAAGAGTACGGTCTTAGAAGCTTGCTCTCTCAAAAACATTATAAACTCATACATGGAAGCCTTAGGACAGAAGGTTAATGAACTTAAATCTGAAATTTTCTTCTTAAACACTAAGCCAGAAATGGAACAACAAATCTACAAAATTATGGGTTTTAAGAAAGGATCCTTCCCTTGCAAATATCTAGGTATAGCCCTAGAGAAACAATTAAAATTAGGAAAGGTTTGGGATAATACCCTAGAAAAATTGGAATCTAAGCTTTGTTCTTGGAAGGATAGATGGCTCACAAACATTGGGAAATGCACCAAGATCCATGCCATCCTTTCAGCCATTCCAACTTACCCTCTTTCATGTCTTCCTCTCTCTAAGTAGACTCTTAAAAAATTTGAATCCAAAATGAGGAATTTTCTTTGGAATGATCGGGACAATGATAATAAATTGGTTCTCATCAAGTGGCAGAGCATTTGTAAACCCAAGGCTTTAGGAGGCCTAGGGATTAAAAACTTACTATGAAAAAATGAAGCCCTAGGGGCAAAGCTTATATGTTAACTATAAAATGAAAGTAATCACAAATGGGCTAAGATTCTCTATAATAAATACCTAATTGTGGATGACCCACTTTTGATCTTCAGAATTATCTCTCTTCTTAAATGCTGAGAATGTTGGAACTTTATGATTAAATGTCATAAGTTAATCTATAAATTCCTAACTTGGGATGTAGGGTTAGGTGATGAGGCCCTATTTTGGGAAGATTATTGGGAAGGTAAACCCCCTCTTTCTTCTTACAAGGTTCCTCTAACTCTCAGAAATAGATTAACTAAGCTATGGGGAGACAAAGTTAGGGATTACAAAACTCGGATGGACTCAGAAGGCTCCCTAGTATGGAAGTGGAAATCTCTCTGAGGTTTAGGTTTTGATGATAAGTCAACTAATTATTTTGAGAAGATTTTGAAAGATAGGGTTCTCAAACAGTCTAACAAAAGAGACACTTTAATTTGGGTTGCATCTAATGATGGGAAATATAATGTCAAAAGTGGTTATAAGGCCATTCTAGAAACTAATACATCAAAATTAGTTGATATCCCATTAAAGCTCTGCTGGGACTCCTCTTGCTTTTTCAAACCTAGATTCTTTCTCTAGCTTGCTATATAAAAAAAGATTCTAACAATTGACAGACTAAACATTTTTGGTATCCAGGGCCCCTCTAGATGCATACTTTGTCAACAAAACATTGAAAACATGAATCACCTCTTATATCTCTGCCCTTATTCCCAAATGTGCTCAGAGTGGCTTAGGTAGATGTTGGGATGGTCTTGACCCTTCCCAAAATCTTTGACTGATATGCTTTTGGGATGGCTCTCGAACATTTTCAAAGGTGTTTATAGTAAACTTTGGAATATTTTCCCTTCTATCCTATTTTGGGAATTTGGAAGGAAAGGAATTGTCATATCTTTTGTAATTTGGAACTCAAACCTGAAGATCTTATCTCCAAAATACAAGCTAGTATTGTCGAAACAACTAACTCATATTCAAGGAAGTCAAGACTAGAGGAAGGTTCTTTCTCTAATTTGGATGGCATCATGAAGAATCTCTGGCCTAAATTGATTAATCCACCTTTATACTATTCTAAGGCCAATAGAGAGGCTAGGAAAAATTGCAAATGGGAGTCTCCCCCTAATGGTTGGGTTAAATTGAATTTTGATGGAGTAGCCTAGGGTAATCTGAGTATAGCTGGTATTGGATGCATTATTCATAATGAGGATGGGATCTAGGTTGCCAAAAAGGTGATTTTGATCCCTCCTACCTCTAATAATCTAGTAGAACTTGAGGCCCTTAGTCAAGGGATCAAGTTATGTCTTAAGCTAAAACTTCCTAAAGTCTTTATTGAAGGCGATTCTCATATTATTATAAATACTATTTGAAAAAAATCAACTCCTAATTGGGCCCTTAACTCACAATTAGAAGTGGTCCTCTCCCTAATAGATAAGCTAGATGATTATATAATAAATCATATCTATAGAGAAGGCAATTAACTCACAGATCAATTAGCAAATTTGGGAGTAGATGGAATTAATTCTTTATTATTAAACAATGATTTCTCTCTCTCCTTGATTAAATTTTACCCTTCATTTAACCCTTATTAATTAATCTAATAGCCTCTTTAGTTGATTATTTCAACATCACGCTACACACGTTATGTTTGATTTTTCATATATCACCCCCAATTCTTCTATTCTCTAATGAGGCTCTATCTAGGCTTATCACATAAGCATGATTTTCACAAGTTGTATGGCTTTGGTAGCTTATAATCATTTCTACATTAGCCTCATAGGTTCAACTATCTAGAGTTTCATGTAATTATGCTTTCATTATGATGTATCACGAGCCCTGGTACTTTGCATTTAATCATTATCTATTTCCCTGTTTAGTGATTTGGGGCCTTTAGGTTATATGTCCAATTTTAGAATTTTCTTTTGTTACCTTTGGGCTTTATCATCTGGGTTTTATGTTTCTTTGTCGATAATAAGTATGGAGTCCAACATTACCCTTTTCCATGCCTCTAAGAACCAAACTATGGCATTCTGTGGGGTAGTGAAACCAGAAAGGTGGAACTGGATTTTATATCCGGTGGATGAAATGTCTCAGTTTGTGATCAAAAAAGCCATGGGTGAGGGATTATTTGACTACCAATATACTTGGAGAGCTAACAGTGATATTATTGGGTCATTTATTGGCTACTTGGTGAGAGCCAGAGTGAAATTGGATGACATTGTAAGACTCTACTATGACTTGCTTGTCCCTAGATGGAGGAAGGGTTTAGAGAAAGTGGTTTATAGCATAGACAAAAAAAATTGGATTCCCTTTTGTAAAAAATACATTAATATTCCTTTGGGCCACCTAGATTTAGACATCACTCCTCATCATCAATCTCTGGTCATCCGAGAGAACATAGCATTCTATCATGAATGGCCTATAATGGAGGCCAGCCTACATTTTCTTCTTCACTAGAGGGGAATCATAGATGAAGATAATGTGGTATGGCTCACCAATTATCTTGGCCTCTTCAATGCCTACATTCAGCCAGGAGTGTCATTCGATAATCTAGAGGATCTGGATTTTTGCACCCCAAATGTGGAAAAGACAAGCAGAGGGAAATTTGTCTTTGAATTCCCTCCCAATTACCAAGTGCAGAGGCCTAGTGATATCATATATGTTATTATGGTCTGGTGGAAGGAAGGTAGAGGCATGGCTTGAACTTGATAGTCTCTTCAGGTCAGTCTTTAAAGCTTAGGGCTTCTTGGTTTATACAGACATAGTGATTTTTTTAGTATGCTTAATAATCCTCTATTCTAAACTTTAAGCTTGAGGTATATGTATAATTTCTGTATAACTCTGTGTTAAATCTCCAAGACTTATCCTTTTGATTATGTAAACAACTTGATACACACTTATAATATATGGAATCTAACTATGATCTTTCCTAATTATGGTTTCAGCTAGATAAAGCTTTATTTTGAGGGTTTGTTACTCTAAGGTTCCTAATTTAGGGTTGCTTGGTATAGATAGTTTCTCTCGGGATATGACTAGGTTTGGCATTTATGTATATTCAATTTTGTTTTAGTTCTTAATATGGGATGTTATTTGACCTTCTCTGTAGAATTCATTCTAATATGGCTTGCATATGACCATAGATGTGTTTTCCTTCAGTAAGTAGAAATTCTAAGACTCTTAGATATATAGAATTTATTTTTATGAATACTCTATTTTTATCGATAGGTTACTTATCCTTGTTTGAGGAAATGGATGTTTGCATGGGAATTTTAGTCTTTCTTCATTTTAATCAAATCTAATTGTGACTCTCCTTCTTCAGGATATTGTCTGGTTTTTTCGATAATGACTCAGAAGGTATTATGAAGGCTTGGAAATGTTTGGAAGGGATTTCCTTAGCTGAACTGGTCTCTTCTCCAGTTTGAAGGCTGGTTACTATGGCTAATTTAGTTGACCTAAGTTTTTGCATGCTTCCTATTTTATCTAATGGCTACTCTGTTTGATCCACTTTGGTTGCATTTGACTCAGATGCTGACTTAGCTTATTGTGTATCTGCAAATTAGTGATGCTTGGTGTGCCTCTCTTAGTAGAACTATATATGTTCGGCATGATCTTGCTAACTTTAACAATTTTTGGGTTTGGTTTGGCCTCGTGGTGTGGGACTCTCATCTCGGTCCTTACTGTGAGCCTTTCCACTATGTTTATGTCACTAGAGAGTGTCATGTAATTTTTTCTTTTTAACTATACCAACTGTATATTGGCTTTAGTGGTAATGATCTCTAAGATATATAAATTATTGATCCTCTAAAGCATCTCCAGATCTACATTTCTCTATTCTTTTATATTCTAGCTTTGTCAACATAATTTTGATATTATATTATTTTGTTAATAGAATCTTGATAATGTATGGATTGGCAGAAATCCTTATTAAATAGGCATTGGTAAGTTAGGATTATTCTCTTAATGTTTCCATCATTTTATATGGTAGAGCAGGGTGTATACTACAACATTTTGTTTTTATCCTTTCTTCTTAATGCTCTCTTGGTTTCCTTCATTTCTAAGCAGCTTTCATGGCTCTAGTTTTTATCCACATGGACACTAGTCAAGGATGACTTTGATCATTTTGATCCCCCAGCTAGATAATATTTCCTCTGGTTCTATGTTAACTAACCCTTTTTAATGAATAACTAGTTGGCAGGCTCCTTGACATGATAGATCCTTCTCTCAAAAGATTGATTTATCAAATTCTGACCTGATATCATATGGAAGTAGTTTTGGACTATCAAATGTAGAGGTTATTATTAGGGGTATGCCCCTTTATCGACTATATTTAAATGGATATAATGTAGGTCATAAAGTCACTGGGGTATGCCCCTTTTAAAATTATAATAATTTAGGACATCTATCTCGGGCAAGACTGGAGGTTTTCTTCTCTGTTCTTTCCTACCAATGCTCATTTGAATGGAGTAAGCTTTTGTAATTTTTTCATTTAATTAATAAAAATTATCATGGCCTTGGCCATTTACCAATCAATTTTTTTTTAAAAAAATCAAGTTGACTGAACCATGTACAGATGATAACCAATCATATCCAACTAGTTTAGTTGTTATAAAAGGCATAGATTATCCTCTTATGAGATGTATACAACTAATTAGAGAGTGAGAGATTAATTGTAAATAATTATTTCTTTTCTATTAAATAATATACCTTTAAAAGATTGAATCTATAGAACTTAACTACATATATACATTAATAAATAACCCAAATTAAAAGATATAAAAGATACCATCAAAATATTATAAGTATATTAAATATTACTTTAATTCATTTAAATGTTTTAGTTTAATTCATTTTAATGGATTGAATATTTCCCATAAGCTAGCTATTGGGGTTTGATGGAGACAGATAGGTTGAGGTGCAAAGTTAGAAAGATGGAGAGACTTATATAATAATAATCATTATGACAAGTTAAAATCAGGATACGTTTTATTGATATTAGGGAGCATTAGATCTACAAGTTTTACAATGCAATTTTACCACTACTATAATTTGTCCCTGCACCAAATAAATGGTTGAATGTGTTTAAATTATAATGAACTATAATGTACATTAACCTTTTCACCATTTGAACACAATTTTTTAAAGATAATTTCAACATTAAATTTAATATTTGAAATGTAAAATAATGAAATATAGAGATATCATTTGAAGAAAAAATAATTTATATTAAAACAAAGTTTGCAATCATAGGGCTTAACAAATAGTCACCCATATTGTTTTGAATGGAAAAAAATCATTACAAAATGAAAGAAAACTGATTTTAAGATGCCCTATGCAACTACAACTTCCTCATCCTTTTCCTCTACTGCTCATGTTGATGTTGCTATTTAGGCAGATCCTTTACACAAATCAGCTTGACCTTGTGCTGCCTCTTCATTGCAAATTATAATTATTGTAATTAAAGATTCATTCATCATTGGTAAGCAGGCCAATTCAAAATACAACCCATTTCATCTTGTCGGTACCCTTGTTGAAGCCTTTTCTTTTCTGCTTCAATCTTTTCTTTGTAAGATTTCTCATCCTTGATTGGAGACTTGGATTTCTACATAAAAACATGAGAGATTCAAAATACATAAATATATATACCATCTTTTCATACTTCAAAACTTACTAAATGTAAATAACATTGCACTTCATTCTGATTTTAAAGCCTTCTATTCCTTTTTTCTTCTAGAGAAGTAGTTAACTCAAAATGTAGGAAATAACATCACATTAAGTTTTTATTTTACTCACAATATGTGGAAGAGATGCAATCTAAGTCTTGACGCAAACTCTGGTGGCATACAAATCGTTGTCTTATATTCATCACGATCTTCATATTCATGTGAAGAGATGTGAAGCATCAATTGATTAGATATATTATCTCTCTTTTTCATGAAATCATGTGGGTAGTCGGATGCTAGAATAGAGATTGCATGATCAATCAAGCTGAATATATTTATTTCAACACCCTTCAGATATTTCTTCAAATCTTCCATCATTCAATCTTTTTATTGCTTTGCTATATAATTTCCTTTGCTCGCACCAAAAAAAAATCCAAACAAAACACTTGAAAACAATAGATCCAAATTGAATCCCAATTATAAGGCCTTTCTTGTTCTTAGCTTAGAAAAAAAGGAGATGAGACCATTTTAAATAGAAAGTGGAGGAGGATAAATGAAATGTATGCATCCACTTTGAAATGGATGGAAGTGAAGTTATAGAAAGAAAGGCATGCAACAAGTTTCACGTGTCTTGAAACTGAAGAAAGAGAAATGCATTCGGATAATTTAAAATGGATATCACTTTCTACAAATTCATTTTTATTTTTCACATTTGAAATTCATTTATTAGGTCAAGTCATTTATCACAAACAAAGAAAAATATTTATTTAAAAATAGAATATCAAAGCTAATTAATTCTTATTAGAAACAAATTTTATTTTTAAAAATAACAATTAATTTTAAAAGTAAAGTATATTTGTTATAATTTATTTTTAACTTTTCTAAAATGAATGATGTTTGCATACTAAAAATCAATTTTAGATATTGAAAATAATTTGTAAGGTTTTGTTAGGGTTTCATGCAAACTTTTGGTTTTCTTGCGTATGACTCTTTGTCTGAGATTTCCTTCTGTTATTTCCATTTGTCAAACCACATTTACTATGGGAGCTCTTAGACTAGGTTATAATGGGACCCAGTTGTTGATACTAGTGTTCATGCTGCTATTTTAGATAGCAATGGCACCTCAATTGAACAAATTCCCTCGCAAATTTTTCCCAAAGGTTTTTCATGAGGTAATCCTGATATTATCCTTCCTTTGCAAGAATTTGATGTTGCTTGTGATTGGTTAGAACATCATACCTTAATAGGGTATTTTGTGGGTAAGACTCCTCCTAAAGCTATGCTTTGAGAATGGTTTAACAAGAGCTGGACTCCTCATGGAGTCTACCTTGACACTGTACAAAACCTTATCAAAGGTTTTGTTATATTTCACTTTGCCAACCTGTCACAAGTAGACACAGTTTTTAGCAATGGTCCTTGGTCTGTGCATTCCTCCTTGCTTGTTTTTCAAAGATGGTCGAGAGACTTCACTATCTCTAATGACAAAAATTAGGATTTTTGTGTGGGTCGAGTTCCTAGGTTTACCCTTGCCATGTTTTACTTTTATTGATTCCATTGCCAATACTCTTGGCAAAGCTATCACAAAGGAACATGAGAAATTTTTCAACATTCGCCCTTAGAAATGTGTTTGCATTAAGGTTGATCTTTCCAAGGATCTTAAGGATTCTATGAAAATTTAGATTGGGGTCCAAACCCTCTCTCAGAAGGTGCTTTATTTGAACCTACCTAACAACTGCTATAGGTGCTAGTCAACGAAACATAAGATTAGGGATTTCCCTCTAGCTATGCCTAGGGTTAAACCCCCATCCAAAGAGGTTCCTACCAAGAAAATAGAAGGAAAAAGAAAGAATGGACTACTATTGGGTGCAAGGGAAAGGCTCCCTTGGCTACTAAATAGTCATAGGTGGAGGTCATTATGGTTCCTCCTATTTTAACAGGAGCACAAACACCAGCTAGTTTAGGGATGCAAGTGGTTTCTTCAGAACCAAACCCTAGTGTTTCATAGGGGATTAAGGTGGCTGCCAAGGCTAAAGCCTTATTTGTGATTCATACCCCTCTTGTTGCTTCTTCCATAGCAACTCAGAATGTGTGACATTCTCATAGTCCTCCTAGATGAGCTAAGAAACTAGAGGTGAAACATCAGGCCATCAATCCAGAGGATCTTCCTTTTGGCTTTAACCTAGTTTTAACCTTCTTGCAGAATAGCTACTCTCTTGAGGATGAGGAAGATATGGAATAATTTTCATGAATTTTTTATCATGGAATGTGTGAGGTCTCATAGACCTCTACAGAAAGTACTATGTTAGGGATACTCGTCATAGACTCAAAAATTTAGATTTTCTCTGTATGCAAGAAGTTAAGATCTCTAGTTTCATACTTTCTTCCACCTATTATGTCATTTTTCTAGATGGTATTATGTTTTCCACTCAACATGAAGCTGGCAAAGGTGGTGTAGTTACTCTCTTGTCACCTCGTCTTCATTCTACTATTATTATGCACAGTTCTGACCCCATGCATAGAATTATTTGGTTGTTGATTTTCATTAACAATCATTCCTTTGGATTCATTAATGTTTATGCTCTCAATGATGTTGTGGAAAGATCTCACATGTGGGGCTAGTTGGCTGAAAACTTGCTTCCAACTACTTGGGTTATGTGTGGTGACTTCAATATGTTTGAGGTGGCCTCTGACAAAGATGACATTTTTCCTTTTCACTAGAAAATTAGGGAAACAAAAGCCTAGTACTACATGCACAATAAATTGGGCCTTTTTTATCCCAATACTAATCACTTCCAACATAGTGTGGTTTGGCACACTTGGTCCAACTTTTGAGCTGGCTTTAAGTGCATTTTAAAGTGTCTCGATCATGCCATGATTACTAAATCTTTTTTCTCCTTTTCTAAGGATCAAGATTTACCTATCATTCCCTTGCCATATGGGACATTATCAGTCCCATTTATTTTTCCATTTCATGGCAAACAGCTGTCTAGAAAGTTGTCAAGTTGTAATTCTTCCTCAACACGTCTGTGCTGATGCATGCTTCTACTATTGCTCATATCCTACGTCTCTAGAATTTGGAACCACATCTACATTCCTAGATAGGGTGGATTCGGTAGTGGAATTATGTCATTACCAGAATCACTCACTTTGTGTATATCTATGGATGACATTTGGTAGTTTCTAGAAGGCATTCTTATGAATCCACTTCTTCTATGCTCAAAAAAGCTTCTGATGCTCTCACCTTTAATCCCTTTGATGTTGATTTGCAAATCCATATTTCCAAACTTTTCCATGATAAATAGGTTTTGGATAATTATTCCACTCAAGGAGCCCAAATCAAAGCTCACCTCCATTATTTGGAGGTTGGTGATAAAGCTTTGAAGGAGTTCTTCTAGGTTCTTCGAGCCTGTCAACCAATTTTGGGATTAAAAATTCAAACAAGGCACTTCTATTCTCTCCAGTCTCATTGACATCCTGCAAGCATTTTTTTCATCACTATGAGAACATTTTTGCTTCGACGGGAAATTTGGTTGCTTAAGAGGAAGCTTTAAGAAAGTGTATTAATGTTACTCCAAACCGCCTAGCAGTTGAGAAACATGCTTTCTATGAGCAACTTCTTACCCTTTGAGACCTTAAAGAAGCTCTTTTATCCATGGAAGATGATAAATCCCTTGGGTGTGATGGGTTTCATTGTGAATTTTGCAAACACCTCTAGGGGAATATTGGTCCTAATTTGCACAAATTTTATCTTGAAGGTATCATTCTAAAAGTTTAGGAGCTATTATCAACAAAGGAAACATTAAATTCATACCTAAAGCTAGAGATCTTAAGGATATTTGCAATTGGCAACCCATTACCCTTCTGAACATGTCTTATAAGATTATTGCCAAGGAAATTTCTCTCAAAATTTGCCACCTCTTGCCTTTAATTGTGCGGCCTAATAAAATTGGCTTTATCAAGTCCATATATATTCCTGACAACATTATTGTTGTCTGGGAAGGAATGGAGTGCGCTCACAAGTCTAAGCAGGTGACTTTTTTTTGAAATTTGATTTTGCTAAAGCCTATGACAGAATTGAATGACCTTTTATTTTGGCTATGCTCTGGGCTTTGGATTTTGGTCCCAATTTTTTGCAATTTGTGGAAATGCTCTTTGGAGATGCTAATGCTTGCATTACCATCAAAAATCCTCAATTTGATGCCTTTGGGATTTTCATTCCATCAAGCAAGGTTTCCCTCTGGCTTTAGCACTTTATATTCTTACTGCTAAATGGTTTGGCTATTTGCTAGCCTACTCCATGTCTTTAGGTTGATTTGTGGCATTTCTTTGCCAGAATCATCTTCCCAGTTGGTCAATGGTCATTTTGCTAATGGTTCCTTTCTCACTCTTTTGGAGGATAAGGAAAACATAAAAAATGCCTTAAATTGCTTACACACATTTTGTCAAGCCTTTGGCTCTACTATTCAATGGCATAAAACACTCTATTATCACCAGTCTCTTTTGCCAGCACCACCTTAGCTTAGCCAGTTTGAATGGAAATGGGTCACTCATGAGGAGATCTTCCACTTTCTAGGTATTCCCTTTTCTTTTCAGGTGTCCCAAGTGGATCTATGGAATGTAGTTCTTGCCAAGATTACTAAGAAGCTAGATAATTGGCTTACAAAACAACTTTCTCTTGTGGGAAAATTCCATATTTTCTTGAAAGTTCTTGCAGAAACTCATCTCTATTACTCTTCTTCTTGGGCTCCTTCTATAGCCTTATATCAAAAATTAGAGTGACTGCTTCATGATTTTCTCTGGGTCTCTGGTTTTGATCATCATGGCTTTCATAGAGTTGCTTGAGATTTTTGTTGTCTCCTAAAGGAGTCTGGAAGCCTTGGCCTACTTTCCACGTAGAAGCAAGGCCTTGCTTAGTGTGCCAAATGGATTATTCATGCCATCACTGGAGATGATGCCTAGAAGATTTTGGTTTGGCATTACATTTCTTTCAAATCTCCTATCAACAGGCCTACATGGAAGGGGATTGGATTTCACACCCTTCTCATCATTCAAGAACCCATGCTCATACAGGGCTCTTTTTTTATCAAGAGCATATGAAAATCTTGGGAAGCTATCAAGCCTTAGCTTTTCTGGTTTGGTGATGAGTTTTGTAATGGGCTCTCTTTGAATTAGCAGCACATTTGGTGGTCTCCCTTATTTTCCATTGAGGGTATTTCCCTTGCCAAGACTCAAGGTGCTAGTGCTCTACATTTTTTCAAATGAGGCATCAAGACTCCTAAAGATCTTTTCACTAGGGTTTCCATGAGTTTCAAATATTGGGAAGATATACAAGTCTAACACCATCTTGCCCGTTCAAATCGGCAGACTTTTGACTTATTGCTTTTTGCAATTCCAGTGCACTTAATTCATAAAGTGGGTATTCAATCTATTAGACCTTGGGGGACTGATTGGAAGTGGTATCTTTCCACTCTCTTCATTAGTTACAAACCAAGTTTGGGTTATAGATGGCTTTCTCCCCATCTGTCGATGGTGGATATGCTCAATCAGAGATGGCATTAGCAATCTTCTCTTTCTCAATGGAGAAAGTTATTTGACACTATTTGAAGTTCTATTAGACCATTTTTCTTGGTGCCTAGATTTTCAAGGTCTCACTCTTGGGCCTCGGCTCAAGTATATTAGGGTTCCAGACCCTAGATGTCCATTTTGTGGACAACTAGAGTCTTT
The DNA here is from genome assembly GCA_028749045.1 of Cupressus sempervirens. NCBI lineage: Eukaryota > Viridiplantae > Streptophyta > Pinopsida > Cupressales > Cupressaceae > Cupressus > Cupressus sempervirens. Next base: position 6,152,792 of record CM053790.1, on the reverse strand, counting down.
CTTGCATATTTTCTTATTTTGTAGACGTGCTCAAAATCATTGGCATTGGATTCATGATTTCTTTAAGTTGCTATAGCATGAACCCTTCTCTCGGCACATGGTAATTGCTTGGTAATGGCAATGAGTAATTTTGTTCCTGGATCTAGTGCCCTAAAATATGATGATGTGATTAGTGTTGTTTTGAGTGAGGAAACTCGTAGGAAATCCTCAGGTGGATCTACATAAGGAAGTGCTTTGAATGCACAAAGCAGAGGTAGAACGACTGAGAGAGGAAGTAACTCTGGAAATCATGGGAAATCAAGAGGACCAAACGATTGCTGGTACTGTGAGAAACCAGGGCACAAAAAGAAAGATTGCTGGAATCAAAAGAAAAATGAAGGAGATAAATCAGATGGAGACAAGGAGGAAAATGTGGTAAGTAACAAATCTGAAGAGGATGCTTTGCTTCTATCTTTAGAAAGTGTAGATGATTCATGTTTTATATTTTGGTGCTTCATTTCATGCTACACCTCATAGAGGTTATTTCATTGATTATGTCCAAGGAGATTTTGAGCTTATTTATTTGGGGGATAATGAACACTATCAAATTGTTGGAAAGGGAAAAATTAAGATTAAGTTGCAAAATGGAAATCATTGGCTACTACATGAAGTAAGACATGTTCCAAGGCTGAGTAGGAATTTAATTTTAGCAGGGCAACTCAGTGATGAGGGTTGTGTAGTTACTTTTAATGATAAAAATTGGAAGGTTTCAAAAGGTTCCCTTGTAGTAGCAAAATGTGTGAAAGTAGGAAACTTATATCTTTGTATAGGTCAAATTGTTCCTTCTACTTTGATTGTTTTAGAGAAAAATGAATGTTCAATAACAATTGTTGCAGTTGAGCAGGGAGAACAAATAGCTGTTGTAGATTCTGATACGGCACTGTGGCACAACAGACTTGGGCACATGAGTGAAAAAGGTATGAAAGTACTTCATTCAAAGAAAGTTTTACCAAGTTTGAAATGTGTTAATATGGATTTTTGTGAAAGTTGTGCGTATGGAAAACAAAAGAGAGTGAGTTTGGTAAAGACTGGGAAGGAAAAAAAAAAGGAGAAATTAAAGCTTGTGCATACAGATGTATGGGGACCAGCTCAGGTATCTTCCCTTGGTGGCTCTCATTATTATGTTATATTTATTGATGATGCAACTAGAAAAGTATGGGTTTATTTCCTTAGATAGAAATTTGATGTATTTCAAACTTTTAAGAAATGGAAATACTTGGTTGAAAATGAGACTGGTAAGAAATTAAAATGTCTCAGATCTGATAATGGTGGTGAGTATTGGAGTCATGAATTTGAAGATTATTGCTCCTCTAATGGTATTCATAGACAAAAAACTATTCCAAGGACTCCACGGGAAAATGGAGTGGCTGAACACATGAACATGACTATAATGGAGCACGCAAGGAGCATGAGGTTGCATGGTGGGTTGCCCTTACACATGTGGGTGGAGGCTATCAATATTGCAGTATATTTGATTAATAGAGGTCCCTCTACTCCTTTGGGCTGTGGTATTCTAGAGGAGGCATGGACTGGTAAGAAGGTGAGTTATTCTTTTCTCAAGACCTTTGGTTGTGAAGCTTTTGCTCATATAGACTCTGAAAATAGAACCAAGCTAGAAGCAAAATCAAAGAAATGTGTCTTTGTTGGATATGGAATTAATGAATTTGGTTATAGACTTTGAGATTTTGAAAATCATAAAAATTTTAGAAGTCGGGATGTCATATTCAATGAGAAAGTGTTGTACAAAGATCTGTTGCAGCAACATGAGAAGAAAGAAGATGATTATGTAGTGTTGGATGATACTCCAAAAGCTATTGCTTTAGCCATTCCTCATCATGTGCAACAATTGCAACAAAAAATACCACACACACTAGTGAATGTTAGATGGTCAACGAGGCAAATTAGACCTCCACAAAGATTTTCTCCCTCTTTGTATTCTATTTTACTTACTGATGCTGGTGAACCTGAAAGTTATGATGAAGTTGTGCAAGTGGATACTAAGATTCAGTGGGAGTCTACAATGAAAGATGAAATGGACTCTTTGTTAAAGAATAAGACATGGAATTTGTACAAGTTGCCTATAGGTAAAAAGGCTTTATAGAATAAGTAGGTTTATAGGTTGAAAGAAGAGGAAGGAGGTAAGAAAAGATTTAAGGCTAGGTTAGTTGTAAAAGGATTTGCACAGAAAAAGGGAATTGACTTTGATGAGATATTTTTTCATGTTGTTAAAATGACTTTTATCTATACTATTTTAAGTCTTGTGGCTACTGAAGATTTGCATTTAGAGTAGCTGGATGTTAAAATAGCCTTCCTTCATGGTGATTTGGATGAAGAAATCTATATGGCTCAGCCACAGGGATTTGAGGTCAAAGGTAAGGAGAACTTAGTGTACAAATTGAAGAAAAGTTTATATGGCTTGAAGCAAGCACCTCGGTAATGGTATCTGAAATTTGACAGGTTTATGCATGAGCATGGCTATAACAGGTGTCATTCAAATTATTGTATTTATTTTAAGAGGTTGGATGATGATAGCTACATTATTTTATGTTTATATATTGATGATATGCTTGTAGCTGGGTCTAACATGGATCATATTAAGGGGCTGAAAAGCTAGTTAGCACATGCATTTTCTATGAAGGATTTGGGGGCAGCAAAACAAATCCTTGGTATGAAGATTTGTAGAGATAGGAAGAACAAAACATTGATGCTATCTCAAGCTGATTATGTTGAGAAGGTGTTGCAACGTTTCTCTATGGAGAATGCTAAAGCTATCAGCACATCTTTACCTGGTCATTTGAAATTGACTAAGTAGATGTGTCCTAAGACATAGGAAGAGGAGGATAAGATGTCCAAGGTATCCTATGCTTCAGCTGTAGGAAGCTTGATGTATGCTATGGTATGCACTAGGCGAGATATTGCCCATGCAGTGGGAGTCGTTAGTGTAGACACTTAAATTTGATTACATTGCTTTGGTAATCCTATTTAGTTATCTCTAAAGCCATCATTAATTAAATTCCTATTTAATTAATCCTTTTCCATCCCCTAGCTGATTAATTTAATTAATCATCTATAGTCCTAATTGATAAATCAAATAACCTATTATTTATCAATTAAATCTTATTCTTCTATCTAAATCCAAAATCCCTATTTATTAAATAAACCTATTTGATAAATAAAACCTTCAAATCTAATAACCCCTAACCTATCCTAAATTCCCTTTTTTAGCCTAATCCACCCCATCCACCCATACTAACTAAGCTTAGTCACTAACTCACCCACCCTCATGAATGCCATCCACTTGCAAATCTCTAACATCCCTAATCTAATCCTAAACCCAAGCCTAATCCACCCCCTAATGTTGTCACATTCCCTAAACAAGCTTAAGACTTTCTTAAGCCAAAAAAAGTCAACAATCTCAACTCCCCTCAAAATATCTCAACCACCCAACAATGAATGCTCTTACAAAAGCCATAAAAACTCTTACAAGCTCTTACAAGCCATAATGAACCTTTTTTGACTCATCCTTCCCCTTTCCTCCATCCACTCACCTTGTGACATGTGTCACTTCCTGATTAGTGCTAAACAAGCACAATCCATGTGCTCCCTTTTGAGTGTATCCTAGCCCTCCTTAAGCTTTCATCTTTCCTTCCATCTTAGCCCTCCATCCCTCAAGCCCTTAGCCTATAAATTGAATCCCCTCCCAAGCCATTTCATCACAATCTCAAAGCTAAAGTTATAATGCCCTTTTGAGAGCCAAAAGCCATCAACCATACCCTTATGATGCCAAATTGAGAGCTCACAAAGCTACCAATTTTCCATTTTTCATCTCCATTGAAGCTAGTTTTTGGGAACCTTGAGTATACATCCCAATCTTTAGACCCATCTACCAAGCAAGGAGCTAAATCCCATTGGGAGAGTCCATTCATTTGGCTCACATTTTCAATTGGGGTTTCCTTTTTAATCTCTCATTCATGTTATGGTTTATATGCTAGTTAATGCTTTTGTTTTTTAATAGATTAGTATTACTTGCTAACATATTTCTCATATACATTTAGGCACGCCCGGTGGGACCCCACTATGGGTCATTTAATCCTCTATTTCTATCTATATATTGTTTTTTGCTAATAATCTAATATTTCTTGTCATTTGAGTGAGTTGTAGGGTTTAATCTTGTTCTTGCAGGTTAAAGGAAGCATTAGGGAGAAAATAATGAAGCTTCAAAAATCAAATTTCAAATTTTTTTTGAAGAAAATCCGCATGTTTTAAACCAAATTCTGCTCAGTGTCGTCTCTGCAGATCGGCGTCTCCGACTAGTCGACTGTCGTCTTCGAATCTGGAATTTTCGTCTTCAAAATGAATTCTGTCGTCTGCACAAATAAGCGTCTCCACGTTTTAGCATCTCTGCCTGGCTTTAATCATCGTCTCTGCCTCTAACCATCATTTCCACCTGGCAATTTTCTCATTCAAAATCCACTCTGTCATCTCCACTGTCGCCATCAGTCAAACTATCATCTCCACCGCCGCCAGCAAACAAATTGTCGTCTCTGCAACCTAGATTGTTGTCTCTGTCATCGCCAACTTAATCTATCGTCTCCACCTCTTCCTCTGCCATCTCCTTGGATTAGCATCTCTGTTGATCAGCGTCTGTGCCTGATTTACTGTCATCTTCACTTGTCATTGTTGCACTTTTACTTTAAAATTAAAATTAAGCATTTTTACGCATAGGAAAAATAGCAAAAAAAGTTTTAAAAAAAATTCCCATAGTTAAGCTTTCCTTTTTTTTGAAGATTTTGGTGACTAATCAATTTCTTTTTTTTGTCTTATTGCAGGTTGGAGCAACTTTTTGGGTGACTAATCATGTGTTTTAGGTTTTTCATGGAATGAACCTGAATGGTTAAACATATTTTCTATTGAACGAATGTTGCTAAAAAAAACACACTCTTGAATGCCATGGGTTAAAATCAAATTTTCCTTGAATGCATGATTAAAACAACAAATCCAATCTTGAATGCCAAAGATCAATTAACCATTGCAATATCAAACACTTCATTTCGAGCTTCTAAAATTGAACAAAACAAATCTCTTTTTCACATGCAATCTAGGTAAAGTTTGATTTTTGGACATTTAAGAAACTTTGTTAAGTTAAAATACAAATTTGCAAAAATCAATTTGAGTAGTTCCTTGGACTCACCTCTTTTCTAATCACTCATCAATTCAACCATTGGTTGCAATCTCAGCGCCATTTATGGGGATGGGTCTACTTGAAAAAGGTGTTAAATGTTCCACAATCTATCTCACTCACTTGGTCTTTGAACGTTTGCTTTAACTTTATCAAAATTCTTAAATGATCAAAACTCTAGATTAAATCGATCACACTTCAAGTTTGGGCACTAAAATTGAACAACTATTGACGTGGAGGGCCTCCGGGTGCACGCTTGACAAATTGAGTCACACACATCTTTGCTTTGGGCTTTAAAACAAACTCACACTCAATCTTGAATGCCTTAAAGAAAATTAATCGATACCTAACGTGGAGGGCTTCTGGGCACGCGAGTTTACCTTTGTTGACCCTAACTCTTCTTCTTGTTTGCATTCTTCGATCGATTTACTTTTGTTGGTGCTTCAAGTTGGAATTGAACATTGTCTCTTAAACATGAGTGCTTGCAAAGTCTATATTAGCACACATAAGAGTCAGTTGGTAAAAGAACAAGCATGTTTTTTAGCCCAAGGTCATCCAAGTCTTCTCTCCCCTTGTCGTCTTTCAAGGCCATCTTGGGTGCATAAGATTAGGATCCAAAACCTTGTTTCTTTTTAGGAGGCCTGCTTGGGGATTTCATCACCCCTTGGGATGACCTCAACTCCAGCATTCTGGTAGAGTATAAGAATCAGGAGGTGAATCGAAAGACACCTCTCTTGGGATCAAGATTTTGTCACTCGAGCTAAGCCTCAAGGAACTTTATACCCTTGAGAAGTGAAAGAGGAGAAGTGGGTTACCCCTCCTCTTGGCTATGTGACATCTTTTTGGTTTCATCTATGGATTTGGGCCTCACGTACCTTGGGTATATCGAGGACTCCCTAGCTAAACCAACTGTCAGCTTTGCAGACAACCATCTAGGATTTAATGTGTTTGAAGTGACTGATCGAAACATTTGTAGAACATACACACTCCTTGGCCCAAGTATCACATTCTGGGAATCAAAACTGCTATCTGGTTGTTTCTATCTATTGTTTGGTCTTTTACTTATTGAATGCATGTTTTCCAAACTTGGTCAATCCTAGCTTAGGGCACACTTAGCGTAGTTACTGCCTATCCCAGAAGTTGAACAAGTTGAAGCAAAATATTTGAGGTCTCTCAAAGCCAAGAAGATTCAAGAATTCATGTTAGAGCAACCCAAACCCAAACAAAAGTTTCACAAAGTCAAACTCAAGCCATCTCAAGCATACCAAGAACTTTCAGCCAAGAGAAAGGAGCTAACACCAATTCCTCAAATTGCCAAACTCCACAAAGAAGAGGACAAAGTTGTCGATGAAGCAGTTCAAGAGGCCTCGTTAGAGCGCACCATCAAATTTAGCCAAAATCCAAGAGTTAACAATGCTTATGCCTTACCAAATAGGCATGATTTCTATAATTAGACCCCCTTGTTTCTCCACATCTTTTTGGATAAGCTTCACTTTAGAGTCATCTTTGTAGAAAATCCAACCATTTTAGGTTATCCCCTTAAGCATTATTAGCTCATTCATCTCATTTAGGACCAAACCATCTAGCCAGCAATCCAAAATCTTCACATCCAAGCCTTCAAAATTTGTTGTCACCTTGCCAAAAGTTTGCCATTCTTAAAAACTTTCAAATCCACCAACCTCACCAAGGTTATCCCTTTGACAGAGCTTTGTCTAGGGTAATCTAGCTTTGTCACTTGTCATCCCTCATCACCTTGAGCTAAAGGTTGGGATCCACAAGTGGTCAATCTCGTGTTCTTTCTAAAGGATCATCAGTCTATCCTTAAGTTGACACAATCACCACCAAGCTTGCACATAGGAAAGCAGACCTTTTGTGCTTTGGCAACATATCTTTGAAGTTAGAATCCCAAACCCAATCCTCATTAGGTTTTGTCATATAGCTTTGCCTCAACCTAGGAAATCATTTGCATAGAAAAGCCTTCCCCCCTTTTTTGCATCCACCAGCATTTGTTGCATCCCATCCCTAGGAGCATTTTTCATGCCACCCGTCACTCGCTTAGCCAAGAAGAAAGAAATAATGGAGCCCTATCATTTGGATCGAGTAGCCTCACCCGCCTTGAGCAATTAGCCATTCTTTAGCCCAAAGAAAGCTATGCCATCACCTACTGACATTGAAGCTTTCATGAACCAACCAGGAAATGTAGTATTGGTAAATGCCATTATAGACAAGAACAAAGACACAATCATGGCTAATTTTCGAAGGGACAATGTAGGAACCTTTGACTTTGGAAGACCCCCTCTTTTATCAGATCCATCTCACCCATTGTTTGGGCAGCTGCCACCACCCATAGGCCCTTATGATCCAAATTATCCTCAATATATGCCAAAAGAAGAACCTCCAGCCAATCCATATGATCCAACAGACCCAAACATACCATCATCCACCCAAGTTGAAATCTCCATGTTGCAAGCCAACCCAGCCACCACCACTCCATCCTTGGTTCATATCTCTCCGCTCCAAACCACCTTTACCCAAAACACCTCATCATTCACCCCCTTCACTATTGGTGTTGCTGCTTCCCAACCCAGCCTTCCAAATCCACCCATCTCCCAAAACAGTGCTAGCATCTTTGGCCAACCTCAGCAATATACAACAGGGATGCCGCCCATGCTGCCAAGTAATCAACCTTTCATCACCCCCAGCTTGTTCACCACAGCCCAAAGCACAATTTCATCATTTCCATTAGGTCTTGAGAGCTCAATACCATTAGCCACAAATCCACAAGCTACTACTCTCACTCCACAAAACTATCGAACCCCACAAGCTACTACCAATTTTCTACCAAGCTCCCAAGTGACCCCAGCTCCTGCCACCACTCTACCAAGCTTCCAAATCTAGCCACAAAGCTATCAAACCCCATCAGTTCCATTCCCAAGCTTTCAATTCCCACCACCTCCACCACCAACTAATCCATTACCTCCAATTACCAACTACTTTTCAATGCCACTTCTAGCAGGTAATCCACCACCCCAACCAACCACCAATTATTTGCAAATACCATCCCAAATGGGGGCACAACCCACATATATTGGTCAAACCCCACAAGCCTCTTGATCCTTTCCCCAAACCTCACAACCATCTTATAGCTTACCCCCACAAAGAAATCCATTTATCCCACAGCCAGCTTATGTTCCTCAATCCCAACCTCAAATCCCATATCAACAGCAAGCCTCGCAGCACATGCAGCAATATGCGCCACCTCCCCCTCAGCAACCTGTCATCCACCATGCAGCTGCCCAAACAATGTACAATCCCTATCAGCAAATCCCTCACAGCCATCCATATTCAGTGGCCCCATCTAGCGCATACCTACCTCAAGGCACTCCTACATTGGGGGCACCCCAGCCATCACCTATCAATTCAGAATGGGAGCAAATGAAGACAACTCTGAAAGCCATCCAAGAAGGGAATGATCCGAAGACATTCAAGTTTGAGAATGTGTGTCCTTACCCATTTGACAGAGCCATTACCATGACACCATTTCCCAAACACTTTGAGGTACCCAAATTTGACAAATTCAAAGGAAGAGGAGACCCTGTCACACATATCAAAGAATTTTACATGCACTGCCAAGACGTGGCATACAATGATGTCTTCCTCTTGCACCTTTTTTCCAAAAGCTTGGCTGGACCAGCTCTTGAATGGTTTTACAGAATCCCCTATGGCACAATTAAAAGCTTTGCTGAATTATCTGAGGCATTCGTAGCCCAATATGCCCATCTTGTTGAAACAGAGCTATCAATAGTTGACCTTGTCCACACTAAGCAAAAAGGTGGAGAAATCCTTTTTGAATACCTGCAAAGATGGCAAACCCTTACCACCCGCATATCCTGCACCTTGCCAGAGCGCCATGTGGTGAAAATGTTTATTGATAATGCCCATCCCATCTTGGCTCACCACATGACCATGAACTATTTGTAGACCTAAAAAGATATCAAAGAGAAAGGAATGATCCTTGAGCAAGGACTCATTAAAGATGGTGTGGTCAAGATTTACAAAGAGGCCAACCAAAATCAATCACATTCCAATGACAAGTCTAGGTATTGGAACAAAAACAAGCATGTTGCAACAGATGGCATCACTGACACCAGACATGTGAATATTGTTGGTCCTTCTCACAACCAGTCCAACCCACCATATCAACCAAACAATCAACAAGCTATCAACTACCAACCACAGAATAATCAAAGCTATCAAAACCACAATCCAAGACCCAACTTCCAAGGGTCTAGCAATCAAGCTAATGCCATCAATGTAGCTATAAGACAAAAGCCCAGATTCCAACCTGAACCTAGAAATTATACACCCCTTGGTGAACCTTTGGATGTCATGTTTCAGAAATTAGTCAAGAAAAACCTCATCAAATTTCCTCCTACCCAGCAAATTGACCCAAGCCAATCTAAAGCTGCATGGTACAAAGATAATGAGTACTACAAATTTCATAGGGTAAAAGGTCACACTACCCTCAGATGCATGAAACTAAAAGACTATGTGCAGGACCTCATTGATCAGAAAGAAATCACTGTTGGTGCCCAAACCTCTCCCAATGCAAGCTTACAGATCTATCAAAATGCTTTTCCTCCTCACAACAATCAAAATCTTGGAAAAGCACCTATCCAAACCAACAACAACAACACCAACAACCATCAACCAAACCAATAGCATGGGAAGAACAATGACCACACTTCATCCTATATAGACTATGGTAGCCTTATAGGTTGTATATCCGAGAAAGAGCCTTCTGTCAATGTTATCAATATCCAAGGACCAAAGAATGAGTGTGCAGTCACCACTCGAAGAGCCCAATTTAACATTGCAGGCCCACCCGTTTCACCAGCACCATCAGCTCCATCAAAAAGCCAGTACAATATCTTGGAACACCTTGGGAACATGCCAGCCCAAATCTCCATTTTAGACCTTCTTCGCACTAGTCCTGTGTACAAAAACATCCTTGATAGTTCTCTCATAGAATCTCGTGTCCCTTTAGATATCAACACTACTAATTTTTGTAATCTTGTTGGACACCTATCCTCCTCATGCACCCTATCATTCAAACCCACTTACATACCCTTGGTTGAGCCAGATCACACCCTTCCGCTTCACATAGCCATCATGGTATCCAACTTTGCCGTGAAAAGAGTAATGATAGATAATGGATCAGCCTTGAATATTTGCACCCTAAAATTTATAAAACAAGCTGGGTATACTGAGGCAGATATCATCAGTGAGGTTATCACCATCAAAGCTTATGAAAACTTGGAAAGAACCACAGAAGCAACTATTTTATTTCCAATCAAGGTTGGGCCAGTCATCCAAGAAACACTCTGCCATGTTATTGATCTAAACCTACCATTTAACATCCTTCTCAATCGCCCATGGATTCATGCCATGAAAGTCGTTCCATCCACTTACCATCAGTGCATCAAATTTTCGCATCAAGCCACTGAGGTAACCATCCATGCCAATCCAGAACCATTTGCTTACTGCAATGCGGTTGAAGCTTCATATACAAACCATTGCCCTAGAAATTATATTGGCACATCCATCGCCAGCTCATCCCACACTTATAATGACCCAGAAACCATCCTCGCCTCTACCCTGTCTACCGTGAAGATCAATAACAAAGGTTGTGGAGAGTATAGTTTTTTGGATGCATTTGCTATCGGGGCACTCCCACTTGATCCACATACCCATGGACGACCAACATATCACAAAGCTAAGGAGATTCCACCTCCTCGATACAAATAGTTTGGCCCAACAACCTTTGTGTCCTTGAAAATCCCTCTTCATGAGGAGCTCACTCCAGATATCAACAAATGGTTACATGAGGATGCACCTCAAAGAAATCAAGCACGCCTTGATCACTTCAGCCAAAAGTATCCCCAAGAACATAAGCTCATCATTGACAAATGGAACTATCAAGCTGGTGGTCTAGGACCAAAAGAAAGAGGCATGCAGTGCCCCATCGACGCACACAAGTGGGAATTGAAGTCAGGTCTTGGCTTTGGCATACCCACAACTGGGGGCACCAATGAGAACGGTCACGCTTTTTTGAACATTCACCGCGACCTTGTCGAAATCGAAGACATTCCTGAGAAAGTTGAAAAGAGAGCCTATGACAATATCCTAGACCAAATCTCCTGTAAGGAAACTTTGAAATAAAGAATATAACCGTTTCCACATAACCCATAATAAATCTAAAATAATCATGGAATTAAAATCCACATGTGAGAGAATAGACAACATACCCACAAAATTGTGACACAAGATATACCCTAGGAAACCCTCATTGAGGGTAAAACCCAACCTCCAAAAGCATCCATCATCATGTATTATTCAGCAAAAATACCATTTCCATACAACCATGGAAGCCTTCATGGCCATAGCCACAACCGAGCAAACTATGTGAACAAGCATGAATCCACACATCTCATGCCATGCTTCCAACCTTCACAAATGCTCCCTTGGCTAACCTGTCAAGCCTTGTCCCGCTCGACTCTTGCCTTTTGTCTTCTCCTTGTCACTCTCACTTTCTCTCTCTCTATACAACAACTACCCTTGTGGCTGCTTATATAGTAGCAAGTCCCACAAAACCACCAAGTGATATTACATAAACCATGTGCTAAAACCATGTGCTACCTAACCCACTGACCCCACATTTAATATTGGGCATTTAATTCTTTTCCCCAATATTAAATAATTACATAAAATATTATCACAATGTTACAATACAACTCATCAACAATATTCCATGAGAATCTTTACATGTTGCACGTCCATCTAGGCACAACATTACATAATAAAAAATAAAATGATAAAATAACAATATTATGCAATGTGTGCAACACCCATTATCTCAACATCTCCCTCGAAGACTTTGTTCTCCAAGAACTATCCATCCACCTCATTGACCTACCACTCGCCCATCCACAACTCATAGATTGGGACCAACCAAGCGTCATACACATCGATGAGTTCACATCAGAGGAGGCACTTCTAAGATTCATGAGAGCTGAAACTCCTCACAAGAAAACAAAGCCAGATTCTGCCTATATCTACAAGCTAGATCCCAAGGGGTATTTTGGAGAAAATCCCCAACCTAGTTTCGATACACTCAAAACTGGAACTAAGGTGAATCTGAGACTAGCTAAGGCAGCGAAGAGAACTCCTCAGTAAGGAAAGCCAGAGCCACAAGTAGAACATGAGGATTTAGCATTGCCTCCTCAAGATAATCGAACAGAGATATCTTCTATTCTAATTGATGATACTAGGGAAGTCAACATCGGTTCTTCAGAGATCCCTAAGCTTGTTCACATTGATGCATCCCTATTACAGGACCAAGTTGACCTCCTCTTTGAGGTCTTAAGAGAGAACATTGGTTGATTTGCATGGTCATATCAGGACATGCCAGGGCTTGATCCAAAGCTTGTAGTTCATCATCTTGCAGTCGATCCAAAGATCAAGCCCGTTAGACAAAAGCTTAGAAAAATGCATCCCAAGGTGGCATTATTGGTCAAAGCTGAATTAGAAAGAATGCTAGCTGCTAAGGTTATCTGCCCTATCGACTACTCAGAATGGATCTCCAACATGGTCCCCATCGCTAAACCTTCCGATGACATCAGAATCTACACTTATTTCAGAGATCTTAACAAAGCTTGTCCAAAAGATGATTTTCCCTTGCCCAACATAGATATGATTGTAGACCTTACAGCTGGACATGAAATTTTGTCCCTGATGGATGGATTTTTTGGGTATAATCAGATCAAGATTGTAGAAGAGGATCAGCATAAGACATCATTCACTACCCCTTGGGGAACCTTTTGCTACAACATGATGCCTTTTGGCCTAAAGAATGCTGGGGCTACCTATCAAAGAGCTATGACAGCCATTTTTCATGATCTCATCCATAGCATTTTGGAGGATTATGTGGATGATATCTTGGTCAAGTCTCATACCTTCATGGATCATCTTGCTGACCTAGAGAAAGTCTTTGATAGGTTAGCCAAATATCATCTCATGCTTAATCCCAAGAAATGTGTCTTTGGGGTCACATCTGGCAAGCTTCTAGGCTCTATAGTTTCTAAACGAGGTATAGAGATCGACCCTAAGAAGGCCAAAGCTCTCTTAGACATGCCTCCTCCCCAGACACTATGACAGCTTCGCTCTCTTCAAGGAAAGCTCCAATCTATTTGGCGCTTCATCTCCCAGGTTGTGGATAAGTGTTCACCATTTTCACATTTACTGAAGAAAGATGAGAAATTCAAGTGGGATCTTTTATGTTAGCGTAGCTTCGACCATCTCAAGCAGTATCTCATCAATCCCCCTATCTTGGTTCAACCAGTTCTTGGTCATCCCCTGATTTTGTAAATATTAGCAACACCTACTGCTCTAGGGGCACTTCTAGCGCAGCTCGATGACTACAGCAAAGAAAGAGCTATCTACTACATCAGTAGAACCCTAGTTGGTTATGAGCTCAATTACACTCCTATGGAAAAAGCTTGTTTGGCAGTTGTTTTCTCAACTCAAAAGCTTCACCGCTACATGCTAAGTCATACCATCCAACTAGTCTTCAAGATTGACTCTCTCAAGTATATGCTCTTCAGAACAGCACTTACAGGCCGTTTGGCCAAATGGGTTATGCTCCTTAGCGAATTTGACATCTAGTATGTGGACAGAAAGGCAATCAAAGGGCAAGCTATAGCAGATCACCTAGCTGATGCACCTCTAATAGATGCATATCCTTTGATCATAGAATTTCCAGATGAGCATATCTACCTAATTGAAGAACAACCCCCATGGAAACTTTATTTTGATGACTCATACACATCTCCTGGATTAGGGGCAAGAATATTGTTGGTCACACCTCAAGGAGATTACATTCCAAAAGCCTTCAAGCTACAATTCCCTAGCACCAATAATATAGCTGAATATGAGGCCCTCATAGTAGGATTAAAGATAGCTATAGAATGAAATATCACTGAGTTACAAATCTTTGGTGATTCTCAGCTCATCATCAAGCAAGCCCTAAATGAATATCAAACCAAAGATAAAAAGCTATTACCCTACAAAGAGCTAGTTGATCGGCTAACCCAACATTTTACAAGGCTTCAGTTTACACAAGTGCCTCAAATATAGAACAAAGCAACTGATGCTATGGCTACTATAGGCTCGCTCTTGGAAATTCCCCAAGCAGCTACACAGTATGAGTTTTTAGTGGAGCAGCTCCTCACACCCGCCTATGCAAATGAGAATTCAAACCGTGTTTGTATCTTGGTTGGTCCCCAATCCCCTTGGTACCATGAGATTCACACTTACCTTAACGATGGTATCATATCCCCTCACCTCACACGTACCCAACGCTAGAACCTCATCTGAAAATCATCTCACTATGTTATCATAGCCAATACCCTCTATCATCGAGGTTATCACGATACTCTCTCTCGATGTTTAGACCAAAATGAGGCCGCGATGGTCTTAAAGGAAGTACACTCTGGACTTTGCGGTGCCCACATGAGTGGTATTGTCCTAGCGTGAAAAATCCTTAGAGTAGGCTACTATTGGCCTACCATTGAAGAAGACTACTGTGACTTTGTCAGAAAGTGTCTCCCATGTCAGCAGCATGCAAATCTTGTGCACGCTCCAGCACAGGATCTACAGCCTATTGCACCACCTTGGCCTTTCGCTTGTTGGGGCCTTGATCTAGTTGGAACTATCACACCCCTCTCATCTGATGGACATTAATGGATAATAACAGCTATAGACTATTTCACTAAATGGGTGGAAGCAGTCCCCCTCATCTCAGCTACAGCAGTTCAGGTCTCCAAGTTCATCTTATACCACATTGTTTGTCGTTTCGGCATCCCATCCACCATCTTCACCGACCACGAAGGTAACTTTGAAAATCTCAACATGGAAGAATTATGCACTTCCCTTTGCATCCATCACCACTTTTCTAGCCCATATTTCCCACAAGGTAATGGCCAGGCAAAGGCAACTAACAAAACCGTCCTCAAAATCCTAAAGAAAGTTGTCAATGATTCTGGTCGTGATTGGAACCTACAAATAAATCTAGCCCTATGGGCCTATTGAACTTCCTTTCGTACATCCACAGGCACAACTCCATACTCCCTAGTCTATGGTGTTGAAGCGGTACTACCTATAGAGGTTGAACTTCCCTCCTTGCACATATCTTTGCAAGGGAAAATATCAGATGAAGAATACAGAGTAGCTCGGCTCACCCAACTAGATCTCTTGGACGAGAAGCGACAACAAGCCTATGATCATCTCATAGTCTATCAAACTCGTCTCAAAAGGAATTTCAATAAGAAGGTGCTTCCACAACACTTTCAGCCAGGTGACATGGTCCTCAAAGAAAACATGAAAGTCCAAGTAGATCGAGAAAAGAAAGGCAAGTTTGAACCTACATGGCTTGGTCCTTATGTTGTCACTGCTTCCTTTGGCTGTGAAGCCTATCAGCTATCTACATCAGAAGGAGAACTCTTGAATGATCCTACTAATATCATTCATCTCAAGAAGTTTTATGCTTGAAGATCCTTGGTATACCCAACTTTTGAAAAATACAAAAAAAAAATAGTAAAGAAAAATAAGCATCCAATGGTGAAAACTTGTCAATTCAAGCACCTTGGATAGGTACCTTGGTGAAAACCTGGTAATTCAAGTGCCTTGTGTACTAAGACTAATCCATTATCTATCACTATCCTATCCCTCATCCATTCACCCACCATCCCATAAAACACCCGCTTGTTCCCTTGGTGTTCCAACCAAATATCCAAAATCTAATGGAGCTTGTAAATACCTCCTATATAGCTTGTAAAATCTTTTACCAAAGCTTGTATTATACCTTATAAATCTTTTACCAAAGCTTGTATTATACCTTTTAAATCTTTTACCATACCTTGTATATCCGAATCTTGTCCAAAGCTTGTACCATACTCCAGCTTGTAGATAATCTTGTATCTTAGCTTGTATCCTATCACATGCACACAAAGAATCTCATTTTCCTTAAACTTTTCGCAAACCATCTACCTATCCACCTATCAACTATTATAGACATCCCATCCTTCACAAACATTTCCATCTCACAAAAAACCAAAACATGAACAAACTTGTACATTTGTAATATATCTCGGTTCGTCAGCTTGTACATCCTCTTTAGCTTAGTACCATTGTATCTATCCAGCGTTCATGTCAGTTTGTCCTTGATCAGCATCTTGCACACATCGCAGAACCCTTGGTTAGCTATTCCAATGCATCCTTTAGCTAGATCTTATGTCACCAAAGTGTTATCCTTCTTAGTTCAGCTTGCTAGATGCACCACTCATCCCGATCCACCAGCTTAGGTGCTCTCTGATAGGTCCTTGTAGGATATAGCTTTCCTCATGTCTGATCTTGGTCCGTTAGTACCTTGTCCTACCCATCTCATTTGCAAATGGCTCTCTTTTGGATTTTCACTTTCTTTTGATTTGGAATCTCCCCTTTTGGGTCTTGATGTTCCCTCCTCAAGGTTGCCACGATCTTCCATATCATGGTATGCTGCGAATGGGGCAATTAGAGCATAAGGTCTTATCAAGTCTTTCATTTTTTTTTCTTTTCTGCTTTTGGGTTATCCAATGTCGGTTCCACACTACTTCCTCTGGGATTCATGTGTGATGCTAGGGCAACCCTTGCGTGTTTGTTTCGAGTCAGTTTGTCAGTCCTCTGGATAGTTGGTGAACAAGCCTTGATGTTCTTGGTAACCTTGGCAATTAACCAAAAGTCCTATATAAAATATAGTGTTCAACTACATGGTGGTACTTCTCTTTGAAGTATCCCCCCACTCAAAAAGCTTTAATGGATTCCCTTCATCTCCATTATCCCCCATCCATATCCAGCACCTATCCCATCTTATGCATCAGTATCTCTTTGGATCACTCCTCACGCTTAGCTTTAGGGATCCACAATCCTAGTCTTAGGGATCCACCAATCAAATCAATCCACCAAGCCTCATCTTTCAAGATCCACAATCCTAGTCCTAGGGATCTCCAAAAACCCATCTTCCGCCAATCTGACTCTTTGAAATCTTGTTGCATTAGCTTTTTAATCCCCTCATCCATCTCTCCATCCTGAATTCCTTTTATAGTGCTCTGCTCCTTCATCCTCCCCCCAATCCCAAAAGTGTTAAGCTTGTTTCCTCTTGTGCCCCTGATTTCCCTTTATCATCCTCTCGTAGTGAGCGTTTGAGCTAATTCAGCCCCTTCTCTTTGCCAACCTGTGTCTTAGCTCATCTCAATTTCTTGTACTTTTCAAGAATTCGTTGAGCCTCATTTCTCTCCCCACCACCTTCTTAAGGGGACATCATCTAAGTCTAGTCTCTCCTCTTCTTATCTGAGACTAGGGCAACCTCATTGCTAAAACATCTTCCTCATGTCGTCTTCATTCAAACTTCTTTGAAATAGTGTTGTCTCAACACTATGTCAAAGAGGGGCAAAATGTAGACATCTAAATTTGATTACATTGCTTTGGTAATCCTATTTAGTTATCTCTAAAGGCATCATTAATTAAATTCCTATTTAATTAATCCTTTGCCATCCCCTAGCTGATTAATTTAATTAATCATCTATAGTCCTAATTGATAAATCAAATAACCTATTATTTATCAATTAAATCCTATTCTTCTATCTAAATCCAAAATCCCCATTTATTAAATAAACCTATTTGATAAATAAAACCCTCAAATCTAATAACCCCTAACCTATCCTAAATGCCCTTTTTAAGCCTAATCCACCCCATCCACCCATACTAACTAAGCTTAGTCACTAACTCACCCACCCTCATGAATGCCATCCACTTGCAAATCTCTAACATCCCTAATCTAATCCTAAACCCAAGCCTAATCCACCCCCTAATGTTGTCACATTCCCTAAACAAGCTTAAGACTTTCTTAAGCCAAAGAAAGTCAACAATCTCAACTCCCCTCAAAATATCCCAACCAGCCAACAATGAATGCTCTTACAAAAGCCATAAAGACTCTTACAAGCTCTTACAAGCCATAATGAAGGGTATTTATGAAGATATTATCCTTTGAGCCTCCTTTGTTGACTCATCCTTCCCCTTTCCTCCATCCACTTACCTTGTGACATGTGTCACTCCTTGATTGGTGGTAAACAAGCACAATCCATGTGCTCCCTTTTGAGTGCATCCTAGCCCTCCTTAAGCTTTCATCTTTCCTTCCATCTTAGCCCTCCATCCCTCAAGCCCTTAGCCTATAAATTGAATCCCCACCCAAGCCATTTCATCACAATCTCAGAGCTAAAGTTATAATGCCCTTTTGAGAGCCAAAAGCCATCAACCATACCCTTATGATGCCAAATTGAGAGCTCACAAAGCTACCAATTTTCCATTTTTCATCTCCATTGAAGCTAGTTTTTGGGAACCTTGAGCATACATCCCAATCTTTAGACCCATCTACCAAGCAAGGAGCTAAATCCCATTGGGAGAGTCCATTCATTTGGCTCACATTCCCAATTGGGGTTTCCTCTTTAGTCTCTCATTTATGTTATGGTTTATATGCTAGTTAATGCTTTTGTTTTTTAATAGATTAGTATTACTTGCTAACATATTTCTCATATACAGTTAGCAGGTATATGAGTAATCCAAGATTTGAGCACTGGAATGCTGTGAAGTGGATTCTCAGATATTTGAGAGGAACATCCAATAAGTGTTTACACTTTGGGGGCTCTACTATTGATATATAGGGCTATGTTGACTCATATTTGGCAGGGGATATTTATACTAGGTGGAGTACTATAGGTTATGTCTTTACTGTTGGTGGGGCAGCCATTAGCTGGGTTTCTAGGTTATAGAAGATTAATGCTCTATCCACTATAGAGGCAGAGTATGTTGCTACTATAGAGGCAGCCAAGGAGATGATATGGCTTCAGTTCTTCTTGGAAGAATTGGGACATCCTTAAAAGGATAATTATTTGTTCACAGATAGTCAGAGTGTCATTCATCTTGCAAAGAATTCAGCTCTTCATTCTAAGACCAAACACATACAGTTGCAGTACCATTTCATTTGGTTAGTTTTGGAGGATGGATAGTTAAAGCTGGAGAAGATACATACCAATGACAATCTAGCAGATATGTTGACAAAGGTTGTAACACGAGAGAAGCTGAACTCCTTTTCAGCTTCAGTTGGTCTTTTAGACTGAACATGAATAAAAGAACAGTAGAGTCCAGGGTGGTTTGATCCAGTGGGAGCCCCATGTAGTAGTGGTATTGCTACAGGATTAGTGGTTTATCCTAACAAGAACTCATCATCAATGGCCTATACATAATGGCATTTATAATCCACCAAGTTGGTAGATTGGTAAGACAAAGTTGCTAGTTGGAAAAGTGGCCACATGATCATAAAAACAGCATTTTTTACAAAATGTATGCATGTTATTCCAATTTTGAAATGCGTAGGCTTAGGAAAACTTAGCCTAAAATGAATTGTAAAAAATCACTAAAATTCCTTGGTAATTATTTCTTAAAGTGAACATTTTATGAAGAACTGAAAATAATTAATAACACATTTGCACTATCAAAAAATAAAAGTTAAACTCATAGCACATTTGCACATGAAGAACAACAAAACCCTCAAAATTATGCCCCACAATCTCAAAATAATCATACTCCCACTCCACAACAACCAATTCTATGGCAAAACCCTTTGTGTCCTCCAATAGACATACCTAAATAGGTCACATATGTGGATCTTATCAAACACCCAACCCAGGGGATGACTTAGACTAGTATTGTACTAAATATTTTGAGTTATTTTCTCATGAAAACCACTCAACACTTGTAGGAACCCTAGAATCAATGTCTAATAGTGTGAATGAGACATTTGTTCAAGTTTCAAAATAGTGTTGATACATGGGTAGATGTTGTGTATTTTATACTAATGGGTTGTCATATGATGAGGTGGAAATAAAGGGAATAATGAAAGATGGCATATGTGTTCTTTTCACATATTATGTAACTGATGACTCCTTTTTTATTGAGATGTAGTTTTCCTATGAATTGATGTGTGTATGTTAGGATAAAGAATTTTCTTTGGATAGGTTCTACATAGGTTTGACCAACCACCTTGTTGATCTCAGATTGGTTTTGACAATTGAGTGTCAACAAACTTAAGATATTACTAAGTTCATGCCGAGCTAGTAATACATGCCAAGTATAATATGTATAGATTCCAAGTTGCAATGAGTATCGAGTTACTCAAGTTTCGAGAAAATAGACCATGCTGAGTGATTCAAGTGTCAAGCATATAGTTGGTGACGAGTGATTCAAGTGCCGAGTGAATAGTTGATGCCAAGCAAGTTCAAGTGTCAAGTCAGATAGAATTACAATAAGTGCCAAGCATTAGTATTACCAAGTGCCAAGTAACACAGAATGGACATAGATGTTTTTGATGGCAAAAACAACTATGTAAACCATTTTTATGTTGACTTATGGATAGATCTCAAAGATTTGAAGCTAAGATCAAATCAATTTGGATTCCCTATGTAATCAACATGTAACCAATCAAAAAATTGGAAAGGTTAAGTGGCAAAAAGGATGAATCTTAGCCATAGATTCATAGCTAACCTTAAGTCACAAAAATATTTATAAGGAAGAAAAAGCCCCATAATTCAAGAGAGATGCAAGCGAAGAATAGAAGGAAGAAAAGGGGTGAATTGATCAGAAAGCATTCAAGGTGACTTAGAAGAGTGAAAGAATTGTAAAATCAATTTGTAGAACAAAAAATTGAGAATACAACATTTACATATCAGATCAGAAAGGATCAAGATGGAAAAAATTGAGATCTAAAATCAACAATACAATATTGTAAGTTGTCAGATCAAACATTTTATTGTTACTTTCTAACAACTATATCAACGGGATGAAATCCTTTAGACTAAGGTTGACTTAATAGTCATTGTGAAATCCTTTAACAGGATGACATTCCAAGTGAATGTTCAAAAATCCTTTAAATAGGTACACTTCTAGTAGGGTGTGCAATCCTTTAACAAAGTGGGACTTAACAGTCTCTTGTAAGCCTTTAATAGGATAGGCCTTTCACAGAATAAATCATGTTTCATGGTCAAACTTTGTAACCTTGACAAGTCACATTTTATTGTTGTAGTAGTAAAAATTTGTGGGTGTCATCCCCACCCCAGTTTTACCTTCTCATTTGGATGGTTTTTGGGTAATCATATCTGATGTCAAGTGTTTATGTGGATGCATTTACTTTACATGTTATTTCAGTATGTTAATGCATGCTTATTGTTTTAAATTAAAAGCTTTATTGGTTAAAGATTAGGACTTCTGATTCACCTCCCAGCTCAGAAGTATATGTTTCCCATTTGTAATTCCAACAATTGTTATAAGAGCTAAGCTCTCATCAAGAGAAGCCTTACAACTTAGAGAAAAGATCTTGAGATGGAGGTCTACAAACTGGGAAAGATTATAGAGAACCAAGGAATTGAGATCCAACTCATTCTGCATTCATTGGATGAAGCTAGAGATGAGTTGAGAAAATCCTTAAAGAGAAGGAAAGAGATTGCCATTGTAGAAAATGATACATAGCAAAGAGACTAACGAGATACATAGTTATAACGATATAGGGTATTCACTAAGAGATTGCACAAAGAACAATATGATTACCGAGTAATAGAGAGGCTACATCAATGTTTTATTTGGCACAAAATCTAATGACACATGGTCATACTGAGTTGGAAAAATAGTTTACACAGTTCAAGGTAAATATTTATAAAATATTTCTTGAATAATGTGAGCTAATTATTTGATGATTTCATGGAAGGGAAAACCAATGAAAATGAATAATGGAAAAGAAATGATATGATGGATTCTAGAAGTTTCTCAAAGCCTAATTAGGTTAGATATTTTAAAGGTAAAATAAAACTATAAAAGGACCTATCAAGAACATTTTTCAGGTTGTCATTGAGCCGCTTATTATTATTTTTGCTAAAATAAGTAGAGAAGTGAGAACGGAGCTCAAAGGTTAGAGAAAAGCACAGAGGATATCAGAGGTTAGAGATCATATATAAAGATAGAATTGAGAAGGAATGCTAGATCAATAATAAAAGATGATATAAAAATGAGAAGAAGAGGGGTCTAATCAAGCAAAGTAAGTTTCTATTTCAAAAATCATTTTCTACTACTTGGTAATCACTATAGTTGTTCTAAATCCTTATAAAAGGTGGAGCTAACAGTTTTTTATGTAGAGATCTTAACTGTGTACACACTTAATGAGTGTTGTAAAATCCTCGAGGAAGATAGATCCTAGTAGATCTAATTTTATACTCAGAATAGAGTAAGTCAATAGAAGTGACAAAATGTTGTAGCTCTACTAAGGCACCCTCTTACTATAGTAGTGATGGATTTTTGGGTACCATCCCCACTGCATTTTTCCCTCTAACCAAGGGGTTTTGTGCAACCAAATGAGTATGTTATGTGTTTATGATTATATGGTTTATGGATGTTAAGTTAATGGTATTACTTTCATTTACAAGCAATATGGTAAATGTTTAGTTATTACTGAGTGGCAGAGGAAGCAAGGAGAATGTTGATTTCATTTTAAGAATAAATTTTTTTGAGGATACTGATCTACCCCCCTTCCCCTCTCAACATCCTATCTTTCCTAATATTCCAACAATATCATGATGATATTTTCTTTCTTGTTGATACTGATAATATATTTGTGAAAGCAACGATTCCCATTTTTACATGGCTTGAACCCATGAATTACGAAATAAGCATAGATCAGGCCACCAAGAGTATTGAAGATCTACTAAACTAGTCAGTTGATAAGGAAGCCCATCAGTTTGGAACATATAAACAAGATAAAAACAAGATCAAAATGGTCATTTTTGCCCCAAAAATTAAGAAGATATCCAAAAAAATGATTAACACTTTGGAACATGCACTCACAGAAACTAAAGTTAATCAACCCTTGATACTCATTAAAAGTAACGGTGAAGATGCAACTAGACAAGAAGTTAAAGGGAACACAATTGTTGTTGCAAAACCATAAAAAAAAGAAAGGTAAGAAAATACCTTTGTCAACTCCAATAAGTCTAAAGAATACCAGGTCAAGGACCTGAGCAACACAAATAATTACACCACCATTGAAGAAGGGTATAGTCAGAATTACCAAGCCTACTAGTTAAGACATATCAAAAGATAAAGGAGGTACCGAGGTCATCAAATGAACTTATTAAGAAGAATACAAAAAGGAGAAGAAAACTAATTCTCAAAGATGATGATGATGAAGGTGAAGATAGTGAAGATCTGAATCAAGTGAAGGTAGCCATTATACACAAGAGACTACAAAATGTTGATGAAATTGTTGAATCTAATAAAGAGGGTAAAGGTCTACCAACTTTCAAATATTTCAAGTATGATAATATGAATGATGAGAACAAAAAGAAGATATAATATTCCATAATAGTCATGATGAGTAAAATCAAATACACACCACTTTGAGATTGGAGACTCAACACTAGAGGAGCTATATTAAAGAATTGATAATATATGGAAGTGTGCATTGCAGGACAATAAATAGATGAAAGGAACCTCTCTTGCAAGATTAATGACTAAATTTTCAAAGGAAGAAATGGAAGAGACATTGGAGAAGTAGAAAATATATATTCATATAGAAGAGAAGAGTAGGTTATGTATTTTGAAAGGATGTCTTGGATATATTGAGAAAAACTCACAAATGATCTAGAAATAGATATTTAATATCAAAGATCTAGAAGAAGTGATTCAAGTGGAGAACCTTGAAGCTGAGAAAAAGATTGAATTTGACACAAAAAAGGAAGAGTATATTAGTATTTCACTACAAGAGATGAGAGATTTTGGTCATAAAATGCTTGAAGAAATAATTGGAAGAACCATAACCATTGAATATGCATCATATGAAGACCTAACTAAAAACTTGAAGAAAGATGAATATGTTATGATATGAAGTGAGTAGAGGACAAAGGTCTTGTATTTAATGAGCCAAGATTTTATCATATTCAAGGATATGCATCTATACTTGAACAAATAAAACCATATCCTACTGTTGCGACACAAGAGAAACCACAAAATGAAAATAACATATATTTTGGTTACCTGCATACTCTAGAAAAGAGTATTCCTATGATTACTGGTGAAGAACAAAAATACATAGACCCAAGCAATATGCTCAAGCAACACAAAGGAGAGACAACACAAAAAACAAGATAACATAGACATTAAGAAGAAGGATGAAATTGAAGTTGGTTATAATTCAAAAATACAAGGTGACTCAACCAAATCAAATGTGAAAAATCATGTTATAGGTGGTGGAGCACCAGCACACGAACCTCCAAGTGAGGTAATTATTGAGCAAAGCCAACAAGATTCTGTAAGTATAAAGAAGTCAAAAGATTTATCACTTTCTACATGTACAACTAAGTACATCTACAATCCTAAGTTTTTATATTCTAATACTATAGGGCTACTAGAACTAAATAAATAGGCTAAACTAAGTGAGGAGCCCAAGAATGATGCAATTGATAGTACACTGGAAATAATTCAGAAGATACCTCAAGTACAACCACTACAAATTGTTATAGTTCCTAGTATTTTTCAAGATGAAAAGAAAATGGAGAAAAAGAAATGTGAAACAAAGAAAATTGATGAACCCGAACATACACATCAATATTCCATAACTATAGAGCCATTATAAGTATCCCCAAGAATAAGTCATATAGAAATAAAAGGAAAGAAGATGAAGAAAAAGAAGAAGGGAGCTCAAAGAATAAGGTTTAATTTTGTTACATTAGATGAAGTGATTGTTATACCATCATAAGATCTCAATATTCTAGATGAAGAGAAAATGGCTATATATACTAAGTTATGTGAGAGGAAAACTAAGCAAGAAATGTTAAGGAAGGATCAAAAGCATAAAAAGTGCTACATGATTTCAAGGACATATTGTTGGAAGTTGTGTTAGATATCACATTAAATAAAAAAGTACCTATATTAGATCAACTTGTTAAAACATTTGATAGGTTAAATGATCCAAACATTGATACACAATCTCAATTGATGTAGAGAGATGAGAAAAAGTTTGAGAAAAAAGTGCTAGAAAAATTTTAAACTAAAATTGCAATTTAGCAAGTGACACTGTCTAAACAGAATATTGAGTTGGAGAACATTATGAAGAATGCTTTAATACTATTTCAAAAATTATATGATAATCCCCTTACTATAGAAGTCAGAAACAAGTTGAAAAGGTTTAGTGATGATATGAAGGAAAGTATAGATGAATTCAAAAAGATCCAAGCACATCATCCCTGTACTATTCCTAAGTGAGATTTATCATAGGAATTCAACATGAATTATTGTTGAAAAAGAGGATTGTTGAAGTATAGAAATGGAGGAGATTGTAGAAACCTCTCATATTGGAACAATCATTATATTGTCACCATGTCAAACCTACTACTTTCTGGTATGACAATTGCTACTTTGGTTTGAATTATATCATTTGATTGATTGATGAAGAGGATATGAAAAGAAAGGTTAACAAGAGTGCCTAGAGAAAGGTTGAGTTATATGGTGTATAAAAGGAGCACTAAGACCAAGTAAGAATTTGATGATTTAGTGTATTTGTTATCTACTTAAGGATACAATAAAAGGATACATGAGCAAAGACAATAATAAGACTAAGCAAAGAAATGTGTCTACCAATCCTAACTAAGAAAATAGTGGAAGTTGAGCAATTTAATTCAGGTTGAGCAGAAAGTTAGTTATGGTCGAGCAAAGAGAAACTCAATATGTATTGAGTGAAGGAATTTTAGTAGGTGTCGAGCACTAATAAGACTTAGTGTACATCAAGTAACCTAGTGTTAACCAAGCATCATAAGATAGTTATTTTTTACCAACCATGATTTGATTAAGGACTAGTGGTTCTAT
This sequence comes from Cupressus sempervirens, assembly GCA_028749045.1. Lineage (NCBI taxonomy): Eukaryota > Viridiplantae > Streptophyta > Pinopsida > Cupressales > Cupressaceae > Cupressus > Cupressus sempervirens. The sequence goes on along the minus strand of CM053790.1, from coordinate 6,126,520 downwards.
CTCAGATACCACTTGATCCATAAAACAAATCGAGTACTTACTTAGAATAGTTCACAAGTTAGACTTACAAAGATTACATTAGTAAAATCTAACATCAGGATCTTTTAATTATTGATTTGAATCCAATATGTAAATTCAAACCTCTAATCTACTAAGCTCAAAGAAACAACTACCAGATTAATCACAAAAGAATAGAACCGAGATGATAACGGAGTTCACCAAAAATCGGCTATGTCTCCGAATTTTCTATAAAATGAATCGATCTATTGCCTTCAAGACTTGGAAACACCACAGGTTACAAAAAGAAGTTAGCTTTCACCTTACAAGAGGCCTCAATAAAGTAGCTCCAACTATGACAATAGCTCCCACATCGGCAAGACATCCTTACAGAAGAACAAGAAGAAGCTTTGCAACAACTTTTTAAAAACATAGATTCTTCACCAAGTTACAAAATTCCTCCAAGGAAAGCTTGGCTTACAAGAAGAATTGCTATGGGAAGAATTGGCTTGAAAAGAGTCAAATCCAAAGAATTGGATGATCAATTGATCCCCCCTAGGAAGACCCTCCTAGTCCCCTTTTATACATAAAAATAAGCCAAAATTAGGCTTAAACAAATTGTGTTAAATATAGGGCTTATTAATTAACCCCATATCTGAAATCCCCCTCTAGGCCTTTTATAAATTTGGCCTTAACCAAATTTGGGGATAATAAGTTATCACCAATTAAAAATTGTCTATATTTAAAAGGGGTGCTTGGCGGACCATTACAATTTAAATAAAATCTTGCCACTTAATATAACAAACTGTGCATTTGGCACAACAACGATTACCATTTTGAATTGTCCGTCGGTCAAGGGTTCCAACCCTGCCAGCGGCTTCCCTTATCTCTAATTTTTGGCAGGTAAGGTTTAAATAAAACCTGTGCCAAATATATATAAGTAAAGGATAAAAGAAGTTTGCAAAGATTTTTGGGTATGGTAAATTACATTGCAAGATATTTCCAAAATGTTGCAACAGCAAGGAAAGAATTGAATAAGCTACTTCACAAAAATGCCCCTCCATGGACCACTCAACACAATGAAGCCATTAACAAAATCAAGCAACAATGCCAACAGTTACCACCTCTTCGTATTCTAGGCAAGGGAAAGAAGATTTTACAAACATATGCAAGAAATTAGGCATGGGGAGTTGTTCTCTTGGAAGTTGTCATAGCTAATGGAGAATCAAGAGGTCTATATCCTCACTCTCATGCTCTCATGCTAGCAGAGGTAAACTTTGGCTATTTGCATAAACTGATTTTCCATTCTTATATGTCCAATTCCATTAATCAGTTCATTTTTGACAATTATGGCCCAACGCCTAAGCAATGTGACACCATAGAGCTTCGCAATCTTCATCATTTTGTCACCCAACAAAAACCTATCTGGATTTTTACTAGATACAAAACATTGCCACAAATAGCCGGTGTAGGAACTAGTCAGCCTACAGCATTTGTTAGACTAGACCGGAGCATTTTATGGAAAGAAGAATCCATTGAAGATTGCTTGGAAAGAATTCTTCAAGAAAATCAAATGTCTACATCCAGCTCAAAAGAAGGCTATGATCCTGAAGCTGAATCTTCAAAAATTCAAAGATATTAACCTAATAAGTGGGGTTGTCACTTATCTAAGTAACTTAATACTCAGAGAATAAAAATTAAGCATGGACATTACCATGATACAAAGGAGGTTAGGTTACACCAACAACGTAACCACGAGTTAACCTTCTCGTGTCAAAAAAGATGTTTGTAATAACTGTCTTGTCTTCTCGCATTACTGTTCACACTCCTTTTCCCTTTAGTGGAGTTACTATGCAAGATTCCTTAGTGATAAGGCTTCTAGAAGCTTGGACAAGTGTCCACTTCCTATGAATGAGATTTCTTAGTGATAAGGCTTTTAGAAGTTTGGACAAGTGTCATTTTCCTATGGACAGATTTCAAATTTGTGTAAACTTGTTTGAGTTGCCTAGGAAGATGCCTCTCCTATATAAGGGTCTCAGTCTTCATGCTCAAAACAAGTGGAGTCTAAGTGAAATCAGTCCATAAGTCTAAGAAGCTTTGTAAAGTCTAGTGATCAAGCTTGTAATATTAGAAAGACATAGAGAGTATGCTCTCTTCCTTTCGGAAGATTAGAAATCAGACTATCCTCACTGATAGCTAAGCATTCTGTATCAAGTTAGCTAAGTATTCTATACCAAGTTTGGATATGTATATATATATATTTAGTATAGCATTGTAAATCTGGTATCAGAGCCTGGTTTAATAAAGTTGTCTTTTGTAATTATTGTGTTCCTTATCTGGGATCAAATTCTATCTCTTTGTTGTTCTGTTTGGTTATTATGTGAAGTAAGTCCTCATTATCCTAGTCATTTGATAGGTGTTTTGAGGTAGGAAGGTAGCATATTTATACCGCTTTGCATAATGAAACAGGATGGCAGAATTCTAGAATATTGTGAACGATAGCAATAATTTAGAAGATCAACTTGTAAGTCTTAGCTCTATTTTTGATACAGTAAATGATGTAAATATCAATGAAGATGATTTTTAGTTTGGTAAAAGTAAATTAGATCTTCCATCTGAACAATTCAAGTTACCATCCAAGAAATGGAATGACATTTATGGTGATTTAGGATTTTTGTCCTATAAGTCAAAGTCTGTTTGTAAGCTTATTAAAATGCAAGTAGTAGTCAAGAATGATCAGCCACATAGTTTCATCAATCTACTTTCAAACAAAGAAATTCAAGGTCTTGTCAAATAGGCCAAACAAAACAATGGTTTTAAGTATCTACATATAGGTAGTATTGTTGTTGGTGTTGAACCCCTGTATTGAAAAGGTATTCCTGCCATTCTGTTTATGACTTTGCTAGATGTAAGGCACAATCGTTATACTGATATGCTTATGGGAGGAATTTCTGCCCCTATGGCTACAGGAGCCACTACTTTTGATGTAGTCCCTAATTTTGTTGTAAGCCTTCTTGATGATCATTTAGATAATTTTTTGATGTTTTAGTTTGGTATGCAATATTTGGACATGAAGCCTGGATCTCAAATGCATGCTTTGTTCTTTGCATTATATGGTCGTTTGTTCAATACCATTGTACCCATAGTCAAAGATCCCAGGTCTGATAAGTCTAAAACCCGATACTCTTTACTCTGGAAAATTGAATCCAAAGGTGCCCAGCTGATTGTGCCTCATATGATTAGTCTTATAGATATTAAAGTACCCAAGGAATGGATCATTGATGTCCGAGCCTTAAAGCAATTGGATGCTCCCCCTAATCTGACCACAATTGCTAGTATTCATGAAATAGCAAGTGAAGCTCGAATTTCCTTTGATGAAAACTGACCTTCAAGTTCCTCAACCTCTAGTAGTCGGTTGATTTTCCATGAATCTAAGTTACCACGGTCAGAATCTACTTTGAGTCAAAAGACTCAACCAGTTTGTTGCCATGAGAATGCAATTCCAAACCCTACTGGCTCTCTGTTCTATACTATTTGTCAATAATCATTTGAAGAAAAGCAATTTGTTTCCAATCCATTAACCCAAAAAATTACTAGCTGTCCACATCCTCAATTTATTGAACTTGATGATGGTAGCCTATAGTGCAATCACTGTCCTTTTTTCCAACCTATTTTTCATGTTCGAATGATTCTGTCTAGTCAACAAACCTCTTTCTCTGAAGATCATTATATTGAACCACAAGTACCACATTTTCATGATTTCATTTTGCAATCCCCTGATGATAAATTTAGCATCCCTTTTTGGCCTCATCATGTTGTTGCCTTTGGTCAGCCTGATGCTACTACCCAAACAAAAATGCTCAATTATGCTAATCTATGCATCTGTAAGGCTTTGCTTGTCCAACAAGATATGCATCATAAGTTCTTGCAAGCTAAACTTGCTCGTCAGAAAGCTAAAGCTAGTATGAATTCTAATTTTCATGTTGTTCTTGCTCAGCTTCAAAAACTTGAAACCCGTCTTAATGTTCATCTCAATTCTAGCATGCAAGCTGATATTGCTACTCTCCATAAAAACTATGCTACTTTTCACACTGTTGTTGAAGCGTGGTGGACCAATAATAGTCATCAAATTCACCACCTACAAACTATGGCCCAAACCACTACACGCATAGATCAAACCACTACTCAAATCCACTCTCAACAGTTGGCTGATAGCCATGGTTTTTCCCAATCTTTAACCATAGTCACAACCAAAATTGAACAAGCTATTACAACCAATTCTCAAACACAACAATAGGTTCCAAAATGTGTTTTCCCTGACTCTTCCCAAGATCTTGCATGATTACAAAGTCAATTTAAAGGAAAAGCTCTCACACTTGATGTATCGAAGCCCAAGCTTCAAGAATTTCATTCTAAGATAGGCAAGTGGAAAAATGTTAATATGGTCAAACAAGAGCCTGGTGGACCGTATGATCAATTACATGTGTTTTCTGAGAATGTTCCACTATTGGTCAACTTTGATGAATATAATCCCACTAGGAATAAGGCTACTATTGATGCATTCAGGACTTGGATAGATAATACTATTTATACAGCTAATATCTCTCAAGATCAAGCAATCAGAAAAGCTCTAAATGCACTCACGAGTATTGCCCGCTCTACATGGGATTCTTTATCACCTAAATACAAAGAAGATTTAATCACAAGTGGTGTAAATGTTGTTTGTGAAGCCTTGTATAGAATGTTTTTAGGCCAACATGATAATGTACAAAGAGCTACCTACAAGCGATTTAAAGAAAATCGCATTTGTGATATGAGGCATTTTGATGCCTATTGTAGTGAACAATATATCAACTTCTATCAGTCAAGGCAAACCAATAACAATGTCTAGATGTATAATACATTTCTTGAAGGTTTCCCTATTCAGTTGCAATCCTTCTATAGGGAAAAGATTCTTAATAGCATCCTAAATACTCCTGACATGACCATTAATGATGTTACATTTCCCCAGTTGATTCAGTTCATAAAAGAAATCAACAGTGACCTGTGCAGTGAAAAGAAGAATAAGAAAAAGAAAAAAGAAGTTCTTCCTTATCTAAAGATAGGTTTATGTAATTTCCATTAGAATAGCTATGGTTGTTTTCAAAAGAAAGGAAAGCATAAATCTCCTAGAAGATTTAAAGGCTATTTAGGTAAACACTCATTTTCCTCAAAGCCTTTCAAAAAATCTAAGCATAGAAAAGTGTTCTTAAGGAATTAGAGGAAAGTGCGCAAGAAGAATTTTACTCCTACATGTTATATCTGTAAAGGAGCACACTATGCTAATAATTGTCCTAATAAAGGAAAAAAGAATTCAAAAAGAGTTCGTACTCTAGTAGAAGCTAAACTAGACTCATTACCACTCACAGAGATACCAGAACCTTCAGACTCTGAGGATATCATTCTCACTGAAAGCTCTAGTGAAGATGAAGATCAAGATGATGTACAAGTGCATCATGTATTGCAGGAACAAAGTCCAAAAGAATTCTTTTCTCTGGATGATTCATCATCTAATTCTGAAATTTAATTTGTCTATTTCATGTTTAGATAGTCCCCCTATCAATTTGGTCAAGGAAAATCTCTTACTCAAAGTAATCCTCAATGGTTACATCTATCCCCTGTAGACCAACTTCAACGCTTGGCTATCAAAGACTCACAACTAGAATCGCGCAAGACTCAGTTTCTTACCCCTTTTTAGCATCAAAAAGTTTTAGCTGATATGGTAAAACTTGAGGAAGAACGACAAAAGCTCCTGGAAGAAAATCCTGAACTTTATGCAGACTCAGTAGCTCTCACTGAAGAACAAGAGGATGATCGTGGAGTTATTCAGCCAACACATGGGTATGTTTCTCATCCTCTGGCAGAAAAGGTTTTTGCAAAAAATTCTCAAAAGGAATGGTTGTCAAATCATCTTGCATTCTTGTATAATGTTAAGAATGATGTGCTTAAAGAAATTGCCAATATTTAGAAGGAATTGCAAGAGTTCACTGCTAGCACTAGTTCTTTGAGTGCTTTTGATAAACTTCTAGTTGAAATAGAGCAAACTCAGGAGTCTACTGTACATACTTCCGACCCTGAGCCTGAACCTTGTATTTTCCCGCAAACTCAACATCCACCTGTTAGTCAAGCTTTTGCATATTTGAAAGGGATTTCAAATCCTTGCCCTGCATTCTTACTCACAATTAAATTGTCTGGCATCAAGCCATATACACTGTGTGCTTTGCTTGATTCTAGTGCAGATTATAACCTTGCCCACTCTCAATATTTTCCATCAGATTGTTGGCTGCCTACCTCTACCAACATTCATTTTTTTTCGCATAATAATAACCCTATTTTTTTTCAAGCACATATTCCCATTCAATTTCCATCTCATCAATATACTGCCACTTTTCTCCAATTTCCTGTTGAGCAATATGACTATATCGTTGGAAGCCATACATTACAAGCTTGGAGTCCCTACACCATTGGTCTCTCTGGCACTACTATCACTTTTAAATTTGGTTTTGTTCCTCAAATTAATGAGATTCATGCCTATGCTCCCAAATTGGCCTTTCTCTCTCCTGCTAAGATTGTTTCGTCTGGTACTCGTGTCTGGTTTACCAACCAGTCTCTTTCTACTCAGGGGGAGTTAGAGCAAATTCAACAAGATTTTGCTACTACTGTTCTGATCAAAGACTTGCAGAAATACCATAGGGAATTTGAATGCTCTTTGCCCCTGAAAAAAGATCAGCATGGAAAGGAAATGCTACCCAAAAGTAGAGCCAATTATACTGTACTTTCCAGAGTCAAAGATATTAACCTAATAAGTGGGGTTGTCACTTATCTGAGTTACTTAATACTCAGAGAATAAAAATTAAGCATGGACCTTGCCATGGTACAAAGGAGGTTAGGTTACACCAACAACGTAACCACAAGTTAACCTTCTCGTGTCAAAAAAGATGTTTGTAATAATTGTCTTCTCTTCTCGCATTACTGTTCACACTCATTTTCCCTTTAGTGGAGTTACTGTGTGAGATTCCTTAGTGATAAGGCTTTTAAAAGCTTGGACAAGTGTCCACTTCCTATGAATGAGATTTCTTATAGATAAGGCTTTTAGAAGTTTGGACAAGTGTCATTTTCCTATGGACAGATTTCAAATTTGTGTAAACTTGTTTGAGTTGCCCAGGAAGATGCCTCTCCTATATAAGGGTCTCAGTCTTCACGCTCAAAACAAGTGGAGTCTAAGTGAAATCAGTCCATAAGTCTACGAAGCTTTGTAAAGTCCAATGGTCAAGCTTGTAATATCAGAAAGACATAGAGAGTATGCTCTCTTCCTTTCGGAAGATCAAAAATCAAACTGTCTTCACTGATAGCTAAGCATTCTATATCAAGTTAGCTAAGTATTCTATACCAACGGCCACCGACCATAGGCTTGTGAGTTGGAGGTCACGGTTTCGAATCTCTCTGTGAAAAATTTTTAATGACCAAAAAACCTGTTAGAAATGAAAAAGAAAAATGTAAATAAGCAATATCAGGAAAGAATCTAAGTGAGTTAATGTATGAAAAGATATTACCTTAAGATTGAGAGAGAAAGCTTCAAGATCCAACACCATGAGACAAGATATTTGGAAAGGGTAAAGCAAAGAAAACCCCTTGTGACATTATGAATGAGGCATGAAAAGCCTAAGAAGGGAGAGAGAGAGAGAGAGAGAGAGAGAGAGAGAGAGAGAGAGAGAGAGAGAGAGAGAGAGAGAGAGAGAGAGAGAGAAATCACTCATACAATAATTGATAAGAGGAAGAAACCTCATTAGAAATGAGAGAGGATGGTCATCTCTTAAATAGAGATGAGAGAGAGGAGTTAGAATGTAACTCCCATGTCTATGAATGCCACCATTCATAAGTGTGTGAGTCCAAGTGTGAGATTCCTCTTAAGGAGGAATAATCTAAATTACAAATTACAATAAATATTTTTCCTCACATATTCATCTAGAGGACAAAATAAGATGTAGTGGAAAAAGGACAAAAAAGAAATATATTAGGATACCTTGGCTTATATCCTAATATATTATAACAATAAGGAAAGGAGGTCAAACCTTGGTTTATAAACACACCAAGGAAATATTACAACTTCTAACACCCCCCTTTAATCTTTATTTGGGGTAATTATATCAAGGGGTATTAAATCCATAATTTACAAAAATCTGCAACTTAATCTTCAATATGAAGTAATTTGATTGTCTTCAAGCCATATGGTACATTTGAAGATCCAAGAGAAGTACATGAGTCCTTTGAATGTGATCAAGTGGAAGCATAGACACATCTTCAATTATGCAAAAAGTCTCTGTGAGTGTAGGTAGATCTTCATAGATCCAAGAGAGAAGTGGATAGGTCATGGAATGTACACCAAATAATATTGTCTTGTATGTGCCTGGATAGATTACCTGAAAAACATAGGGACAAGAAACGAGACAACTATCCACAAGAAGTATTTCATCTTATATTCAAATTAGAAATCCTTTTGAATAATAAAACTCTCATAGAGAAACAATGAGGAAAATAAAACATGTTACCACAAAACAATGGAGATAACCTGATATCAAGATAAATTATATGCTTAAAAAATTGTCAACAACGACAATTTGAGTAAAAAGCTTGATCAATGCTCTCATGAAAAGTATATTATACTAATGCACAAATGACCACAAACAAGGCCTACTAATAATATTTGCATCAACATTGCATCAATCACGTGGATATAGACAGTCCACTAATGAATCATCTCACTGCAAGTTAATGGGGGCATCCCTCCATAACATGCATGACTCATGTTCTAAGCAATAAAGTATGAAAATCATTATCACATTAATATATAAAAATAAAGTAAAATGAGAGACATGTTGATCAAATTAGTATTATCAAGATTTTTGTTAGGATACTCAAACAAATGGATTATGAGGGTGTAACAACATATTGCCTTCAAATTGGAAATCCATCATGGACAAGCAACTCCATTGCCACGAGGAAAAAAAAATCATCATGGGTCAAAACAAATTTCTCAAATAGAGTCTCCAATATTGGAGTGCTCCAAGATATGGTAGCCTCGTCACCTATACACTCAAAAATGAGCAAAGTGTAGGAAGTCATACCATGACTAAATCAAAACTAGGAGCATACACCAAGGAGATTTGAAATGGGAAATCCCCATAAAATATAATCCTCGCATTGAGGAACAAAATGGAACAACATGGAGAGAAACTCCATAAATATCAACCTTTCAAAGTAGAGCATATAGAATCAAATGGAGGGAAACTCCATATAAATATTAATCTTTCAAAGTGCAACCAATAGAACCAAATGGAGGGAAACTCCATAAAGAAATTATCCTATCAAAGTGGAACAGATAGGATCAAATGGAGGGAAACTCCATATAAAATGAGTGCACACAATATAGGATGGAGGTATACCCATGGGCTAGATAAGGAAACTATGTATCAGTTATACTGAGGGGACCTACATAGTTATCCTTGAAAAAAATTGGCTCCCTATGCAACTCAAAACAAAATATCATATAAATCATGTATATCAATGGTATAAAACCATAAAGTTCCATATGGGTATAGAATGATGCTATAAAAGCATAATAGTGCAACTATGTGCACATCAAAATATCACAATAAAGTTGAAAGCAAATGTGTAAGACAACTCATAATCCAATCAAAATGAATTAAACTTTATTTTCAAAATGCAGAGATCCAAGGATGATCAAAATAAACAAAATATGTATATTAGATATAAAACTCCATTGAGGGTAGACATGAGTACTTAATTCATTTTGTGAAGGCATAAATCAATTTTTGAATTATTATAGTCATAAAATTATATATTTATCTGGGTATATATGTGTGCACCCATATATACTTAAATAAATATATGTAAATGATAAGTCACAATATTGAGAGGATCCTTCTAAAAAATATATATGTCAAGTAGAAATGAACATTTTGAATAAAGACAAAATCTCTTATTAATTTGATAAATGTGAAATAACAAAATTTAATCACAATAATTAGTAATGTATTATCATTAGGAACACTTGCCAAACCAAATAAGAGAGGTAGGGAAAAAAACTTTGTTATTCTTATAGCATTTTAGCTGACAGATTGAATAATCTAAAAATAAAACATTGTTGAAAATTTGCAGAAATAATAATATAGAAACTGTAACAATATAAGAAAACTAGTCAGACGTATAAGATTAATCTGTAATGATTTCTCATTTTTGGTCGTTTGTGTCACCAAAGACATTATAATTTCCTAACAGTTTAAATGGCTTGAAAGCATCTTTATTCTAACAAAAGACAATGCAGCATGGCTGATTGGTGGAAGTTGATGTTTAAAAATAGAAGCAGATATGAAGGTCAAAGGTAAAGCAGATTTAGCATAGAATAAAGCTAGCAGATAAAGAAATGGTAAGCTCTTTAGTATCTAGAAAACATCTTGTTTCTTGCTCATCAAAAAAATGCAAATTCTCAAACACAGGGCTTGTCCACCACCAGGTAAATGTACAAGTTTAGTCCTCCTCGTCAATGTAACATATGCAACAAGACAAGACAAAAAAATGTTTAAACAAATATTACTATCCTCAACCAAAAGTATAAATTTCATAGCATTCGCAAATGAATTAGACAATTTAATTTTAGAATTAAACAGACGTAATCTTTATCCTTGTGCTCAGTTCCACTTTGCTCGTGACATTGGCCATTGGTGGAAACAGAAATGATAAAGACAATACAAAACATTGTGACAATAGGAGCAAGTGCAAATAGATCGGCAATAGGAGTAAGTGCAAATAGTTTTTTACTCAAACCAATGATAATAGACAATTTGAGATTCTCAACAAATTTGTTCTGATTAACACTTACCTTAAGGGTTCTGCCAATCATGAAAGAACCCATAACATGCTCCTTGGATACAAGGCATAGAAGCAGAATGAGAGCAAATGGAATTTGCATGGACTGAAGAACATTAAGCCATTCATTTAATGAAAGTATATATCAATAGTTATAAAAAATTATATATGAGATGTAGGCTCAAGATTGTCTGAGTCCTTACAATGGATTAATGGGGGCCGTTTATCGGCCTATGAAAATGAAATCTAAGTCTCTGTTGAGGAAGAAATTGGGGTAGGAGAAGAAATGGCAGCTAAAGTCTCCTCCTCCTCAGGTTGAGATGGATAGTGGGAAACAACTATTACAGATCACTACTGCCACGTCTATTTAGGTCCTGACTAGCTACAAACATCAAAATGAGAGTGTGCAACTTCAGAGGACAGAAATCTTTAATCGAGTTTTTGTATACAATTAATGAAAGTGTCGGGCTAGACGGATCAACCATGGCTTCTGTGAAACTTTCATCAGGCAGCTACCAGCTAAAAACCATGGCTTCTGTGAATCTTCCAACAGGCGAACACCAGCTTGCTGTAAGAGACAAAATTGTGTACAAATCTACAAGTAGAAATGAGACGGGCGATTAGGCCAAGCAAAAGCATCAGGCAAAATCTGGCAGTGGATGGGATTAGAGTAAATGGCCATGACACAGGAATTAGTAGCAGGCGGTACAAAACATGAAACACCATCTAATGCAAAATATCTTTGATGAGAGAGATGATCTACTCACAGCAGATCACTAACAAGGATTGGCCATATTCATTGAATTCTATCGTATTGCGCCAAGGCTGCTTCAAATTTTTATGAGGCTAATGTCAGAAGGCATGCACAGAAGAAAATGTTGAAACGGTCCCTAACAAGGAGCCAAATACTTAAGGCCAAAAAAAATTCCAAGTGCGTGCCAAACCTATGCAGGAAATCAATATGCTAATAAAAGGAAAAAGCTGGAGGGAGGACAAGCAAGATAGATATCAAAAGAGCACAGAGATGCTTATTAGGAAGCTGTCGTTTTAGCACCTAGACAAGGAAATTGCTTAGGATAACAAGACAGATCAGAGGTTCCAGAGATTTCGCACGCAAAGAAGGGAAATTTATGTATATATTAGCAAGAATATAAATATTATTAAAAAAATGGAAAACTAAGCACAATTTTTAACAAAAAATTGATATCAAGATAGGAAAACCTTTGGCGGCAAGCCTTCCAAAGGGGATTAGATGAAAACTAATAGAAAATAAGAAGTAACCTGCACAAATTAGAGCAAACAAAAGTTAATCAGGTTTGGTGGTAAACCAGCCAAACTCAAAAAAAAAAAATTAATTTCTTCCAACTTAAGAAAATTAAAGAAGAAATTAGTGAAATCTCTCTCAAGAGTCTCCTTTGAATCGTACCTTCATACAAACACTCAAAAGAAAGATTAAACTGCTCTGATACCATGTTAGAAATGAAAAAGAAAAATGTAAATAAGCAATATCAAGAAAGAATCTAAGTGAGTTAATGCATGAAAAGATATTACCTTTGTAGACACCTAAATTTGATTACACTATTTTAGTAATCCTATTTAGTTATCTAAAAAGGCATTATTAATTAAATTTCTATTTAATTAATCCTTTGTCATCCCCTAGTTGATTAATTTAATTAATCATCTATAGTCCTAATTGATAAATCAAATAATCTATTATTTATCAATTAAATCCTATTCTTCTATCTAATTCCAAAAATCCCCATTTATTAAATAAATCTATTTGATAAATGAAATCCTCAAATTCAAAAACCCCTAACCTATTTCTAATCCTCCATTTAGCCTAATCCACCCCATCCACCCATACTAACCAAGCTTAGCCACTAACTCACCCACCCTCATTAATGCCATCCACTTGCACATCTCTAACATCCCTAATCTAATCCTAAACCCAAGCCTAATCCACCCCCTAATGTTGTCACATTCCTTAAACAAGTTTAAGACTTTCCTAATCCAAACCAAAGTCTCCCCTCAAAAAAACCCAACCACTAAGTCATGAGTGCTCTTACAAAACATAAAGACTCTTACAAGCCCACTCATGACTCTTACATCCATCTTACACACTCTTCCCTCTTCCACACTCATTCCTCTTACATCCCTCTTACATACTCAACCCCACTCATCATGAATTTAACCAACCCTTAACCCTACCCTCTCACACTCCTCCTCCTTGTGACAAGTGTCACCTTCCCATTGGTGCTAAACAAGAACAATCCATGTGCTCCCCTTTGAGTGCATCTTAGCCCTCCTTAAGCCTTCATCCATCCTTGCATCTAAGCCCTCCATCCCTCTACCCCTTAGCCTATAAATTGAATCCCATCCCAAGCCATTTCATCAACAATCTTTGAGCTAAAGTTACCATGCTATTTTGAGAACCAAAGCCATCAACCATACCCTTATAATGCCAAATTGAGAGCTCACAAAGCTACCAATTTGCCATTACCCATCTCCATTGAAGCAGCTTTTGAGCATCTTTGAGCATACATCCACAGCAAAAGGACACATCAACAGAATCAAGAAAGCATGGAGTGCTTTTTCTTGTGAGGTTTGCACTTTCTTGTTTTCTTCCTTTGTCTAAGCATATATGTGAATTTAGTTTTTGGTTTGTGAATGTTTACTTCATTTGTTAATGTTTTTTGCATACTGATTCTGGTTCTACATTTTGGCACGCCCGGTGGGACCCCACTATGGGTCATTTAATCATCTATTTTCATCTATATGTAATTTTTCTAACCATCTAATGTTTGCTGTTGTTTGAGTGTGTTGTGAGGGCATTTTTCTTGTTTTTGCAGGTTAAAGAATGCACTTAGGAAGAAGAAATACCATCTAAAAAAAAAAAATCGCATTTTTCAGCTTTTTTTGGCGCGGTTTTGGTGTCTGCAACCTGTTCTGTCTGCGAAAATTGACTTCTGTGAAAATCCGCATCTGCGAAAATTGACATCTATGAAAATCCGCATCTACGCAAATTGACATCTGCGAAAATCCGCGTCTGCGCAAATTGACATCTGCAAAAATCCGCGTCTGCGAAAATCGACATCTCTGCTTGTCACCTGGGTTCTGTGCTGCAAATCTGTTTTGTCCTCTTCATATTTTGGCGCCTCTCTAGTTCAGCATCTTCGTATTTTGGCAGACTGTGTTCTCTGCTTGCTTATGTTCCATTTTAAGCATTTTTACGCGTAGAAAAAACAACAAAAAAAGTTAAAAAAAAATTTCCCATAGTTAAGCTCTCATTTTTGAAAATTTTGGCTAACTAACTAAAATTGCTTTTTTTTTTTTTTGTCTCGTTGCAGGTTGGAGCACATATGGAACCACTAACCATGTTTCTTGCAGATTTTCATGTTGCTAAAAAATGAACTTGAATGGTTAAACACATTTTTCATTGAATGAATGTTGCTCAAAAACACACTCTTGAATGTCATGGGTTAAAATCAACTTTCTTTGGAATGCATGCTTAAAACAAAAAAAATCCAATCTTGAATGCCAAGGATCAATTAACCATTAAATATCTCTTTTTCACATGCAATCTAGGTAAAGTTGGATTTTTGGACATTTAAGAAACTTTGTTAAGTTAAAATACAAATTTACAAAAATCAATTTGAGTAGTTCCTTGGACTCACCTCTTTTCTAATCACCCATCAAATATTAACCATTGGTTGCAATCTCTGTGCCATTTATGGGGATGGGTCTACTTGAAAAAGGTGTTAAATGTTCCACAATCTAACTCACTCACTTGGTCTTTGAACATTTGCTTTAACTTTATCAAAATTCTTAAATGGTCAAAACTCTAGATTAAATCGATCACACTTCAAGTTTGGGCACTAAAATTGAACAACAACTGACGTGGAGAGCCTCCCAGCGCGCGCTTGAAATCGAATCTCACACACTTTTTTTTGGGCTTAAAACAAACTCACACTCAATCTTGAATGCCTTAAAGAAAATTAATCGATACTTGACGTGGAGGGCCTCCGGGCGCGCGAGTTTGCTTTTGTTGACCCTAACTCTTCTTATTGTGTGCATTCTTCGATCGATTTACTTTTGTTGGCCCTTCAAGTTGGAATTGAACATTGTCTCTTAAACATGAGTACTTGCAAAGTCTAGATTAGCACACATAAGAGTCAGTTGGTAAAAGAACAAGCGTGTTTTTTAGCCCAAGGTCATCCGATTCTTCTCTCCCCTTGTCATCTTTCGAGGCCATCTTGGGTGCATAAGATTAGGATCCAAAACCTTGTTTCTTTTTTAGGAGGCCTGCTTGGAGATTTCATCACCCCTTGGACAACCTCAACTCCAGCGTTCCGGCGGAGTATAAGAATCGGGAGGTGAATCGAAAGACACCTCTCTTGGGATCAAGATTTTGTCATTCGGGCTAAGCCTCAAGGAACTTTATACCCTTGAGAAGTGAAAGAGGAGAAGTGGGTTACCGCTCCTCTTGGCTGTGTGACATCCTTTTGGTCTCATCTACGGATTTGGGCCTCACGTACCTTGTGTATATCGAGGACTCCCTAGCTAAACCAATTGTCTGCCTTGCAAAAAACCATCTAGGATGTTAATGTGTTTGGAGTGACTGATCGAAACATTTGTAGAACATACACACTCCTTGGCGTAAGTACCACATTCTGAGAACCACAAACTTCTATCTGGGTGTTCCTATCTATTGCTTGTTTTTATTTTTACTTGTTGAATGAATGTTTGCCAAACTTGGTCAATCCTAGCTTAGGGCACACTTAGCGTAGTCACTGCCTATTTTGGAAGTTGAACAAGTTGAAGCAAAACAACTGAGATTTTTCCCAAAGCCAAGCAGACTCAAGAATTTATGTCGGAACAACCCAAACCCAAACAGAAGTTTCACAAGGTCAAACTCAAGCCATCTCTAGCATACCAAGAACTTTCAGCCAAGAGAAAAGCAATAACACCAAGCCCACGAATTTCCAAACTCCACAAAGCAGAGGACAAAGCTACCGAAAAAGCACTTCAAGAGGCCTGGTTAGAGCGCACCATCAAATTTAGCCAACATCCAGGAGTTAATCCTGCTTATGCCTTACCAACTAGGCATGATTTCTATGATTAGACACCCTTGTTTCTCCCCATCTTCTTGGATAAGCTTCACTTTAGAGTCATCTTTGTAGAAAAGCCAGCCATCTTAGGTTATCCCCTTAAGCATTATTAGCTCATCCATCGCATTTAGAATCATACCATCTAGCTAGTAATCAAAAATCTGCACATCTAAGCTTTCAAAATTGTTGTCACCTTGCTAAAAGTTTGCCAATCCTAAAATCTTCCAAATCCACCAATCTCACCAAGGTTATCCCTTTGACAGAGCTTTGTCTAGGGTAATCTAGTTTTGTCACTTGTTATCCCTCTATCCTTAAGTTGACACAATCACCACCAAGCTTGCACATAGGAAAGCAGACCTTTTGTACTTTGACAACATATCTTTGAAGTTAGAATCCCCAACCCAATCCTCCTTAGGTTTTGTCATATAGCTTTGCCTCAACCTAGGAAATCATTTGCATAGAAAAGCCTTCCCCCTTTTGCATCCATCAGCATTATTGCATCTCATCCCTAGGAGCATTTTTCATGCCACCCATCACTCGCTTAGCCAAGAAGAAAGAAACAATGGAGCCCTATCATTTGGATCGAACAGCCTCACCCCCCTTGAGCACTCAGCCATCCTTCAACCCAGAGCCAGCTATGCCATCACCTACTGACATTGAAGCTTTCATGAACCAACCAGGAAATGCAGTATTGGTAAACGCCATTATAGACAAAAACAAAGAGACAATCATGGTTAATTTTCGAAGGGACAATGTAGGAACCTTTGACTTTGGAAGACCCCCTCCATTATCAGATCCATCTCACCCATTGTTTGGGCAGCTGCCACCACCCATAGGCTCTTATGATCCAAATTATCCTCAATTTATTCCAAAAGAAGAGCCTCCAGCCAATCCATATGATCCAACAGACCCAAACATACCATCATCCACCCAAGTTGAAATCTCCATGCCGCAAGCCAACCCAGCCACCACCACTCCATCCTTGGTTCATACCTCTCCGCTCCAAACCCCCTTTACCCAAAACACCTCACCATTCACCCCCTTCACTATTTCTGCTGCTCCCCAACCTAGCCTTCCCAATCCACCCATCTCCCAAATCAGTGCTAGCATCTTTGGCCAACCTCAGCAATATGCAACAGGGATGCCACCCATGGGGCCAAGTAATCAAACTTTCATCGCCCCCAACTTGTTCACCACAGCCCAAAGCACAATCCCATCATTTCCATTAGGTCTCGGGAGCTCAATACCACCAGCCACAAATCCACAAGCTACTACCTTCACTCCACAAAGCTATCAAAACCCACAAGCTACTGCCAATCTTCTACCAAGCTCCCAAGTGACCCTAGCTCCCACCACCACTCTACCAAGCTTCCAAATCCAGCCACAAAGCTATCAAACCCCATCAGTTCCATTCCCAAGTTTTCAATTCCCACCACCTCCACCACCAACTAATCCATTACCTCCAATTACCAACTACTTTTCAATGCCACTTCTAGGAGGTAATCCACCACCCCCGCCAACCACCAATTATTTGCAGATGCCATCCCAAATGGGGGCACAACCCACATATATTGGTCAAACCCCACAAGCCCTCCGATCCTTTCCCCAAGCCTCACAACCATCTTATACCTTACCTCCACAAAGCAATCCATTTACCCCACAGCCAGCTTATGTTCCTCAATCCCAACCTCAAATCCCATATCAACAGCAAGCCTCGCAGCACATGCAGTAATATGCGCCACCTCCCCCTCAACAACCCGTCATCCACCATGCAGCTGCCCAAACAATGTACAATCTCTATCAGCAAATCCCTCATAACCATCCATATTCAATGGCCCCATCCAGCACATACCTACCTCAAGGAACTCCTACATTAGGGGCACCCCAACCATCACCTATCAATTCAGAGTGGGAGCAAATGAAGACAGCTCTGAAAGCCATCCAAGAAGGGAATGATCCAAAGACATTCAAGTTTGAGAATGTGTGTCCTTACCCATTTGACAGAGTCATTACCATGACACCATTTCCCAAACACTTTGAGGTACCTAAATTTGACAAATTCAGAGGAAAAGGAGACCCTGTCACACATATCAAAGAATTTTACATGCATTGCCAGGACGTGGCATACAATGATGTCTTCCTCTTGCGCCTTTTTCCCAAAAGCTTGGCTGGACCAGCTCTTGAATGGTTTTATAGAATCCCCTATGGCACAATTAAAAACTTTGCTGAATTATCTGAGGCATTTGTAGCCCAATATGCCCATCTTGTTGAAACAGAGCTATCAATAGTTGATCTTGTCCACACCAAGCAAAAAGGTGGAGAAAGCCTTGCCGAATACCTGCAAAGATGGAAAACCCTTACCACCCGCATATCCTGCACCTTGCCAGAATGCCATGTGGTGAAAATGTTTATTGATAATGCACATCCCAGCTTGGCTCACCACATGACCATGAACTGTTTGCAGACCTATAAGGATATCAAAGAGAAAGGAATGATCCTTGAGCAAGGACTCATCAAAGATGGTGTGGTAAAGATTTACAAAGAGGCCAACCAAAATCAATCACATTCCAATGACAAGTCTAGGTATTGGAACAAAAACAAGCATGTTGCAACAGATGGGGTTACTGACACCAGACATGTGAATATCGTTGGTCCTTCTCAAAATCAGTCTAACCCACCATATCAAACAAACAACCAACAAGCTACCAATTACCAACAACGAAATAACCAAAGCTATCAAAACCACAATACAAGACCCAACTTTCAAGGGTCTAACAATCAAGCTAATGCCATCAATGTAGCTGCAGGGCAAAAGCCCAGATTCCAACCTGCACCTAGAAACTATACACCCCTTGGTGAGCCATTGGATGTTATTTTTGAGAAATTGGCTAAGGAAAACCTCATCAAATTTCCTCCTACCCAGCAAATTGATCCAAGCCAATCCAAAGCTGCATGGTACAAGGACAATGAGTATTGCAAGTTCCATAGGGTAAACGGTCACACCACCCTCAGATGCATGAAACTGAAAGACTATGTGCAAGACCTCATTGATAGGAAGGAAATCACTGTTGGTGTCCAAACCTCTCCCAATGCAGGCTTACAGATTTATCAAAATGCTTTTCCTCCACACAACAACCAAAATCCTGGAAAAGCACCTATCCAAAACAACACCAACAACTGCCAGCCAAACCAACAGCATGGCAAGAACAATGACCACACTTCATCCTATATAGACTATGGTAGCCTTATAGGTTGTATATCTGAGAAAGAGCCTTCTGTCAATGTTATCAATATCCAAGGACCAGACAATGAGTGTGCGGTCACCACTCGAAGAGCACGATTTAACATCGCAGGCCCACCAGTTTCATCAACACCATCAGCTCCATCAAAATGCCGGTACAATATCTTGGAACACCTTGGGAACATGCCAGCCCAAATATCCATTTTAGACCTTCTTCGCACTAGTCCTGTGTACAAGGACATCCTTGACAGTGCTTTCATAGAATCTCGTGTCCCTTCTGATATCAATGCTACTGATTTTCGTAATCTTGTTGGACACCTTTCATCCTCATGTGCCCTATCTTTCAAACCCACCGACATACCCGCGGTTGAGCCAGATCACACCCTTCCGCTTTGCATAGCCATCATGGTATCCAATTTTGCCGTGAAAAGAGTAATGATAGATAATGGATCAGCCTTGAACATTTGCACCCTAAAATTCATAAAACAAGCTGGGTATACTGAGGCAGATATGATCAGTGAGGTTATCACCATCAAAGCTTATGACAACTTGGAAAGGACCACAGAAGGGACTATTTTTCTACCAATCAAGGTTGGGCCAGTCATTCAAGAGACAGTTTGCCATGTTGTTGATCTAAACCTACCATTTAATATCCTCCTCGGTCGCCCATGGATTCATGCTATGAAGGCCATTCCATCCACCTACCATCAGTGCATCAAATTTCCGCATCAAGGCACTGAGGTAACCATCCATGCCGATCCAGAACCCTTTGCTTACTGCAATGCAGTTGAAGCTTCATATACAAACCATTGCCCTGGAATAGACATTGGCACAGCCATCGCCAGCTCATCCCACACTTGTAATGATGCAGAAACCATCCTTGCCTCCAACCTATCTATTGTAAAGATCAACAACAAAGGATGTGGAGAATATAGTCTATCAGATGCATTTGCTGTCGGAGCAATCCCACTTGATCCACATACCCATGGACGGCCAACATATCACAAAGCTAAGGAGATTCCACCTCCTCGATACAAA
Organism: Cupressus sempervirens; assembly: GCA_028749045.1. Taxonomy (NCBI): domain Eukaryota; kingdom Viridiplantae; phylum Streptophyta; class Pinopsida; order Cupressales; family Cupressaceae; genus Cupressus; species Cupressus sempervirens. The sequence continues at coordinate 6,106,210 of CM053790.1, read as the reverse complement.
CAGTTTGGACCAACCACCTTTGTGTCCTCAAAAACCCCTCTTCATGAGGAGCTCACTCCAGATATCAACAATTGGCTACATAAGGATGCACCTCCAAGAAATCAAGCGCGCCTTGATCACTTCAGCCAGAAGTATCCCCAACAACATAAGCTTGTTACTGAAAAATGGAACTATCAAGGAGGTGGACTAGGACCAGAAGAAAGGGGCATGCAATGTCCCATCGAAGCACATGATTGGGAGATAAAGTCAGGTCTTGGCTTTGGCATACCCACAACTGGGGGCACCAACGAGAATGTTCACGCTTTTTCGAACATCCACCACGACCTTGTCGAAATTGAAGACATTCCTGAGGAAGTTGAAAAGAGAGCCTATGACGATATCCCAGACCAAATCTTCCTAGGAGACTCTGTTCTCTGAGAACTATCCATCCATCTCATTGACCTACCACTTGCTCATCCACAACTCATAGATTGGGACCAACCAAGTGTCATACATATTGATGAGTTCACATCAGAGGAAGCGCTTCTAAGATTCATGGGAGCTGAAACCCCTCATAAGAAGACAAAGCCAGATTCTGCCTACATCTACAAGCTAGATCCCAAGGGGTATTTTGGAGAAAATCCCCAACCTAGTTTCGATACACCCAAAACTGGAACTAAGGTAAATCTGGGACTAGCTAAGGCAGCGAAGAGAACCCCTCAGCAAGAAAATCTAGAGCCACAAGCAGAACATGAGGATTTAGTATTGCCTCCTCAAGATAATCGACCAGAGGTGTCTTCTATTCTAATAGAGGATACTAGAGAAGTCAACATTGGTTCTTCAGAGATCCCTATAATTGTTCACATTGCTGCATCCCTATCACAAGACCAAGCTGACCTCCTCTTTGAGGTTTTACGAGAGAACATTGGCCAATTTGCATGGTCATATCAGGACATGCCAGGACTCGATCCAAAGCTTGTAGTTCATCATCTTGTAGTCGATCCAAAGATCAAGCCCGTCAGACAAAAGCTTAGGAAAATGCACCCCAAGGTGGCATTACTAGTCAAAGCTGAACTAGAAAGAATGTTAGCTGCTAAGGTTATCTGACCTATCGACTACTCAAAATGGATCTCCAACATGGTCCCTGTCACTAAGCCTTCTGGTGACATCAGAATCTGTACTGATTTTAGAGATCTTAACAAAGCTTGTCCAAAGGATGATTTTCCCTTGCCCAACATAGATATGATTGTAGATCTTACAGCTGGACATGAAATCTTGTCCCTTATGGATGGATTTTCTGGGTATAATCAGATCAAGATTGCAGAAGAGGATCAGCATAAGACAGTATTCACTACCCCTTGGGGAACCTTTTGCTACACCATGATGCCTTTTGGCCTAAAGAATGCTGGGGCTACCTATCAAAGAGCTATGACAACCATTTTCCATGATCTTATCCATAGCATTTTGGAAGATTATGTGGACAATATCCTGGTCAAATCTCACACCTTCATGGATCATCTTGCTGACCTGGAAAAAGTCTTTGATAGGTTGGCCCAATATTATCTCATGCTAAATCCCAAGAAGTGTGTCTTTGGGGTCACATCTGGCAAGCTTCTAGGCTTCATAGTTTCTAAACGGGGTATAGAGATCGACCCCAAAAAGGTCAAGGCTATCTTAGACATGCCTCCTCCCCAGACACTGCGACAGCTTCGCTCTCTTCAAGGAAAACTTCAATCTGTTTGGCGCTTCATCTCCCAACTTGCAGATAAGTGTACACCATTTTCACACTTGCTAAAGAAGAATGAGAACTTCAAGTGGGATCTTTTATGTCAGCGCAGCTTCGATCAGCTCAAGCAGTATCTCACCAATCCCCCTATCTTGGTTCCACCAGTTCTTGGTCGTCCCTTGATCTTGTATATATCAGCAACACCTACTGCTCTAGGGGCACTTCTAGCACAACATGATGATTATAGTAGAGAGAGAGCCATCTACTATATCAGTAGAACCCTAGTTGGTTATGAACTCAATTACACTCCTATGGAAAAAGCTTGTTTAGCAGTTGTTTTCTCAACTCAAAAGCTTTGCCACTACATGCTAAGTCATACCATCCAACTAGTCTCCAAGATTGACCCTCTCAAGTATATGCTCTCCAGAACAGCACTTACAGGCCGTTTGGCCAAATGGGTTATGCTACTAAGTGAGTTTGACATCCAGTATGTGGACAGAAAGGCAATCAAAGGGCAAGCTATAGCAGATCACCTAGCTGATGCACCTCTAGTAGATGCATATCCTTTGCTCACAAAATTTCCAGATGAGCATTTCTGCCTAATTGAAGAATAGCCCCCATGGAAGCTTTATTTTGATGGCTCATACACCTCTCATGGATCAGGGGCAGGAATATTATTAGTTACACCTCAAGGAGATTACATTCCAAAAGCCTTCAAGCTACAATTCCCTAGCACCAACAATATAGCAGAATATGAAGCTCTTGTAGCAGGATTAAAGATAGCTGAAGAATGGAATATCACTGAGTTACAAGTCTTTGGTGATTCCCAACTCATCATCAAACAAGTCTTAAATGAATATCAAACCAAAGATGAAAAGCTATTACCCTACAAAGAGCTACTTGATCAGCTGACCCAGCATTTTACAAAGCTTCAGTTTACACAAGTGCCTCGAATGCAGAACAAGGCAGCAGATGCCATGGCCACTATCGGCTCACTCTTGGAAATTCCCCAAGAAGCTACGCAGTATGAGTTTTTAGTTGAGCAACTCCTCACACCTGCCTATGCGAATGAGGATTCAAATCGTGTTTGTATCTTGGTTGGTCCCCAATCCCCTTGGTACCATGAAATTCATGCTTACCTTAACGATGGTATCATATCCCCTCACCTCACACGTACCCAACGCCAAAACCTCATCCGAAAATCATCCCGCTATGTTATCATAGCCAATACCCTATATCGTCGGGGTTATCACGATACTCTCTCTTGATGTTTAGATGAAAATGAGGCCGCGATGGCATTAAAAGAAGTACATTCCAGACTTTGCGGTGCCCACACGAGTTGTATTGTCCTAGCACGAAAAATCCTTAGAGCAGGCTACTATTGGCCTACCATTGAAGAAGACTCTTGTGACTTTGTTAGAAAGTGTCTCCCATGTCATCAGCATGCAAATCTTGTGCACGCTCCAGCACAGGATCTACAGCCTATTGCACCACCTTGGCCTTTTGCTTGTTGGGGCCTTGATCTAGTTGGAACTATCACACCTCTCTCATCTGATGGACATAAATGGATAATAACAGCTACAGACTATTTCACTAAGTGGGTGGAAGCAGTCCCCCTAGTCTCAGCTACAGGAGTTCAAGTCTCCAAGTTCATCTTGTACCACATTGTTTGCCGCTTCGGCATCCCATCCACCATCTTCACTGACCACGGAGGTAATTTTGAAAATCTCAACATGGAAGAATTATGCACTTCCCTCCGCATCCATCACCACTTTTCTAGCCCATATTTCCCACAAGGTAACGGCCAGGCAGAGGCAACTAATAAAACCCTCCTCAAAATCCTAAAGAAAGTTGTCAATGATTTCAGCCGTGATTGGCACCTTCAAATAAACCCGGCTCTATGGGCCTATCAAACTTCCTTCCGTACATTCACAGGCACAACTCCATACTCCCTAGTCTATGGTGCCGAAGTGGTATTACCTATAGAAGTTGAACTTCCCTCACTACGCATATCTTTGCGAGGGCAAATCTCAGATGAAGAATACAGAGTAGCTCGACTCACCCAGCTAGATCTCTTAGACGAGAAGAGACAACAAGCCTATGACCATCTCACAGTCTATCAAACTTGTCTCAAAAGGAATTTCAACAAGAAGGTGCTCCCACGACACTTTCAGCCAGGTGACATGGTCCTCAAAGAAAATATGAAAGTCCAAGCAGATCGAGAAAAGAAAGGCAAGTTTGAACCTACATGGCTTGGTCTCTATGTGGTTACTACCTCCTTTGGCTCCGGAGCCTATCAATTATCTACACCAGAAGGAGAACTCTTGAATGATCCCACTAACATCATTCATCTAAAGAAGTTCTATGCTTGAAGATCCTTGGTATACCCAGCTTTTGAAAAAATACAAAAAAAAAAAAAGTTAAGAGAAATAAGCGTCCAATGGTGAAACCTGTGCAATTCAAGCGCCTTGGATAGGTACCTTGGTGAAAACCTGGTAATTCAGGCACCTTGTGTGCTAAAGACTAATCCATTATCTATCACTATCCTATCCCTCATCCATCCACCCACCATCCCATAAAACACCTGCTTGTTCCCTTGGTGTTCCAATCAAATATCCAAAATATGATGGAGCTTGTCAATACCTCCTATACAGCTTGTAAATCTTGTACCAAAGCTTGTATTATACCTTGTAAATCTTGTACCATACCTTGTATATATCCAAATCTTGTCCAAAGCTTGTACCGTATTCCATCTTGTAAATGATCTTGTATCCTAGCTTGTATCCTATCACATGCACACACAGAATCCCATTTTCCTTAAGCTTTTCACAACCCATCTACCTATCCACCTATCAACTATTATAGACATCCCATCCTTCACAAACATTTCCATCTCACAAAAAAACAAAACATGAACAAACTTGTACATTTGTAACATATCTTGGTCTATCAGCTTGTATATCCTCTTTAGCTTAGTATCATTGTATCTATCCAGCGTTCGTGTCAGTTTGTCCTTGATCAACATCTTGCACACATCGCACACATTGGTTAGCTATTCCAATGCATCCTTTAGCTAGATCTCATGTCACCAAAGTGCTATCCTTCTTAGTTCAGCTTGCCAGATGCATTACTCATCCCGATCCATCAGCTTAGGTGCTCTCCGATAGGTCCTTGCAGGATATAGCTTTCCTCATGTCTAATCTTGGTCCGTTAGTACCTCGTCCTACCCATCTCGTTGGCAAACAGTTCTCTTTTGGATTTTCGCTTTCTTTTGGTTTGGGATCTTCCCTTTTGGGTCTTGAAATATCTTTTCCAAGCAATCTCCTTGTTCCCTCCTCAAGGTTGCCACGATCTTCCATATCATGGTATGCTGCGAATGGGGCAATTAGAGCGTAATGTCTTGATCAGGTCTTTTGCTTGTTTTCTTTTTCTGCTTGTGGGTTACCTAGTGTCGTTTCCACACTGCTTCCTCTGGGATTCATGTGTGATACTGGGGCAATCCTTGTGTGTTTGTTTTGAGTCAGTTTGTCAGTCCTCTGGACAGTTGGTGAAAAGGCCTTGATGTTCTTGGTAACCTTGGCAATTAACCAACAGTCCTATAGCAAATCTAGTGCTCAACTACATGGTGGTACTTCTCTTTGAAGTATCCCCCCGCTCAAAAAGCTTCAATGGATTCCTTTTATAGCGCTCCGCTCCTCCATCTCCCCCCCCAATCCTGGAAAGTCTTAAGCTTGCTTTACTATTGTGCCTCTGATTTCCCTTTATCATTCTCCCGAAGTGAGAGTTTGAGCTAATTCAGCCCCTTCTCTTCGCCAACCTACGTCTCAGCTCGTCTCAATTTCTTGTACTTTTCAAGAAGTCATCGAGCCTCATTTCTCTCCCCGCCGCCTTCTTGAGGGGGCATCATCTAAGTCTAGTCTCTCCTCTTCTTATCCAAGACTAGGGCAACCTTGTTGCTAAAACATCTTCTTCGTGTCATCTTCATTCGAACTTCTTTGAAATAGTGTTGTCTCAACACTATGTCAAAGAGGGGCAAAATGTAGACACCTAAATTTGATTACACTATTTTAGTAATCCTATTTAGTTATCTAAAAATGCATTATTAATTAAATTTCTATTTAATTAATCCTTTGTCATCCCCTAGTTGATTAATTTAATTAATCATCTATAGTCCTAATTGATAAATCAAATAATCTATTATTTATCAATTAAATCCTATTCTTCTATCTAATTCCAAAAATCCCCATTTATTAAATAAATCTATTTGATAAATGAAATCCTCAAATTCAAAAACCCCTAACCTATTTCTAATCCTCCATTTAGCCTAATCCACCCCATCCACCCATACTAACCAAGCTTAGCCACTAACTCACCCACCCTCATTAATGCCATCCACTTGCACATCTCTAACATCCCTAATCTAATCCTAAACCCAAGCCTAATCCACCCCCTAATGTTGTCACATTCCTTAAACAAGTTTAAGACTTTCCTAATCCAAACCAAAGTCTCCCCTCAAAAAAACCCAACCACTAAGTCATGAGTGCTCTTACAAAACATAAAGACTCTTACAAGCCCACTCATGACTCTTACATCCATCTTACACACTCTTCCCTCTTCCACACTCATTCCTCTTACATCCCTCTTACATACTCAACCCCACTCATCATGACTTTAACCAACCCTTAACCCTACCCTCTCACACTCCTCCTCCTTGTGACAAGTGTCACCTTCCCATTGGTGCTAAACAAGCACAATCCATGTGCTCCCCTTTGAGTGCATCTTAGCCCTCCTTAAGCCTTCATCCATCCTTGCATCTAAGCCCTCCATCCCTCTACCCCTTAGCCTATAAATTGAATCCCATCCCAAGCCATTTCATCAACAATCTTTGAGCTAAAGTTACCATGCTATTTTGAGAACCAAAGCCATCAACCATACCCTTATAATGCCAAATTGAGAGCTCACAAAGCTACCAATTTGCCATTACCCATCTCCATTGAAGCAGCTTTTGAGCATCTTTGAGCATACATCCACAGCAAAAGGACACATCTACAGAATCAAGAAAGCATGGAGTGCTTTTTCTTGTGAGGTTTGCACTTTCTTGTTTTCTTCCTTTGTCTAAGCATATATGTGAATTTAGTTTTTGGTTTGTGAATGTTTACTTCATTTGTTAATGTTCTTTGTTAAGAAAGAAGAACAGAGCCAAGATTATCAAAATATGTTAGAAGACATCATCCTGCTGAAAAAATATTTGGAGAAAAAGAAGATGGACCAATGAAAAGGAATAGATTAAGGAATGAAACATGTTTGTTAAGCATACATGAACCTAAATTAGTGAAGGATGTATTACAGAATGAAGATTGGATTGAAGCCATGAAAGAATAAATTGATTAGATTCAGAAGAAAAAAACTTGAACACTAGTACCAAGACTAGAGGACAAGAATGTTATTGGAATAAAGTGGGTGTAACAAAAAAATTGGATGAGAATGGTGAAGTAACAAGGAATAAGGCAAGGTTAGTCTACAAAGGTTATGCATAAGAAGAGGGAATTGACTATGGAGATACATTTTCCCTAGTTGTAAGATTGGAAGGAGTAAGAAGTCTTCTTGATTATTCTCCTTATAAAGGATTCAAAGTTTTAAAAATGGATGTTAAGTCAACATTCATGTATGGTATACTGGAAAAGGAGGTTTACATTGAACAACCTGAAGGCCTTGTTAATCCAAACAATAAAAACATGGTGTGTAGATTGTAAAATCTTTATATGGTTTAAAGCAAGCTCCTAGAGCATGGTATGAAAGATTACAACAACAATATGTACTTGAAGATAGAAGGAAGTTAAGGAATTTTACTAGATGAAATATTTGTTGATGATATCATATTTGGAGGAAAAATGCATTGTGTAAGACATTTACAAATGAAATGATGAAAGAATCTTAGATGTCTATATTTGGAGAAATAAAGTTCTTTGTTGGATTACAAGTATATTAGATGATTATGGTATTTACATTACTCAGTCCAAGTATGTAAAGGAAACCTTGAAGACTTTTGGTAAGGAGGATTCAAGATGAGTTAGTACTCCCATGGTGAGAGGACATAAAATATCAAAAACTAATGATTTTGTTGAAGTAAATCAAATATTGTATAGGTCTATGATTAGATAATTACAATATGTAGTTCATAGCAAACTTGATATTGCACTAGTTGTTGGGTTTGTTGCAAGATTTTCTATGAATCCTAAGGAGAATCACTTAATGGTTGTTAAAAGGATTATGAGATACTTAAAAGGTATAGAAGACTATGGTCTATACGACAAGAAGAATGACAAGTTTGAATTGAGAGCCTATACAGATGTTGATTGGGATGGAAACATTGATAATAGGAAAAGTACTAGTGGTGGAGCATTTTTCTTAGGAAAAAGATTGGCTACCTAGACTTGCGAGAAACAAAACTATATTTCACAATCTACTGCTGAAGTTGAATATGTGGTTGTTGTAATTCATTGCACAAATGTGGTATGGATCAAATAGTTACTCAAAGGAAGGAAGGAAGAAATCATTGAACCTATGGTAATCTATTGTGACAATACAAGTGTTATAAACATATCTAAGAACCGTATGATGCATACAAAAACAAAGCACATTACAATAAAATATCATTATTTGAGAGAATTGATTCAAGATAAAGAAGTGAGAATGGAATATGTGAATACAAAGGAACATATAGCTAATATATTCACAAAGTCTTTACCTATGGATGCACATGAATATACCTAAAAAGGAACATATAGTTGATATATTCAGAAAGTCTTTACCTATGGATGCACATGAATATCTTAGAGGTAAGCAAGGGGTGATACCCCTATCCAAAGCTACTTAAGAAGCAAGAGTAGTGTCTTGCATCAACTGAGTAGAATGGCATACTTTACAATTTGATGTAGTGGATCTTCCTTTAGGAACTGCCTAAAATAAGGAAGGAGCTAACATAGAAGATTTACAACCACATGCAAAGTGACAGATGGAGAACCTAAATTGTTGGTATCTACATGAGAAGATGACAAGTCTTTGGCATTTTTGTCAAAAAGGGAGAATATACTGGGAGAAATATAGCAGTACCAAGAAAGGGGGGATTACTACCATAAAGGAGTGATTAGAAAGAGGGTGAAAGATTGTTGTCAAGGAGAAAGTGAAAGAAGAAAAGTTTACACTAAATATCTAAAGATGAAGAGATTGTAGCCTATATAGAAGAAAGATAGATACAGATAGAGGGAGAGATTTCAATACAAGGTATTAAGTTTCTTTTTGTTATTGATGTTGCTATTGGTTTTCCATCAATGCCAAAGAGGAAGATTGTTGAAAAAGAAGATTGTAGAAACCTTTCATAGAAAAATCATTATTTTGTCACTGATATCAAACATGCTACTTGCTGGTAATTCAATTGCTACTTTGGTCTGAATGCTATCATTTGATTGATTGACGAAGAGTATTTGAAAAGAAAGGATAAATTTTAAGAGGATTGTAAGAGAAGTTTCTAAAGGGAACAAAATGGAAAAGAGGGTAGATTCAATGAATTTGAACTAATCCTAAGATGGATGATTGTGGTGAAGAGGAAAAAGACTTAAATTCTTTATATAAGGAGATAATAGGATAGAAGAAAAATTTAGAATGTGAACTAGAGATATACAAGGAATCTTGAGGTGTTGCTTTATATGGTGGCCGAAGGAATGAAGCTGCAGTTGGAATACTAAGCATGAAGGCTTGTGGAGGTGAAGGCTTGTAGGGTCAAAAAGCTATTAGAGAGGAAGGGGAATGAATGCCAAGAAGATGTTGACCTGATGGTTAAATCATTTGTCAATTAGTGCCTAAACAAATAATCATTTGGTTAGTTACATTTTTATCACGCTTCAAAGATTCTACTGAGCTTCACAAGTAGAAAGTAGTGTAAGTTGAGCTTCAAAGAGTCTACTGAGCTTCATAGTATAAACCAAGAAGAAAGTAGTGTTAAATGAGCTACAGTGTCAACTAAGCTAGCCATGTTAACCAAGAAGAAGGAAGGTAGTGTTGACTGAATTGCAGTGTCAACTAAGCCCTTTAGTGTCAACCATGTTTTGTAGTATTCACTGAGTCTTCGGTGCTAACCAACTTCATGCCTACTCTTGAGGGGATTGATCAGTTGACTAAATACCTCAATAACAAAGGATTGAACATCCTTCCACATTGACTCTATGATTAGACCGAATCATGTATTTTCCTAAGGATAACATACTGACTTCATTTATTTTTTCAACTTGAGAGAATGAGCTTGAGAGGGTGGCTGCAAAGTATATGCTATGATTCCTCTTTAAGTCATTACAACTAAAATAGAAAATAAATGGTGAAGGAAGCTAATCTAGGAACTAAAATGACATTTTTTCTTAAATCTTAGAGTAATGTTGTAAACAATAAATCTATTTATGCACCTATGCTACAATGTAGTGCCTACCCCTAGTTTACTTTTTAGTTATTATTGCCAAACTCTTTTAGGTCAGCTTTATGTTTATGCTTGATGATTAGTAACATTATTTTCTAGATTATTGGATGTTGTTTTCATACTCAGTTGATTATATGATGAGACTACTTTGGTACTAGTTATTTCGTGTATGCATGATTATACCTTGATGTTGATTATTTACAGTGATTCTAGTTATTTAATGATGTTAGATGGATTATTTGTACATGTCTTCTATGATACTTACCCCAGACTTGCATGTGTATTGTGTACATTTATGTTTTCTTTATGATTGACATTTCTGATGTGGTTAAGGATTCATAGTCACCTGCTACATGGGATTTACATGATGCACCACTTCCTACCATTGCCTATTTAGTGTAGAATATATGTGTTTGTAAATATGTAGATTTTATGCAAATTGCAAGTACTAGGTATTGACTTCCCTAAATTGCCAAGATGGGCATAACCTATAGCAATATCTTAATGGTAAGACTGGGGAGATAAATTCTAGAGTCCAAATCTTAACCTTAAAACCAATTGTCCTAAAAATTAGGACAAGTATCTGAGATGATTACCCTTCTAGATCCATCATATGATGTAAATTCATGATTATAACCCTCGTGTTTGATCTTGTATGTTGTATTTTATGACAAGTTTTCATATTTCATCTTATGGGTCTATGGTGATTTTTTTATTAATTAAATCAAATTAAAAGAATATTTAATGATTTAATTTAATGGAAAATTATTAAGATAAGTTTAATATTTAATTAATTGAGAAATTAATTAAATAAAAGAATTAAATTTAAAGAGAAATATATAGTTCTAATTTTAGAGCATAATAATATTAATTTAATTTAATAATAATATTTTTAGGAGATCATTTCTAAATAAATGCTAAATATTATTACTTAATTTAATAAATATTTTTATCAAAAAACACTTCAAAAATTAATTAAAGAGAGAAAAAGAATTTAATTTAATAAAGATATTTTAAATTGCAAAAAGTGTGCATGAATATTCAAAAAGTAATAAAATATTAAAAAGATTATGATCAATGAGCTCCCTCATGTGATTGGACAATGAGTGCCCCAAATTTAGGGGAGAACTCCTTATCCCTTATCAGAGATTGGGAATTCATTTTGTAGGGGCCAAGTGATTTTGGAGGAAAGATTTTCAAAAAGAAGGGTTTCAGAGGAAAGAGGATTTTATCACATTCTTCATGTGGTTGCGTATTAGCATCAGATTTAGGTAGAATCTTGTGTTTTATTTGCACAATGAGTTATGTTCTTTGAAATTCCTATCTACATCGTGGTTGTTAAATTTATTTTTAGGATTTCTTTTAAGATGAATCTTCCATTGTGAATTTTATTGATGTTCATATTGAATTATGTCTATATATGAGGATTGAGAAATTAGAAAATCCTTGTTCTATAAATTGAATAGTTAGCATTTTAATCAGAAATAGTTTTGAAAATAAATCAAAATTATAGAATATAAAATTGACTAATTTATTGGGTTTTTCCTATGAGAGTATTTTCATAATTTTCTTTTAAAATATATATATTAAAAAAATGGAGTTAGGGGAAGGGTTGTTTTGTTATATTTTAAACAATATATATATATATATATATATATATATATATATATATATATATATATATATATATATATATTTTTTTTTTTAAAAATTATTTTAAAAAAACAAATTGAATGAGGTTGGGGGCGGGGCCACCAAATCCCACATCCCACCTCTTTTGCAGTCTTTGAAGGTTGTGCACGACAGTCTGTCATTGTTGTACATAGCAGCAGTGCACAGTATTAGTGCCTGCGGCAGCAGTGACGCCTGCTAAGGCATGGCTGCATCATTGTACAAGCTGGCAGGCCTTTAAAATTGATGAGTTTAGTTAGAATCTTTATTTAAAAATTATAATATTTAAATTTTGTATTATATAAAATTTTAAGTTATTTAAAATTTAATTTAATTTTAAGTTTTTTATTAATAAAATATTTTATAATTAGTTTTTTTAATCATTAAATATATATTTGATTGTTAAAGTATGTAATATGTTATTAACAATTTTAAGTTAATTAATTTAATTATTAATTAATTAATTTGTTAATAGGATGTTTAAAATATAATCTTTTATTTATGAGATTTATTTTATCTTTTAAAAGTGTTAAATAGTTACTAGTTAATTATTTATTAACTATTATTTTTTAATCAATAATCTTTATGAAGATTTCAGTTTTGTGAGTTTATGGTAATGATATTTTCATATTTAAATGTGAAAATGGGTTAAGTTATATGGGGAATATAGTAAACTTTATCAAACCAAAAATGTACATTGAAATGCAAACTTAAACCTTACTATAAACTCAGACCGTGTGTCTTCAAAATCAAACAAAACTATGATATTACATTGATTGTTGAATGCTTTCTTCTATGTCAAAATTGGGGTTCACCTAGAGTGCTGACCAATTCTAGAATGTTTTACCAGAGGTTGGGAAGTATTGTTATGGTGTTTACCTATGACATTATGATTTGGTTTGTGTGTACTTTATTGGATCAGTCATGTTAGGATGATCATATTAGTAATATTGTACTTTGACCAAGTGATTTTGGTACTTTTCAGTTACTTGTGTAGAGAATTGATGTATGGGTTTTGGTCTTTGAGATATTTTTTCATTACTGAGCTTAGGGTAGGGTGGTTTCCTAGGTAATCCATTGTAGGTTATTTTAATAAATGAAAATAGTACACTAAATGAGAGTAAAATTAACTAATAAGAGTCTCTGTATTTCCTCACCTATGCCTTGAGTGCTAGTATAGACTAAGATGGGAGTAGAGAGGACGCTTGGTTGTGACCATGCATCATTAGTATGCCTTGTCAGTACGAAAGAATACCAGTGACACATAGAGTCACTAGGGGCCTAGAGTCAAGTCAGACTACCAAGGTAACCTTAGAGTTGACTCATGTGATGACACTTTCCTAGTTGCATAGTAGATTTCCTATATGTATTTGTTTGCCTCTAGGTTTAGATGTTGTTTATATCTTGGTACCCTAAGTTAGATTGCTGTTAGGTTTTCCCTTGACCTAAATATTACTTTTAATTTTTGGGATTGTTATCCTATTTGGGATTTGAGACTATCTCCTCAGTGTAGTGGGAGTGGACCTTTTTGGGTTACCACTAGGTCAGGTGGTAGTGCTTTTTACTTTTACCATTGAGATCAATCAGTTGATGCTATGGTTGGAGTTTCTTGTTCTGAATTTCCTTTCATTCTATCTTTTTTGTATTATGATGGAGGGTTATATCTATAAGATGGATGGTTATACTTATTAGATTGTATTTTATTTCATCAATCTTAAAGAGATTATGTAATCTATCTTATGATGTATTTTTTTTTAACCTTTCATACCTTTTGACATGTATAGTGGATGATTGTGCATTCTGATTATTGCCAAGTGGCATTCGAAAAAAATGTATATTATTTTAATGGATTTGAACTTGTAGGTAATCTTCAATCTGGATGTGTTATTTATTGGACTTAGTATTAGTTAAATTTAAATGTGAGTCAATGTCTTTGGATCCTTAAGGAATGTAATCTTCTATGACTTGCTTATGTATGATTGTATGTTATTTCTTTTACTATTTTATAATTGTTGTTATATATTATTTTAAAAATGTTTGGAAAACTTAGTAAAACTTTAGGTTAGTTCTTTTGAATCCCTTGGCAGGGCATTACATGAAGGAACAATTTAGTGATTATGTTATCAATGGTTGTAGGAACAACAGAAGTCTACTTTGCAAAGAAACAAACAGGGAAATAAAATCTATTCTAACAAAGTAGTTCACTCACCAAGTGGGCCCCCTTGGATGAGTGAACAGAAAGACGGTCTAGACTAAAGGTGGAAATTTGAAGTTTGTATTCTTTTCATTCATAGTAAGAGATTATATTTGAAAATAAGATTACACACTGCTGAACAAATAATCTATTCTATCTTCCTTTTGACCAAGCCAAAAAAAATCCCTTTTCAAAGCTACGGTGGGCATTATTTAAATGAAAGATACAACAACTTCCTACTTCTACAATCACTCCATCAACAAGGATCAATTATAAATCATAAAGTTTGCAACAGAAATATCATTAACGACATTTTAACTCCTCCAAGAATATAGCAGGTTGAGGAAGCTATATTTGTGTGCTGCCATAATAGAAATCACACAATAATCTACTTGTTGTCATGATTCATCAATCTGGTCAACTTTGACTTAGCATTGAAATGATGAATTTGAATATGTGAGGCCTCACCCTATCATAGTAGTTTATTTGCATATCATAGCAGTTTATTTGCATTTTAGATACTTTATATCTTGCATTGGAGAAACATAATATTTTGAGACCTTGTTATATGTTGGACTATTTTGGACTGTTACTCAGACTATTTGATACTATGGGACACTTTATTTTATGGTAATTATAGACACCTAAAATCTTTTAGAAAATAAAGTATTTTTATTTTCTGAAAAATCCCTGATGACATCATCATTTATTAATTAATTTATTTATTTTTATGCCATTAAATCCCTTTATCTTAATTAAAAATATTTAATTAATGAATCCCTCCCAAAAATGTTTAAATCTTATTTAAACATTATTTCCTTATTTATTAATTAGTTAATTAATAAATTGACCAAAAATCCCAAAATAAATTATTTATTTATTTTTTGCCCAAAACTTGGCCAATTTCTTTAAGACCACTAACCTCTTCCAAAATCTTCTAATCCTTCTTTAATTTCAATTAAAGGCTAATCCCATCATTTCCTACCTCTAATCCCAACTCAAAATATTTAATTAAGATTAAATATTAATCCTCATGTTTATTAAAAATATTTTAATATATATCTCATCAACCCAAACCCTTGAAATAAATAAACTTTATTTATTTCCTAAAAACCTTATTTATCCTCATCCTAGGAAGTTCTAGACTCTTCTAGAAAGTCTTCATCCTCATCCAAAGCCTAGACTCTTCTAGAAGATGTCAATCCTTATCTTTGACCCTAATCCTAATCCCCCCCCTAACCTTGTCACATTCCCTAAACATGGGTTAAGACTTGCTAACCCAAGCCAAAGCCAACAAATATCTCCTCCTTCACCCACCCTCATTAAATGCCATCCACTTGCCCATCTCTAACAAGCTTAATCTAATTTTAACCCAAGCCTAATCCAAGCTTTAATCATTTGCACATTCCTAAGTCAAGCTTAAGACTTTCTTAAATCAACCCAAGTCAAAATATCTCAACTCTCTCACAAATATCCCAACCATAAAACTTTATGAAGCTCACAAAGCCATAAATGACTCTTACAAGCCCATTCAGTGCTCTTACAAGCCATTATGAGGGTCTTTATGAGCTTTGAGCCTCCTTTGTTGACCCCTCAACCCCTCTTGCTCTAACCAATGACCCTGTGACATGTGTCACTCTCTGATTGGCTGTAAGAAAGTACAATTCATGTGCTTTCCTCTCATTCAATCTAAACCTTCCATACGCTTTGTCCTATCCTTGCATCCTAGCCCTTGATCCCTCAAGCCCTTTGACTATTTAAGGAATCCTCTCCCAAGCCATTTTAACACAATCTAAAAATTAAAGCCATAATGCCATTTTGAGAAGCCATTTATTTTACATCAAATTCATTCACCAAAATCTATCAAAAATCCTCCATTGAAGCCTATTTGAGCATTTGAGCATACATACATAATCAAGCCATCTTAGCTATTAGACACACCTCTACACCAAGTGATCATCCTCATTGAGAGAGCCTATCCATGGCTCATATTCTCATTTGAGGACTTCACTTTGTCTCTCATGAAGTTATGTTAAATTAGTATGCAAATGCTTTTGATTGTTTTAATTTAGTATTTCTAACATACTAAAGTAGCATATACAGTAATTATTTATGATGTTAGAACTTATTTATGATGCTTGATGATTAGTTACATTCATGTAATTGGTTGGTTATTTTATTGATGAATAGGAAATTATGTTTGAATATAAATGTTAGATGGATTATATATATATGAACAATGGCTAGTGTCATATATGAACAATGGCTAGAAATGGAAAAAAATGTTATTAAATTGAGAAATGCCTTATGTTTTGATTCAATTATGAATATATAATTAATTGAGGATTTATATGTGCATATGTTTTATTTATCTTGGACTATTGATATGTGGTTTGAGTGTACAAGAAATATCCATGGTAAAACAGAGAACCAAGGCTATACATTTGTATTAATTGAGATTGCCAAGGTTAGATCTAATTAAGAGATCTTGACCTTGTTGTCAAGTATTTTACTTTGTGAACGTAATGTCAATGGATTTCTTAGATTATATTCCTTTTTGTGAAAATTGATTTGCCACTCATAATGTTAAATGTATATTTATAGTGTCACTTGACACTTGTATTGTTATGTGTTTAAATGGCAAGTCAGGTTGATTCATTGGCAAAAGACACCCAACCTTATTCCTAATTAACCAGTTAGAAATGTTTAAGTTTTCATCCCATTGCATAAAATATCTTATGAAGGTTTTAATTAAATTAAAATTTGGATTTCAAGTTTAGGGTGACTTTAGAGGGCTTTGTTTGAGTCTTAGAGTGTTCTTTTAGTGAAATTAAGTTACCTACATGTTTTTTATTAGATAAATAGGTTTTACAGGGATCCTAAAACTTGAGAGTTAAGACAAAATAGGCTAAAAATAAGTGTTAGAAGCCCAGCCACAAAAGTAACAAGTCTAAAGGCTGATAATAAGCACTAGGCCTAGTCAAATAAATAAAGGCCAAACAAAAAAGATAAGACAAACGAAATAGTCAAAAACCAAAACAAAAAAGCCAGCCAAAAAGGAAAAAGACAAGAACTAATCCTTAATCTTTCTTTCCAGTTCCTGCATGACCTGGGCAGCCTCCTGGGCCATTTGGCTCTCTTCGGCCTCCTATTGGTGAGTCCTATGTTCTTCTTGCTCCAAAGTAGAAAAGGTGATACCAATGGTATTATCTTCATCAGATCTAGCTATAACCCTATCTTTTCCAACCACATCCCCCTGCATGCCGCTATCTTTAAACCAATCAGTTAAAGATAGAATGTTGTTATTGATCAAGTTGAGAAATGAGATTGTCTGGCTCGATAGATTGTGATTGTAATTTTCTAGATTGTGGATCCTCCATTCTGTCAAGTTATGCCCATCATCATAATCTGTCCCTTTCTCTAGGCCCTTAAGATTCCTGCCTCCTTCCATTTGAACCACCTTCTCCTTAACCTCCTCTAGCTCATGAAAAAGCCACTTGATTGACCTGTAATTGTCTATCATGCTATTGCAAGCATTGTTCAAGAGGTTCATCCTAGATTCCCTGGCATTATCAAAGATAGCCATAATCACAAGGTTGATGAGCTCTTCAAGATATGGTTCCTCTTGATTGTCCACTAGGATCTGGGGGTTCATCACTTCTTTGAAAATACCCATTTTTGAAGTCCTCACACCATAAATTCTCCAGGCTTTCCTCCTATCTTTGGCCAGCACCTCCCCCCTCTCAGCTCCAAAACTATCCTTTATCTACTCCTCTGAGTGGGCTTGGGGATGGACAAGGGAGAGAGGGAGTAGAGAAGAGACTAGGTCCTGTTGCAACCTCTCATCCTCCATGCCCACCCTCTTGCATTTCTTCTCACCCTAGGTTTCCTTTTTTTTCCTCCTACCTCTCCCTTTCCTCATCTCTAGACTCCATAGCCTCCTCTTCATCATAGGTGTCCTATTCCTCCTTCTCAAGCTTCTTTTAACCATGATCTCTAGGGCTTTTTCTTCTAGGGGTAATGTGGAAGGGTGACTTCTTTACATTAGGTGTAGCTTTTTTACCAGAGAAGGTAAGCCCCCCTTCCTCAGAACTAATTCTTCATAGATCATCTGAGTCAGAAGAGTAGCTAGAGCTTTTGATTTCCTCATTCCCAGCTTGCGAAGGGATGTTACTTTTCATCTAAGCTTGAAGTGCTCATAGATGAATAGTAACAGCCATTCATGCAAAGTAGGGTTATCAGAGGGTTTCTTTTTGAAGATTGACATCGCCTTTCTCATAGAGTTCAACAAATAGAAAGGGAAAGAAACTTTTCTATCATGCCAAAAATGATTCAAAAGAATGAAATGGTGGGTGCAAACAAGATCAAACCTAGGGTCAAGAGTAATGTACTCAATGAGAACACGTAGAACATACCTCCAAATATTCATTATAGAATCCAGATCATAAAATGTATCACTCTTTTTTAGGGCATTCAGCTCCTTAGGGTTGTTGGTAAAGTCCTTCATTGCACTGGCCGAAAGCTTTTTGTCCCTAAAGAACTTAAAGCCCACCATTAGAATCTCAGTAATAGTCAAAATCACCTCCTCTATTATCAGAAAAGCTATCCCATTCACCTTGACTCTACCATCCTTCCATGAATTGACCATTCTGTCAGTCACATTTTAGTTGCAACCATGCAGCTTCATGATATACCTTGAAATCCTGCCCTGAACCAACTTCTCCCACACTTTCTCCCTACTTCTCCATTTCTCCATTTTTCCCACCAGTTCTTTCTGTACCTTTCACCCACCATATCGACACTTTCCTTTCCCACAATTCTCATAACCACATCTCTCTAAAACCTCACCACTTGATAGGGTTCTTTGTGTTTTAGAGAGAGACAAAAGAAATAAGCCTTGTCATTGCTCAAGTTACAAATGCAAAAAAAGACCCATGAAGCATGTTGAATAAACTATAATAATTCCCACTTCTTGCATTTACCAATGTAGCCTTTAAGAGTTGTACTCTTTCCCCATAAGCCTTTCCTATTCATAATTGCATATTGATCTCCTCCGTACTCCATTGGATCTTATCTAGCTTGATCAGGCTCTTAACATCCACCAAAAAACTCTTTCCCAGCTGCCAGGTCATTTTTTGGTTAGATTGGACACCTTTATTTGTGAACCAATCTGCCACCGAGTTTGCTTCCCAGAAAATGTGAGTGGCATGGACTCTATCAAATTTAGCAAGAGTCTTACATGTCTCATCAATAAGATTTGCAATCAACCACGAATAATGAGATTTTCCATTTAAACATTTGATAATGTTATTTGAGTCCCCTTTAAGCCATAGATTAGTAACTCCAACTTCAAAAGCTAAATTCACCACATGGCAAGCCGCACTTGCTTTCGCAAAGTGATTAGTTTGGAATCCTAGTAGGAGAGAGAAGGTTGCTACTCTATCCTTGAATTCATTCCTAATTATGCCTCCACATCCCAAAGAGCCAAGATTTCCCTTAGAAGCCCTGTCAAAATTGGCTTTATGCCATCCTTATGTGGGGAGAAGCCACTTGGCTTCCTATCTTTTTAACATTCTTTCTTTTTCCTTCTCCATTTTCCTACCACCCACTTTGATATCTCCCCCCTTCCTTATTAGGTAGTTTTCCTTTATATTTTTGTGAATCTTCTTCCCAAGAACAATGGTTGGCTCCTCTCTATCTTTGAAGATTCTATTATTTCTCTCCTTCCATATTCTCCAATAGTAGTGGGGTAAGATCCAAGTTCCTAATTCCTGCAAAACAAGGGATTTGAACAAGGATTTCCATTGGAAAAAAAATACAGGAGATTATCTGGCATGCACCAGCTAATTCCTAAGTCTTGGGTCAGGAAGTCCTAGACCTCCCTAGAGAAGCAATAGTGAATGAACAAGTGGTTGCCTATTTCCAGCTGGTTCTTACATAAACTACATCTGCTTGGCAAAATCTATCCTCTTTTTATAAGGTTATCCTAAATGAGAATTTTGTTCTGTAAGGCCAGCCAATAAAATATATTGATTTTAGGGGTGAGGCCTAGGATCCAAGCTTTTGACCAAGGAGGCTTTTCTTTTAAGCTCGAAAGAGCCTTCTACCCAGAAGCAATAGAGTAATTTCCACTAGAGTTGTCCCCCCAGATCATTTCATCCCTCTTGTTGTTGAGAACCATTGAATTTAACATAAACATGATTGGATTTAGATCATCAGAGATTATAGATAGATCTATCCAACCCTGGTCATTCCTATAGTTGTAGACTTTTAGCCCAAAAAGTTGAATACAATGGTTCACCCAAACATCATAGATAGGATTGTTCATTAGGGGGCCCTGAGTAAGCCAACTATCAGACTAGAACTAGATATCCTCTCCATTCTCCAATTTCCAATAAACTTTAGCCTTTCCCAAGTCCCTGTTTTTAAGAAAACCATTCCAGATAGTTGATCCTCTAGGAATGTCCTCGCTAAAAAGGGTGAACTGAATAGAAGGCCTCTTAATGTACTTGTTGACCAATGTGTCTCTCCATTCCCTAGTGTTTTTGAAGATGCACCATAATTTCTTTGCCAAAAGAGCCTTATTAAGATGAGTAAGCCTCCTTATGCCAAGACCTCCATAATTCTTAGGTAGACAGACTTTGTCCTAGGAAACTAGTGGATATCTTTTTTTCCCTTCAACACCTATCCATAAGAAGTTCCTCTGAATTTTCTCCATCCTCTCTGCGAATTTAACTAGAATCACAAAGAGGCTTAAAGTGTATAGTGGCAAATTCTGAAGGGTGGATTTAACTAGTTGACATTTGCCAACTTGACTGAGAATAGCTCCTTTCTAGCCAACAAGATTTTTTTTGAACCTGTCCATAATACCGTTCCAGAAGGAGTCAAGAGGAATTGGACCCAAAGGAAGCCCAAGGTAGGTAGAGGGAAACTTTCCCACATTACAACCCAGAATCCTAGAAATTTTCCTTTGTCAATCCTTTGAGGTATTAATAAAATATAAAGAGCTCTTTTTCCAGTTAATTAGTTGGCCCAACCCTCTAGAGTAGGTATCCAAGACATCCTTCATGGCTTTTGCCTCTTTCACAAAAGCCTCCCCCCCCATGATAATATCATCAATGAAATGCTGATATGAGAAAGGATCACTTTTATAGCAAGGTTTTATCCCTTTTATTTTTGCTTCTTTCTTCTTTCTCTTAATAAGCCTTCCCATACATTCAGCCAAGATAATGAAGAGAATAGACAAGAGAGGAGCCCCCTGCCATAGCCCTCTTGAGGGTTTAAAAAAATCTAAAGGAGCTCCATTAACCAACACAGCAAGAGAGGAAGTAGAGACAAGCTAAGATATCAGTTTACAAACTTTTAAATCAAACCCAAAAGCCTTGAGCACCATATCAAGAAAAGTCTAGTCAAATCAATCATAGGCTTTAGATAGGTCCAGTTTAAGCAGCATCCCTTCTCATTTTCTAGTTTCCAAGGAGTGGATTACTTCATGCACCATTATGACCAAGTCTAAAATTTTTCTACCTAGGACAAAACCTATTTGTTTCTACGATATAATCAAAGGGAGGAGCTTGATCAACCTAGAGGTAAGAACCTTCAAGATAATCTTGTAAAAGGAATTGCACAAGCTAATAGATTTGAACTTGTCCAAAGAGTTAGCACTAGACACCTTAGGGATGAGGACCAAAAAAGTGGAGTTAATCTCCTTAAGAATGCTCCTGGCTGTAAAGAATTCCTGAATCACCTTCACCACATCATCCATCACCACCTACCAATACATCTAAAAAAAGAAGGTATGGAACCCATTAGGGCCAAGAGATTTATCCACAGGAAAGGAAAAGAAAGCTTCATGAACTTCAGCAATAGAAGGAATGGCTTGAAGCATTAAGTTATGATGAGGTTGGATTATCTGAGGAATAGAAACAACCAAGTCTTCCTGGTTCACCTTTGATAGAAGAGGATCCCAAGACAAGAGAGAAGAGAAGAAGGAGTCAGCTTCAACTAATATTTCCTTTTCCTAAGTCATCAGATCTTGCCCTTCCATGATGCCAACAATTATGTTATTAGCTCTATGCTTGAGGGTGGTTAGATGAAAGAACTTTGAATTTTGATCACCATCTTTAAGCCAGTTGACCCTAGATCTTTGCCTCCAGAACTTCTCCTCTTTGCTGATGATATTATGCAAGTCTAAAAGAATAGAAAACTTAGCCTCCCTACTAATCTCATCATACCCATCTTGCTGAATAGAGGCTTGAACAGAAATAATTTTGTTAGAAAAGACATCTTTCTCATGAAAGATATGGCCAAAATTAGTCTTATTCCAAACTTTAACCATTCTCTTAACATTGCTCAATTTCCTGGCAACTCTAAACATAGCAGTGCCTTCCACTTCTAAACTCCACCAAAATTTGACTTTATCCAAAAGATCATGATGAGAAGTCCACATTTTTTCAAATCTGAAGGGGGGGTTCCTTCTAGGTTCTATAGGAGCAACCGAGAGGGAGATAGAAGAATGATCAGATCCCACTCTAGGCAGGAGAGCTAACCTACAAGAGGAAGACTTCATCCAATCAGGGGAGATTAAAGCTTTGTCCAATCTAACCTAGATGTAGTCCTTCCCCAAGAATTTGTTTGATCAAGTAAAGGCACCTCCAATAAGATCCAGATCCATAAAATCAAAACCATTGATGAAGCTAGAGAGGTCTTGTTTACTTTCCCAATCTGAGATCAGACCACCACCCATCTTCTCCCCATCCACAAGAGGAGTGTTGAAATCTCCCATAATGATGTCTTTCTTTAAATTACTACTTTGCACCAGGTTTCCTACGTTAGTCTAGTGATTTTTTCTATCTATTTTATTGTTAGGAGCAAATAACATGAATATGATGAACATGACAAAGAAGAATATTACCCTCATTAAACATTGCTTCAACTCTAGAATGCTTGGTATTAAATAGGGTCAGCAAACCACCAGAGGCATCCTCTGCATCTGAAGCCTCCCCACTCATCATGCTACTAAACTTAATTTTCCTTAGAGATTCCTTTTTCATCTTAGTTTCTTGGATCATCAAAATATCAAATCTTCGATCTCTGATCAAATTCCTAATAATTTTTTGTTTGTGGGCTCTATTTAAGCCCCTTATATTCCATGATATGATCTTCATTTTCCATTCTTGGAAAACTCCTAAAGAGTTCTCTGGTGCCCATTCTCTAAGCATCTTCTGGTTTCCTCCTCTCTGGTTTGCTTCTCTATTTTTCTACCTTTTCTAGCCTCTGTTCCCACATCCAGTTTGCAGCTACTTCTAGTCTCCACCAGAGAGGCCAAAGAGGGTTCTTTAAAAAATTTCTTCCTAGGCTTAGGGGAAAGAAAAGCTTCTCTTTCCAAAATAGTTTCCAAATACCTAGATACTATTTGAGCTTTCTTTGGAGTTCTAAGAGGATCCTCCCAATCATCGAGCACCCTCACCAAAACTTCTTTTTCATTCTCCACAACACTTTCAACTCCTTCTCTACAGGAAAAAAAAATTATCCTTTGGGCCTTGATAGATAATTATATCCTTATTGACTCTATCGTTTTCTTCATCTTTGGCAGCCAAAAAACTTCTCCCTTCAGACTCAGGGATCCCTTCCAAATCTACTTCCTTCATAATCTATTGAGGAGCTCCCTTGCAATATTTAACCACATGCTTCACCTGTTGCAAATCTACTGCCCCTTCCACAATTTGAGAGTCTTCTGGCTCAAGAAATTCAACTTGGTTTCCTTCTAGGGCATTTGCCTCTAGCTTTTCCTTTAGATCTGCAGATACTTCACCATTTGAAGATTTCTAGGCATGCTCTTCAGAATGGGGAAAACCCTTCTTATCTTTGGTCTAAGCTATTGTGACAGAAGGTGTTGGCTTATGTGTAACATCCATCTTAACTTCTCCAGCCTTCTGACCAACCATAATAGGATCAGCCTTATGGCCTATGCTGGTGGTCTTCCTCTTCCAAATTTTCTTGTCCCTATTGAGATAAGAGGAAGGGAGAGACATCTTCTTCTTGTCCATCTTCACTTTTGGACATTAAAAAGCCTTATTTCCAGTCTTAAAGCAATGATAGAAACCAAAAGGTACTCTCTCATAGTCCAACTGCTGAATGTGAGTACCGAGCTTAGACTCAAAGCATACCACTTCCAGCATATCATCCCCTTCCCTTACTCCTATACATATCCTCGCATAGGTAAGTCTACTCTTATAAGTAGTAATAGGATCAATTGATAATAGTTCTCCAAAGGAACTAGCCACACCCATAAAAACATCCTCATTCTAGAATTCCAAGGGCAGCTCAGGGAGTCTAACCCATACTGGAGCTTGCTCAAAAAAGGATTCATTTAGGTCCAATTTTGAAAACCATTTTTGCAATACTAGAGTTTCCCGTCCTATACTCCAAGGCCCTTCACACAAAATATTAGCCATGTCCTCATTATAGGTAAAGTCAAAAGAGAGAAACCCCTTAGCCATCATAGTAACACTAACCTAACCTTTAAGATGCCATTTCTTCAAGGTAAAGGATCACACCACATCAATGTTTGGTCTCTGACCGATAAACTTTCCAACTAGCTTAGATGCCATCAATCAAATAATTTTTTTGGAATAGCAATTGTGCATGATCCCTTTTCCAAGCTTGATACAATCTTAACTGGAGGGAAAGATGACTTACTGGATGGTTTGACACTGAAGAGCGAGGCCCATTTTGCTGGAGGATTCCCTGGCCTGACCACATTGGGTTGCATTTTTGGCTTGATCTGGACTTCACCATCAGCACATGGGTCCCCATCCCCATTTTCCACCTCTCCACACTCTGCTCGAAAACTCTCCTTCCTACCTAGTTTCTGAGATCCTCCTCCCTGACGACTCCCACCCAAAACCAAGTTTGAATTTTGAATAGATGCTTCCCATCCACTCTCCTGACCTTTCCCTCTCCCTCTCTCCATTGTTAGTGATAATATTTAATTTACCTACATGTTAGTACTATATGTTAGGGCTTTAATTTTGGCATTACTCGAGTTAAAATCTCTTTTCTAACACTTGTAAAATCTCATTTCTTAAGTATTGCGAAAATGGAAGAAGTCTTACCCAAAATTCCCACCTTATCTCTAGTGAGTTGATAATTCCAACCAAATAGGGAAACTTAGGTCGAGTTGAAGTGTTTATCCTCTTTTATTTTCTTCTTTTAAAGGAAAATTGGAAAATAGAGTTGTCATTCACTCATTCTCTAGTTTTAGAGATTTTCAGTTTTGGATATTGGAGAAAGGAAGGATAGAGGGCTCTTCTCAAATCTTGTCATTTACCATAGCTTGGAGAAAGGTTGGATCTTATGCCATGTTTTGGAATTTATGTGTTGTATAGTTTTTCTGAATATAAGATGTCTAAAATGTTTCTACAGATGCATACGATTGTTGTTTATTGTCCCTATTGTATTGTTGGGTGTGGATGAATTTCTATTGCCTTATTTTTATTTGATTTTTGTGAGTATGATGTTATGGGTGTGGAAGGACATCACTCACCCTCAAGATGGAAGAAGTGGCCTTCAAGTGAAGGGGTTAGTTTGGCCTATCCCTAGAGTGTAGAGTCTCTTCCCTGGAAGGAAGAGAGATAAGTATGTAGTATGGGCTGCATGTGACGGTACTTTTTTATGAACTTTGGGGGTGATAAGGGAAGAAATTTTGTGATAGATGGTATTTATTTTGTATGCCTTGTGAAGTCAGATTTGATTTTCTATATTTGGCTTCTCCTTGGGGTTTTAGGCACAACTTCACCCATTATATTGGTTCCTCTAGTAACCTATTGTGTAAGCTTAAAAGGGTTTTATATGTTGTATCTAGTATTGTTGATTTATATGTGTGTGTTTGATTGTTACTTGGTTGGTCTTGGTTCTCCAAGCTCGGTGGTGGTCTCTTAGAGACCTAGGCCAGGAGGTGAGCTCTCCATGGTTTACAAGGTTGTTTTGTATAGGTTTTATAAATGGATTGTGTTGAAGAAAAACTTGGAATATTTTCACTTTCTGTTGAGGTTTTGAAGATGATTTATTATGAACATTTGTAAAAGTTATGTATTGTAAAATATTAGAAGTAGATCTTCATGTAATTTCTAAATTGATGTAACGATCCAAATGTGATTGAAATATTTGAAAGGAATTTTCAATACTATGAATATATTTTGTCTTAAATATTTCTTAAATTGTTTCCAAGAAATAAATTTGAATATTATATTTGTGTGTGTGTGTGTGTGTGTGTGTGTGTGTGTGTGTGTGTGTGTGTGTGTGTGTGTGTGTGTGTGTGTGTGTGTGTGTGTGTGTGTGTTGCTCAAGATAATTTGGGCATGATAGAATATGCATGGCAAGTACCTACAAAACATTGACTGCAAGAACTTCAACATACATATATATTCATTTCATCATCAATGTTATAAAAGGTATAATGTTCAAACTATCACTCTTTGTAAATCCTATGGCTACAGGAAGGAAGCTACCCAAACATAGCATTGATGAGGAAATATTTATTAGCATGTAATATTCCTTTATTAAACCATAGAAGTCTATAGATTCAAGTAAACACAAAATATATGAATAATCTATAATTCAATCTTCATGTCTTAACATATAAATAATATAGTCATAAAAATATAAGTTCTTTTTCATAAACCATAGAGTAATAAAATGTTTCTTGTAAGATAATTGTCTAAAAACAAGATAAAAGGTTCTCAAAATAACAACCTTTTAGAGGGTAATCAATGATACATCAATGTCAACTAAGTGCCAAAGCTTTCTAAGTTGATAGTGTTGCCGAGTGTTAGAATATCACTTGAGTGGTCTTCAAAACCCGAATTATAGCATTGAGCCAACTTAGTGAAGATTGTTGAATTGGTATTGTAGTTGACTTTATAAGGTAATTATTTGGATTATTATATATGTAATATATCTTGTGTGATCCAAATGCAAGAAGTATAATCAAGAAGCATAACTATGAATGTGAATTAGAAGATAAAGGCTACATGAAGTATAAGGAAAAGCATAGTCTCATCTATCATAGCAAGGTGATCATTTTTACATCAAAGGAATCTCAATCAGCAAACCAAGTTGCAGAAGAAAAGATCAACCATTGGTTCATCCTAATAGGTGCATTAGTTAAAACCTATAACAACATGGACTTAATAGTCTTATGTTAAATCATTATTTCTCCTAACAAGACATATCACCAAAGTTATCAATTGTAAGTCTTAACAAAAAAAATTATACTACAGTAATAAAGCTTGTGGGTATTAGCCCCATCCCATTTTTACTTTCTATTTGGAAGGTTTCTGGGTTACCAAATATTGTGTCAAGTGTTATGAATGTTTAACTACTTTTGGTCTTTCATGCATGCAATTAGATCAAATTAGCTTAAAGAGCTTTGATTGGTGAATTGAAGTTAAATTTTTATTGGTTTCTGATTCATCCATCCCCTCTCTTAGTAGCCTAGCCCACCATACATTTCCAACAATTGGTATCAACAAAATTGGTTCTCTTATCAGAAGTTTAGCAACTTGAGAAAAGATCAAAGGAAATGGAAGTGTATAGACTTGAGAAAGCTATTGAAAATGAAAATTTAGATCTACGGATAGCCATAGAAAAATTCAAGAAATAAAGGAGCATCTCTCTTAATACTTGAAAAGAAGAAAAGACCTAGTAGCACAGATGAATGATAATCTCAGCACAAAAGAAATGATTGAAGACATTTTCCAAGATAAAAGTTCAGATGAAGTTGATACAGTAATCAAAGACCTACTCAAGAAGAATCTCACACATGAAGAAGTCAGAAAGTTAAAAAGAGAACAAGAAATTCAATCAGTCAGAATTTGTGAAGACATGGTTCAAAAGGACAAAGCTAATGAAGAAATAAGATTGCTAACTGAAAAGGTAAAAGCAAAAGGACAATGAAATTGAACACTTATCTCTTCAGCAAGTGGATTTGATAAGTCAACTTAGTTGTACAAATCAAGAGCCTATCAATTTGAATTCATGAAATGCAAGTTTGCAGAATGATCTCAGCATTGAAATGCAAACCAATGAAAGGATGATGAAATCTCAAGAAAGCATGAATCAATTGAACAAGAAAACTCAATATAGATAGAAAGGAAAAGTTGGATTAAGCTATACAGATGAAGGTGAATCATCTTAGCAAGGAGATCAAAAGAAAAAAAAGACCTACTTGTAATCATTTTAGAAAGACAGGATATACATCAAACAAACATTGGTGCAATGGTAAATCAAAATTCAGTGTAAAATGATATAGTTGCAACAAACTAGGACATAGAGCAAGGGAATGCTTAGAGAAAACCAATTTTGAAGGAAAATGTCTCAACTGCAACAAACAAGGGCACAAATCTTCAAAATGCAAGACCAAGTGGTGGAATCTAGTAGAATAGATTGTTAAAGGTATCTTTGATTGGGATTATAGAACATGGTATAGATGTCACTTATGTGGTGAGCATGGTCATATTTGACCAAATTGCATAAGAAATCACATGAGGAAAAGATACCCTCCAAGGAGATTTTTTGTATGCAAGGGACTTGGACATCTAGCCAAGAACTGTATGAACCAAGGTATAGTTAAAGATGAGAAGAAAGAAAAGGTTGGAAATATTAGAAATGAAATGAGGCAAAAATGGGTAAGAAAATCTCATGAGAATGCAAGCCAAAGTCATGAAAATGTTCACACCTGAGTCAATGAGTTGGGTGACTCAACCATCTCAAACTATTAGCCATAGAGATCATTGGAACTATGATTTACAAGGAAAAATCCTATATTAGTTCTAGTAAGCAAGAAAGAAGATCCAAATCAACATTCTAAATTTATTAGGATCACCAAGTTAAATAACATATGGAGTAATGTCTTAGACCTTACCAAGAAAGGTTGAGTTACAAGATATTACTAAGAAAGGTCAAGTTGCAAGACCTAACCAAGCTTGGATACAGATGGCATGTTCAAAGTTCTAACCTAGTCAAGGGTATCTACTGAGTTGAAGACTTAGCCAGTTGGATAGGCTATCACCAAGTTGTCATGTGTATAATGCATTAATGGTGTCTTGAAAACCTTTTTTTTGTTAAAATACAGGAAGCAAAGGTTTTCTTTTTTGCTATGGATTTTAGAGAAAATAGAGTAGAGAATTCCTGAGCCCCTGAGCAATTCAGAGCAAATTTATCAAAGAATTATCTTTGCATCATCAAGTGATAATGGCATCTTCATTTAGTAGCAAGGTTAATAATGGTTTTGAGATGTTAATAAGAAATGTAGCACCCGTAGACCCAAAGTTCAAACTTTGTCCGACGATTACAGAGGGATCAAGTGCTAGAAGATATAAAAGGTATTTTTTTTATGCACTCAGTATTCAAATTGATGAAAAGAAGCCTATACTAGATCAACTTGTTGACATATTTCACAAGTTTAATGAAGATCTAAGTGGACAAGAAAAAATACTGCAGAGGGCATAAAGAAAGTTTGATAACAAAGTTTTGGTTAAAGTGGCACAAAAGATTTCTATTGATCAAGTGGAATTGTCCACTATTCTTGTTACTTTTGAAATGTATGTAAATAATGTTGTTTCCTTATTTGTAAATTTAAGTGATACTAAAAATTTTACCAAGGAAATAAAGGACAAGTTGTCTAAGATAGACACTGATATGAAGGCAAGTGCACATCAATTG
This sequence comes from Cupressus sempervirens, assembly GCA_028749045.1. Taxonomy (NCBI): domain Eukaryota; kingdom Viridiplantae; phylum Streptophyta; class Pinopsida; order Cupressales; family Cupressaceae; genus Cupressus; species Cupressus sempervirens. The sequence continues at coordinate 6,076,447 of CM053790.1, read as the reverse complement.
TCACTTGACCGTCAAGATTAGATATTTGATAGACTTGTAAGTAGAATTGTTGAGAGAAAAAGCCAAAATCTGAGCTACACTGGAAGACATTCAAATTTTGATAATTCCCAACATGGATGTAATAAAAAAACATATTGTTTGTGCTAAAACATTAATCCATGACAAATTTTCAATTATTGATCATATGATGGATACCAGTTGAAGTGCAAATAGATTTGCACAATTCCAAAGTTTTGCAAGATAATTGGGATAAATTAATGTCCACAATTTTGAAGGCACATAGTGATTTCCTTTCACGCTTTGGTGTTACCTTGTTATTATGCATTTCTTTTGCATTTGTGTCAAAAAGCGAGAAATAAATAGATCATATGAAAAGGAAGATATATGTATATAAGGAAGAAGACATCATCAAAGGGGAAATATAGAAAGGGGGAATATATGTACAAAAAAGCTAAAAAATAATTTTTAAAAATAAAAAATAGAGTCAGTGTCAGCACAAAAGTCAAAACCAAGCTTCAAACCGAAGTATATGGATAGGGGGAGTTTTGACTTATATTTTTGAAGTATTCATTTTGGTAATGATAAGTTTTTTTCACTAATGCAAAAGGGGGAGATTGTTGACCTGATGGTCAAATCATTTGTCAATTAGTGCCTAAACACTTAATCATTTGGTTAGTTACATTGCTTCTGAGCTTCAAAGAGTCTACTAAGCTTTACAAGTAGAAAGTAGTGTAAGTCGAGCTTCAAAGAGTCTACTGAGCTTAACAATATAAACCAAGAAAAAGTTAGTATTAACTAAGCTATAGCGTCTACTAAGTTAGTCATGTTAACTAAGCAAAAGGAAGGTAGTGTTGACTAAGATGTAATGTCAACTGAACCCTTGAGTGTCAACTGAGTCTTGCAATATTTGTCGAGTCTTTAGTGTTATCCAAGTTTGTGCCTACTCGTAAGTGATCAATGCGGACTGTGCACCAGTGTCAACTAAGTGGCAAAGCTTTCCAAGTTGATAGTGTTGCTGAGTGTTAGAATATCACCTAAGTGGTCTTCAAAACCTGAGTTACAACATTGAGCTGACTTAGTGAAGATTGTTGAATTGGTATTATAGTCGACTCCATAAGGTAATTATTTTGATTGGTATATATTTAATATATCTTGTGTGATCCAAATGCGAGCAGTACAACAAAGAAGTATAAGTATGAATGTGAATTAGAAGATAACAGCTACAAGCAATATAAGGAAAAGTGTAGTCTCATCTATCACAACAAGGTGATCATTTCTACATCAAAGGAATCTCAATCGACAAATTGAGTTGCAGAAGAAGAGATCAACCACTAGTTCATCCCAACAAGTGCATCAGTCTAATCCTCTAACAAGGTGGACTTAATAGTCTTATGTTGAATGTCCTAAAAAAGTGCATACTTCATTGTATTGTATAAATCCTTTTACAAGGTGGAAATAATAGTCCTTATTGCACCTAATAGGGAAAATCACCAAAAGTGATCAATTATAAGCCTTAATAGGCCAAATTTATACTACAGTAATAAAGCTTGTGGTTATCATCCCCACCCCAGTCTTTCTTTCTATTTGGAAGGTTTATGGGTTACCAAATATTGTGTCAAGTGCTATGCATGTTTAATTGATTTTAGTCTTTCATGCATGCAATTAGATTAGATTATCTTAAAGAGGTCTAATTGGTGAATTGAAGTTAAAGTTTTATTGATTCTTGATTCCTCCCTTGTGCAACCCCCCCCCCCCCGCTCAGTCACCTAACCCACCATACATTTCCACAAGTGAGTTATTTTGTTATCAAATCAAATCTTACTATTACATTCTAGCAATTGTATCAATCTAGATAAATCCTTTGGATTATGGTTGACCTAACAGTAATGAGTAAATACTTTAACTAGGTGAAATTTTAATGGAATGTTCTAAATTCCTCTAACAAAGGTCACTCCTAACAAGGTGATTGGCATCCTTTAATCAAGGTCACATTTAAGGGTGTGCATTGTAACCTTGTTGGATCATCATAAGGTTCACTTCAGAAGAGAGAAAATTGGTAGTATGTTACTAATGGTTTTTCCAAAATTGGGTTTCCACATTAAATCCTTGTGTCAAATTGTGTGATTGAATTTGTGGTATTTAATGTTTACATTTCTACAAAGTTCATTTGACCTAGGAAAATAATATACTAACATTTGAGATATTAGATGATCTAATCAATGCATGCACACATATTTGTTAAGTACTAAAAAGTTTCATCTATACATTTGGACCTTGGATAATGGATTCAACCCCCCACCCAACCAGTTATTCTAAATTATTCCAATAGTTATAAGAAGAGAGTAATTACAAAAAAGAGATCAATAAAATTCAAGCATTGTTGTCACCTCATCTTGAGGTTATGCAAGATTGTATTGCCAAGGATCTCATAGTTGTCCTAAGTTTATCAATTCTAGATCACATAATAGATCTCACAGCTAAACTAATGATAGAAAAGAAGACTATTTAATTGATCAAGTCCAATTGGGATAGTACATTGGAGATTAAGTTGAAGAATCACAAAGAGTTCCTTGATCACTTTGGATTACATCCAAAGTAAGTTCTTTTGTTACTTGAAGTTATTTTGACATCAGTGTTAAAATAGGGGGAAATGATATACTTTTCTATTATTTTTGTTTGTATTATGCTTATGTAAGGAAGTTACAAGGAGATGATGTGATATAACAAATAAAAGAATTTTGAAAAACCATTTTGATGAGGAAGCATATGTATAAGGGGAGCTTGTACATATTTTTCAAGTTTTTTTGAAGCATAATTTTTTTTCACTAATGCCAAAGTGGGAGAATGTTACCCTCATAGTTAATAATGTTGCCAATTGGTGTCAAAATTATGGCAATGAATAAGTTCCCATGATAGTTGATGAACATAATAATTGAGTCCCTATAGTGCCAAAACAATAAAGGAAGAGAAGGACAAGTATATATTTATTACTGAGCTCAGTACTTACCAAGCTATTCTATACTCACTGAGCAAAGATATTACCAATAAAGATAGTTATAACCTAGTAGAGATATCACTGAGTGATAACAAATATAAAATAACATTTACCAAGTGGAACAGAGACTACATACAAGTTTGATTTAGAACAAAATCTGATGTAAAACAAACATACCAAGAAGGAAAATTTATTCACATAGATCAAGGAAAAGATTTCAAAAGATTTCTTGAAGAATATGAATTGATTTTTGTATGACTCCAAGGCAAAAAAGACCAATAAAAATAATGAAAGAAAAAAGTATGAAATGAAAACTATTCTAGATCATTGATTTTGATCAATGACGTATTTCAAAAATTTCATAAACCCTAAATAGGTTAGAGATTGAAGAGGAAAATAAATAATATAAAAGGATCACATTGGAATAATTTTTAGATGTTATTGAGAGGATTTTTGAAGCAAGAAAGTTAAGTTCATGACAATAGAAAGTATTGAGGATAACTAAAGGTCATAGATTCAAAGAGTATAAATAGGAATTGTAAATCAGTCATAGGAGGTGATAGAAAATTGAGAAAAAGCTAGATCTAATCAAGCGAAGTAAGTTTCTATCATACAAATCATTTGCTTCTACATTCTAATCATTGTAGTAGTTATGAGTCCTCGAAGGTCGACTTAATAGTCTTTTATGTAAATCTATAAACTAAGTACAAACTTAGAATAGTGTTGTAAAATCCTTGATTAAGGTAGATCTTGTCATATCTAATTGTATACTTTTAATAGAGTAAGTCATCAAAAGTGACAAAAACATAATAGCCCTAACAAGACATCCTCTTACTGCAGTAGTGATGGATTTGTGGGTACCATCCCCACTACATTCTTCCTTCTAACCAAGGGTTTTTGCATGAACAAATATTTTTGCTACATGTTATCATTTTATTCTTATGGTTTACATGGTTGATGCAAAGGAGACTGGATAAGTTACTTTCATTTACATGCGTTGTGGCAAATGTTAAGTGCTCACAAAGTTGCTAAAGAGACAAGATGACTCCCAAATTTGTTTATTGTTGAAATTTTTAGAGGATAATGATTCACCCCCCACCCCCCTCCTCTAAGCAATATAACTTCCCAAATATTCCAACATCTCCCCATTGCATAGCCTTTTCCCTCTCCAAACCCCCTCTAGCATGATTTCCTCCTCCATGACTCTTGTCTTTTTTTGGAGGCTCCCAAACCCAATGCAGTGGAAGCCAGGAAACATTTCCACCCCTTCTACCATGCCCTTGACCTCCATAACTAAGCCTTCCATCACAAAAATCCTCCCTATGAAACACTTGACCTCGTCTCTGATCCATACCATGCACTATTATTATTAGTTAACAATTTCATTTTTAATTGAGTTGTAAATTTGAACTATAGCTTAGAAGCTAAAACTTACACTCTTTTAATAGATTATGCACAAAATGTATGGCATTAAACCTTAATTATAATTTAATACAATTAGAATAGCTTCAATAGGTAACTAGATAGTTTATATTAATTTATCCATTTAAATTAGGTGTTTAATTTAATAATACTCCATTAAATTCTCACCTTCTATAATTTTAATTTCAATTGAATTCCTTTTTTATTAAAATAATATTTAATAATCTTTATCATATAGTTATTTGAATGCCATAATTAAATCATTTTATCAAATAAAGCATGCCTAAAAATCCACATGATTGCAACACAAGAAAGATAGACCAAATCCAAACTTAAATGACATGAACAAGGATAGGCTCATATATTTGGATGGGTAGTCAATCATATACTTGTCCTCCTTCTTAGGAAAATAATTAGGTTTAGGTTGGGATTCATACCTTCACATTGTCTCCTCTCTCTTACCATTGATATATTGTGATAGTGCACACTCATCCTAGCAGCTCAAGGAAATTGATGCCTAGTACCTACAAACCTATATTAAAAATGAGCCTGTACTAATATATATCTAACTAAGTAGACAATGGTGGAGAGTGGTAGATGCCAATAGTGACATGTTGTGATGGTTAAGTTGTTGTGTTGTTATCCTTTCCATCAAGGTTCAAATCTCATGGGGATGAGGTCCCCTGTTTGTGGCCTCACTAGTTCATAGCTCCAAGTCAAAGCGTTTACCCCTCTTTAAAAAAAAAAATTTAAAAATGGTGGAGAGTGGTAGATCATGTAGTTCATAACTCATAGGTGATTATGACTCCTTGCTTCAACTATATCAAGCACTTCAAATAGAATTATAAAACACATGCACACACCATACACATGCAAGTATGTGGTAAGTACAACTATTAATCCATGAATATAAATAACATCATTTCCTCACAAATGAATTCCATCATCATGAAGATACATGTAATAATCAAATGAAAGCACATAGTATAACTTTATCAAGAAGATTACTCTAATCGTTAACCAAGAGCATAGGAATTATCACCATTATAAGAATGTAATCATTACTATCCATGAACATGGTAAAATTAATTGCTCGTATATAGAAAAGAATTGCATCCTAAAAAAAACTAAGAAACCAACATGTTCATAGGAAGGCCTAGTAGGTTTTAATAATGACATCTTCAGTGATAGAAAAGTGATAGGTATTGCATCCTCCTCCCCTTAAGATAGGCTTACTCCCAGAAGTTGACTATTGTTATTAAGGTAACTAAAAGATACAATACACTAACAACAAAGCCTTACAAAGGGTCAAACAAGAACTAATACAATCAAGTTTACTAAATATACATACCTAGTCACTAAGATCAATATGATCTTGGTTTAAGCATAAATAAAAAACCACATTGATCAAACATTCATCTTTTTAAAATTGTTTAAATAGTTCTAGATTCTTATTCATTCAACATCATTGAATATGTTTAAATATTTATTATTACATTCAATAATAAGTTGATAATTTCATGTATCCTGGTGATGCAACATCCACACAAGCATTTAATTAATGCAACATGCCTACAAACCTACATGATCCCAATGCATTTCCCCCTTTTAATAAGTAAACATAGTACAATCTTTGTAATATCCTCCCTTTACATACTATCAAAGGTCCATAATGAACATGAAATAGATACTACTATCACATAATAGGGCCAACAATACCAAACATTTGGATAATCATTGCAAAATTCAAATATCAACTTCAATAATAAATTATAAACATACGATGATAATTTTTAATAGTAAATCAATTGTGACTTTTGTCACACAAGGGATAGCGAAAAGAGAGTGAGATGACTAATCCAAGCATAAGAAAGTTTAAAAAATTTGATGCTATCCCACACGTAACACATGAAAATCTTCAATAGCCAAAAATAAATTTTATCAATCATAGCATATTTCACATAACAAAGTGGCTAGTGTTAGCCACACTCAAAGGAATATCTGATTCATAACATCTAGAGGTCTAGTATACTAGATTTGGTAGAGAGTGCACCTTAAATAATAAATATATGATTAATTTACTTATGCTTGTTATGATTATCCTTTATGTAATCACATGCAATCATAAGTCCACTTTCCTGCAATAATTAAGTATTTATCACAATGATTGATTTGTTTATATATAGTAATCTACATGTCATAACTAATACAATATATCTAATCTAATCAATAACACACAAGCCTAGGCATCAAATATAAATAAATATCACAATACTGGGGTACATAAGCAATATAGTTAAACAAAAAATATAGGACTTTCAAGGATATAAGGATCATCAACAAAGAGCCTAGGACACACAACACCGAAGGGAATCATATATATCCTAATGCAACACTTATTATCTATCATACTAAATAAAATAAGAGAATATCTAAACATGATAAAAGATAATAAGGATATAAGGTATAGTCATGAAAACAAGAATCTAAAACACTAAGTGTTATTTGTCCAAGTTTTACTTTCTATTTTTCATTATTTAATTTTGTTCAAAGTTTTGATTGCTCAACATGTAATAGGAATACACTATCCTAGAATTCTTAGTGTAGGACTTTGATACTAGATGTAACACCCTGATAGGGAACCCAAGATAAATCAACCTATTATGTTACAATGTTCATCGAACAATTTATTTTTATAAAAAAAATTTACACAACATCAAGATAAAAAAAGAAGAATAAATATAACACAAGTACATCAAAAAAACATTAATAAATATAAATAAAATTTACATTTTTGAAGGGTTACTTAACTCTAATTTGCATTTGTATAAATATTATTAATTAAATTTAAATATAAGTATAATTTTTGTAACCATAATGAAATATCATAACATGATCTCATAAACAAATACATAAGTACAATTGATATAATGAAGTGCATCCAAATAGACAACATTCACTACACATATCATAGGGTATGTAATTGGACACAAACAATAATGTATTACAATAGTATCCTATAAGGACCTAAAGATAAAAATACATGAATACCTAGATACATCAACTAAATGTAGAAAATGTGTCCAAGAGATAGAATGAGAATGGTACAACTATAACAATAGAGAAACACCAATGCAAGTCTTTACAGACCCTAATGGTAAGAGAGCCACTTCCTTCTAACCTTGCAGTAAACTAATTAGGCCCACTCCTAGCATGTTGGAGAGATAACATACGATCCACACATTGTTATCAAACCACAAAATCAAAACCCAAGTAAGGGATCTTGAAATCTCTCTACCTCAAGGGTACCACAAATAACTATTAATAAAAGGTTAAAATTTTCAAAAAACAACAACAATCAAACAATACCAACATTGCATACCAAAATCAAGAACAAGATACCAATCTCCAAAATAAGTACCAATACCGATGAATACTAGTCAGTGAATAAATATCAACTTCCAAATCAAATACCAATCACCAAATGAATAATGACCCCCAATAAATAACAACCACCTAGTAAATCACAACCACCAATAAGTAAGTAACACCTACTAAATGAAAGTACAAAATTCATAGAGGAGACTTGGGCTACATAGTAGGGAATTTCATCACATGGTCAACTACTTGAGTTATCCTAGACTAGTCTCTCAATAGACCCTAAACCCTCAAGTGTTGGGTTGTCCTAGACTTGTCACTCTAGACCCCAAACCCTCAATATGATCTATGTAGAACCATATTAGAATCTCATGAAGATGAGGAATACTAGTCATATCTCTCACTGGGTATCATCTCATTTTTATCCTTGGCCTATGCAACAACTCTAGGCATAGGCGGGACAATATCATTAATTCTATTTTTAATGTGTGGTACAAATTTTAATTACTATGATATCACTTATGACCAGACTTATGATAGGTTAACTTGGAACTGGCCACTTTGGGCCTTGAACCCTTTGTCATGCCCAAAATATAAGGGCAAAAATGCAAAAAAAAAAAAAAATTAAGGTACAAAAGAAAATAAGGTTGATAGAGATTGACACAAAGACTTAAATAACTACGACCTTAAAGACAATCTTATTAACTAGGCCCTCTTATCAAATTGATAACTTGAACATCATTACAATTCTAATGATTTACCTCAGGCTTAATTCCATTAATTAGCTTCTAGTAATTTCATTCTAATTATGTTTTAATCTTAATCCAAAATTTAAACTTAACCTTAAAATTTTCTCCAACATACTATAACCATCCAAATAATTAATTAATTGTTTACCACTATAATTGATGACAAGAATGAATTTAGTAAATCTATATTTTATTCTAATTTTATTTGAACTATCATAAATTTAGATCCTTATTAAAATTGATATATACGCACACAACAGTATAAAACGAATTAATAAAACATTACAATTGTCCAATTGAGATATTCTAATTTCATATTTAAAACTTTTTTTTAAAATTAAAAATGATAACTTAGTATTCTAACATCCACACACCACTTAATAATTAAAGCTAATCCTAAATTTAAATAAGACGTACATCTAAAACTAACTAAACATAATAATTAATTAGAACAAACCTTGACTAATTAGATACTAATAAAATAAATTAACTTACATTTAAATTTTAAGCTAACATAATAAAGTACTAAACTAAAGATATAACAACTAAATTAATTCAAATAAAATTAAAACTATTCTAACTAAACTTCAAATTTAAAACAACTCAAACTAACTAAAATCCAATCATCTAAACTACACAACTAACCTAATTACTAACTAAACTTACTAATATAATACACATGACATAAACTAACTATTTAAAAATTGCTAACTGTTACCATGAAAAAGTTATAACAATATAAATACTACCCTTAAATCTTTCCTCCCCCCATCCTATTTCTAACCCTCAACCCTAGACCCACCTACCCCTTCCCATAGGCCTGTCACGCGCGGCCCAAGACCTACGCAGGCAAGCCTATCCCCACTTGCTTGCATGGGTGAAAAGGGTACGCAGGGGTCTGCGAAGGCTTAATTAGCCACACAAGTTTTCATGAGAATGAACTCCCACTTGCCCCCACGTCATCGCAGGGTTAAGATGTTGAGTGGGGAGAAAGCATAAAAAGGTTTTGTGTTAAATTAATGTGTTTAAACATTCTCATGCCCTCCCTCAAGATGATTCGACCCCTGTACTTGCTGACAGGTGGTTGGAATTTTTTTTTTTTTTAAATTACTATATGATTCAACTTGTACCATGCCCAAATCTCTAAGACCTATGGAGTTAAATGCCCAAAAGTTTTATAGTTGGGATGTTGAATTTAAAAGCATTATCATATATATATATTTAGATGTTATATATTCAAATTTATTTAAGTTATATTATTTAATGAATTAGCAATGATTTTTTATTTGCAATTCAAAGAAGAATATCTCATAGAATATTCTCTGTGACATGGGGAAATTTAAGACTTCTCCATACATTTTCCAAAGAGGATTTTTAGGCCTGGAGATGCACAATTTGGAAACCAATTTATTTTTGGCCAAGTGATGGCATGTTTTCTTGCTAAAGTTCTTTGTTATGCAAGATGAGTTTAAACATTTCTAGAGGCAATATGGAGTTCTCATGAACAAGCACACTAATACAAAAGTATGCAAAGGATTATAATCCTCTTTTCTACTATAGCTCATGTTAATTCAATCATCTTAAGACAAGGATGTATTTTTTATATAGTCATCATATAACATGGTATGTGTTCTCTTTTTTTTTTTAATTTTAAGGAAATTCAAAACCTCTTAATCAAATTGATTTTGTTCTTTGTGAAACTTAACAAGGAATTATGATCCTATATTCAGAATTGAAAAAGGTGATGAATAATTCTTATCAAATTTAATTGTATTACTAATGAAGCTTAACAATGAATGTGCTAACTTGGTGATCACAATGTAGGATTATTATTTCATGTTAATATCAAAACATCGAATTGAAAACTTCAACACATTAATTGTCTTTCATTATCATAATTGAAAACTTAGAATTTCCCAATTCAAGACATTGTCTATCATTCTAATTTCTCACATACATATTCCAAAATTTGGAACCACATGAGAGCATTGCAAGGAGAATTTCACAATCTTTTCTTTCCTCTATTATTCATCCTGGTTCAAGGCTCCATCGGGAAAGAACCAGTAAGAAAACTTGATGTCTTTGCCACTACATCAAATTCAATTACAACTTACATAATATTACAATTCAATGAATCTTCTTCAAGGCTTTCACAAGAGAACTTTTATCAAATGTCTTCATTGCATCAAGGGAAACATGCAAAAAACATGAACCAACATGGAGGTAAACAACACAAGGAGATAAGCAATTTAAGCATGCATTCCCAACCCGGTTGCACAATAGGTTCAACAATGAACCAATATAGGGGAAAGGTGGATTTTCTCAATAGGAGAAGTTAATCATCATACCATCACATAGCCCTTTTGGGGCTAAAACTTCAAGAACTTCAATTCTTTTACAAGGCCCTTTCGAGGCTATTTCCACAAGGATTTTTATTCCTTTCCATATTCAAGAATTCTCAATAACCACAAGGTATGGGATGACAAGTAGGGCCCCATACACCCTACCCTTTTTTCCTCCTCTCACCATGAGAGGAGACTCTACACTATTGAGGTCCAACTAAGGCCCTTTCCCCAAACATGGCCACTTCTTCCTATCCAAGAGTGAGTGATGCCAAAACAACCCCCATGAAATCCTCACAAAAACACAAAACATCAAGCAAGCATGTGAATAACATCAAAAGAAAACAAATTGAGATGCCTCCCAAAACAACCCCACCCACATACACAAACAAGAAATACAAGACTACACAATGCCTTGTGCATGATTCAAGCAAGATTCAAATATGAACACATCAAGAAACAATTTCAAGGAGTGAAGAACTCCTACCTTTATAAAAGAGTTATGGCAATGGTGGTTTGAGAAGAGCTTCCCTTTCTTCCTTCAATCTTCAACTTCCTCCAAAACTAGAGGATTGGGTGACAAAAACCAAAACTACTCCCAAAATGCCTCTAAGTATGGTCCTTAACTCAACTAGACTTCAAGTAAACTCAAGATGGAGTTTTGGTTCACCAACTCAAGTAAAGAGACAATCCATTTTCGCAATCAACCGAAAATAAGGTTTTCGAGTGACCCTAAAAGTCAACCAAGGAGGCTAAAGGGTTGGAAAGTACTCCCCACCCATACCCTTACCCCTAGGGTGTTTAAATTTGATGTTTTTAAGCCTTAAGGACTTATTAGGAGTAGATAAAAGCTAGGGAAAAAATAGTATGACCAAATAAAAACCTTTAAAGAATTTACAATACAAGATAGCACAAAATTAACAAGTGGTTTAGTTCTACCTTTCCATTGAGTCTCATCGGCTAAATTTCCTGCACACTCATTGAACACATCAGTAGATCAATAAATCTCATGCGTTATGTAAATTACATATCAAAAAATAATCATCTAAATTAAAGCATCCATTTTCTAATAATCAACTATAAATTTAATTTTACTCATATTTCTAACCATTAGAATTGCATAATCCAAGTGTTAGTTTTGCATACATTTCATCATTGTACATGTTCATAAAACATTAAATGACAAAATCAAATAACTGAAGTAAACCATCACACATTGTAAAAGAGCATAATAGTGTTCAGTGCATCAAATAATGTTCTGACATATCGACTCAAGAGAATCAAAATAGTAATGTATCATCAATGCTAGGATGGGTCGGGCGGGGCCTCACACCCTTATTGTAAGTCACTGCCTTAGGATATCCCAAGATAACCTCCCCTAAGTTAACAAATCACAATAGATCCCAAAAAATAAAATAAGGGACGATAATTAAATTCATATCCATAAAATGATAACTAGAACTCATATTGGTACTCAACCAAATATCATAAATATATGTTGGCCGTCAAACCACAATATCATAAAATACTCTCTATCCAAGGGTTCACAAAATAATAATCTTAAGAAAATTGGTTGGGTAGGATAATCGTGACCAAGTCTACAACACAAAAAAAATTAAAAGTGCATATCACATAGCTAGAAAACCCCCCCTAAAACTATAGTGCATATTCTTAATGCAACATAATTCCCATACAAACAAAACTAGACACATTAAATTGCTTGACAAATAAATCACAAACCAATCTTAGAAGTATAAGATAATACGAGTGTTTCCTAAGGTTTGATTTGACTACAAAATATTCATATAAAAATTAGATGTGTAATAGTACACTAAGTATTCAATAATATTATTATTTCTTTCAAATAAAACTGATTGTTATTTATAATTTTTAATGTTGAGTTAAATTTAAAATCCACTATCCTTGATAAATATGAATTTTATTAATATTTATTAATTTTAATTATATAAAAAGTATTATTATTTGAATATGGGGTCATAGTTCCTCAATCTGCCATTCTTAGACACCTCTTTCCCAAGCTCCTTGTCACTCTCCTAGTAGTGGTTAAGATGATCGTCGTCATCATTCGGCCTCTCCACAACATCACTCTATTTGGTCCCTAGTTGCTCCTTTTACTGCTCATGTTGTCTTTGGTTAGCCATCCTCTAGTACAGATCCAAAATGGTCATTGCCTCTTTTTGATATTGTAATTTTTCCACCTTGGGTAGAGGGAGAAGAAGATAATGAGAAAGATTTTGTTGATGATGGGTGGTCTCCTCCTAAGCCACCCACCAACCATGTTGATGCATGGGTTTTTAATGATTGACATGATCTATCTCCCTTAGCAAGTACTACTTTAGCCACTTGAGGGTAGTTTATATTTTTTTATGAATAGTTGTTAGATTTTTGGCTTTACCATGTGAACTTTTGCGGGGTGATCTTCGTATCTCTCAACCCCTTTTTTCTTAATATGTAACTTTAATATTTAATTAATAGAGAATGACAATTCATTTTTAAAAAATCAATACAAATTAAATATTGTATATATCTCCAGTTTTCGATTCATTACTAAATAATAACAAGATTTCTTATTTATTAATTTAAATTAACTTTAATAACTTAAAATATATTTATTTTTAAGTATATTTATTAAATATTGAGCAACTAAATATAATATAAAACATTTAGATTAAATTATTTATAAAATAATTTTTGTTTCATTTTATTTTTCAAATAATTTCTAATGTAAAAATAAATAAAAGGCAGTGATCCCCTTTGTTTCCTGCGATAGTCTTGAGTTGGTCATGGTAGCTTTGATTGACTATGACAATGTGTGTTGCTTGTGGTAGCACCAAGTTGTCATGGCAGTCATTATTTATTAATTAAAACTAACTTTATTAACTTAAAATATATTTATTTTTAAGTAATATTTATTAAATATTGAGCAAATTTATAATATATAAATTTTAAATTAAATAAAATTTAATTTATAAAATTTTTTTTTTTTCTTTTTTTCTTTTTTTTAAAGGTGGTGAGCCCCCTTGTTGTCTGCGATAGCCTTGAGCTGCTAATGGTAGCTTTGGCTGACTATGACAATGTGGGTTGCTTGTGGTAGCACCAAGCTGTAATGGTAGTCGTTGTTTCCTACAAGGTAGACTTTCCATTTGGAGCGAGGCTTGGGACCCCCCACCCCAAAAAAATAAATTCATTTAACACACATATATATATATAGTGCAAACTTTTCTCGAATTTAATAGGACAATTTATTTTCCAACAACTTAAATTATTGTATTTTTTTAAATCCAATAGATTTTTATTCCAAACAATTTTTTTTTAAGTACAGGAGAAACCAAGCATGTTTATCTAGGAAAAATCATGACAAAATTCTAACTCGAATCCTAGATGAGCTTATTTTCTCATTTTCTCATTTTTTTCTTTGTGGAATCTACTTACATGCAACATAGGGTTTTAATTACATTCAATTATACATAGTTTCTCTTAACTTTCCAAGCAAGGTTTACCAAATCCAATGAATTCACAAAGTTTTCTTTTCAATCATTTGACATTTTCTTCTTTTATTAATTTGATGAAGGGTGCTCCCCTTAATACCACAACACATAATAGAAACAAAGAAACAATACAAATTGACCAAACAAAATATGGGCTTCTTATTATCTCCACAAATGTGAAATTACATAATCACAATATATAAATCCACATGGACATCTTCCTTACAATATTTAGCAATGTTGAGTTGTTTTGTATGACACTTAACGGCAAGAATCCTTTCAAACTCCTCTCTTGAAAAGCTGATCTAGGACCAACTCCAAGGTTATGAGCAATCTTGCGACCTACTGGAATTTGATCAGTTGAAGATAAATGTATTTTTTTACAAAGAGGCCTTTGTTGGTTCATACCAATTTTAGATAAGATTATCAATTTGTTTGTTGTTTTCAAAATTAACCACAAAAAGAAATATATTTTTATATTTTATGTTTTTAAATGAATGCAATCTAACAATGCAATTATATGAATTTCTAATTTAACAAAGGGTTAGCAAAGAAAATAAAAAAGATAAGGTAACAAGAGATGAAAGTAAATAGCATTAAAAGGGAAATTCCTTACAAACATAAAGCATGGTAACAAAATGTCTGTGAGTTAAATCATTGAAAAGATCAAGTAGGAAACCAATGAAAGTAGGAGCAACGCTTTCTCAAATCCATTGATGCAATCATCGATGGAAACTTAGTAAAACCAAAAGATGTTTCACTTATTATCAAATTGCAAGGCCACGAAAAGTGTGCTCATGTGAGATGAGAAGCTATGTAGGAACAAAAGGGTGACCTCTTCTCCAACTATGTACATCAACGAAATTCATCAACATGTGGCAAACATCAAAACTAAAATATCACATGATCAAATCAACACAACAAAACTATTGGCTCCATTATTATCATGAACAAGAATCCACAAAAATATTGCACTCTAACAAGAATAACTACACTCAAAATGAGAGCACCAAAAGCATATATTATTGCATCAAAATAATAGCCTAGAATACATGTCACATTCTTGAATTTATAAGAAATCATCTCCTCAATTTGTGTTGAGAGTGAGAGATCTCTTCATGCAAAATATACTTAAAACTAATAAAACAAATCTTTTTATGTACAAACTAACTCTCTAAATGGTGCAAAAATATGACTCCACCCTTGTTTATATCAATTAATGGGTGCATGAGCCTTTACATGTCTTAAAACAAAGATAGAAATAGTAGATAAGAAGAAGGAAGCTATGAGAGAATTTGGGAGTCATTAGAAGCTTAAAAATGCAAGCTTGGCCTTCTCTGAATGTTTTTATGAGTTAAACTATCATCAAAATGTGTTTTTGCTGCATGGAAAGCTTTAAATTTGGAACTAGTAGTTAACTGTTGGTGCACCTCTAACTTCTTTAAAAAAATTGGTGCACCTCAAAAGTAGCACACTTGGGCAGCAAGTTCAAAAACTCCAAAATTTTCCCAAGTGTCAAAACTGAATTGCTAGCTTTTGGGTTTTCTTCCCCTTTATACCAGAGCAGTGTCTAGATGTTTGTTCTTGAATTTCTCTATCTACATCAGTTAGGAAGCTTCTGGTAAATCTAATGCCTCAGATTTATGCCTAACTATTTGTTGATAGTTACTAATATCTATTCAAGTTTCTAAAAAATCATCAAGTCTCAGCGATTTCTCTTCAGTCTTGAATGCTTGCATAATATCTTCATCGGATGAAGTAGCCTTGAAAGTTCTTTGGAATTGTTCAACTACTTCTTGCATTGATTTGAGGTTCATCTTTGACTCATCTTCAAAAATCTTAAGGGAAATGGCATCATAATACATCTTTGCATCCAAAATTTTCTCTTGAGACTAGCCCTTTAATTTTTGAATATCTTCATGAAGTCCTTCCATAACCTTATTTTTGGCAGCTATCTTCTCAATCCAATTCTCAAGTTTATCAATCTCATCTACTATACACACTTCCATGACTGTACAATACCTTTGACCTTTTATTGTTTCGAGTGCTTGAAGGTCTTTTCCCTAGGTATGTACCTCATCCATAAGACCAAAATGTTGGTCTACTATAGATACTAGTTTCTCTACACTAGAATGAACATTATGCAATAGGTTCAAATTAGATTTTATTATCTCTACACCCTTCTACAAAATTATCATGTCATTTCTAACATGCTTCCAAAAAAAATCAAGTTGAACACTCCCCTTATCTCTCCTTTCCAGTGTTGTAGCAGGAGTAACCTTTGGATGATCTTGATCCAATGGACCTACAATTCCACACAGATATCCTCTTAGTAGCTCATTTTCATTGTGTAGCTTTATTAATTCACTCTCATTATCATCAAAATATCTAAACACCTCCTTGACACCCATAGTGATCATTACTTTGGTTGTATCTATTGTGGGCTTTCCTAAGAGGACTTTTATAATCTAATAGTCCTTAGGAGTCAAATCTTTGGTCTCAACATGTGGAGGAGGAATGGCTATGTGAGCAAGTAGGTCCTAATCTATATTCTTCATTAAGAATGTTAATTGTTGCACATCACCCATAGGTGGCTAAGGCCTCTTGATGGATTCTACTAGTGCATCCATACTCTCCTCTTCATTCAGATTTAACTATCACTTTTGTTAGAACATAATTTCTCTCTTCAACTAGGTTGGTAAAGTGCCCATAAGAGACAAGTACTTGGTTAAAGAGGAGGTTTTCCCAGCTAGCCCTTTGCCCTTATCACTCCTTTGTGGAGTCTTCTCCTTCTATGAGAGATTTAAATTTGGTGTCCCTACATCTGTTATATCCAAATTCCTAGCCTTTGTATCCTAAGAAATTTTTTGATGTTCTTCAAATATCTATCCTTCCTCATACACTTCATCAATTGGTCTTTGTTCAGGCTCTTCTTCACGCACTGTTCTCTCTTCTTCAATGACAGGAGGGAGGGGAGTGATCGATCCTTTGTCCAAATATTACATCCTAAAATGGTGGTGGTGAGGTACCTAGAGATCCTTGTGGTAGAGGTGGCATTTGATTCCAATCCTCTTCCAAAGGTTGGTTCATGGGTGTATCTCATATTTTATCACCCACCATTTTAGTCCCTACTGGAATGAAGTCAAAATCAGATATTTTGAAGATATGTGTTCCTTGCCCCTCTTTCTCATCTATCAACTATTGTAGCTCATCCTTTGAATTTGTAACCTCAATAGGTTTCTTAGTAATATATGGTGGCATGGTGGTGGAGCTCTTCCTTCTCTCTTCCTAATTAGCCCTTGTCAAGCATGTCTTTTGACTTAGGAAAGTCATCTTTTCTATCTTCTTCATTTGCCTCATCCTCTTTGGGGATGGTTTCTAGGACTAGAGGGATAGGTATAACCCTCCTTTGTATCTACTAGCTCCTATTCCTTTTGACCATAGGTCTAACTTTAGCTTTCTTTTCAAGTCAAGGAGAGACTTGTTCCTCTTGTGTAGGTGGTGACACCTCCTATGCTTCTTGTTTTGGCACTTGTTCCTATTCTTGTTCTAGGGGAGGCACCTGTGGAATATCCTGAACTTAAGTTGCTCCTTCATTTTGAGGCTCTTGGTTCTTAGTTGCTTGAGCTACCTCTTGGGCCTAAGTTGCCTCTTCTTTTTGAGATTCTTTAGCTTCGGGTTGAGTTTGCTTCAAAGAATCTCTTTTCCTCTTATTCTTCCTTTGGTCAGCTTTGAAGTATCCAACATCTCTGTCATGCTTATATACTATTTTTGGCCTGACTGGGGACTGCATAGGGAAAGTTGGTACTATTACTTTTGTACCTTTACCCTTATCTCAGCATATTGTAGCTTGGAAGGTGATTGTCTAAGGAACTAGGTCTAGCATAAAGGGCTTCTTGATCTAGTCCTTTGTCAATTTGGTTATATGTCTCGCCCTATGATTGATAGCTACATTGTCTTCCCTATCAACCTCTACATTCATAATTGGTCTATCAAATATCTTATCCAAATTGTACAAAGGATCTAAGACCTCTTGAGCATCTTATTGGTTGACCTTTAGTGGGATATTTATCTTCAAGGCACTTCCTACCATATATAGATTCATCCTACAATAATCCCTAATTTAGATATCATATTCATCTATCACATTCATCCAGTGATCCTCTAATACATCTTCATGAACAAATTGTTTTCCTACCAAAAGTTGAAGTCTATTGATATTTTCAAAAAATAGACAACGAGAGTTGTAATCTTCTAAGGGATATTGATCCCATTCTACATCAAAAGTCATGATATGCTATTTCCTTTCTACTTCAAATGGACCTATAGTGATGGGTCATACCGAGGTCTTCTTGTGTTGCTTCCTCACTCTGTCATATGTAGATGTGAGTTGTCTTGTAATCTCTAGTAAAATGAGCCTATTTGATGGATATTTTGAGAGTTTCTTTGGATTCACAGTTGTGCCTACTACCCTTAGGTAGGTGAAAGTCTTGAATTGGATGTAATAGGTACCCATCTCTGCAATCCTTGTTATTGCCTCTGCTGACATCCTCTTGGCATAACCACCCTCAATGAACTGAATGATGGAAAAGATGAAAGCATAATTGACTATTCTATATTCTTTTCTTTGATTTGAGAGCTTCTTCTTTAGTAGTTGGGGGATATACAACATAAGGTCAAGCATTAGCATCTTGCATTCTTCCCTTCTTATACAACCCTAGATAGTCAATTATTCTTGCCACCAATAAATACACCAAGTATGATGTCATGTAAAATTTGGGATCAGCTTTGACTCCTACCAACTGCTCATTTAAGTTTTCACTTAGTATTGTAGCCCAATCAATTGGCATTTTAGTTGTTTTGATGGTCTCAATGAAATATACCATCCAAATATTCAAGTGCCCAATTGTTAGTAAACCCATAATCCTACTTAGAAGCACAATGGAGCATCTAATACCATCTTCACATATCCTATGGTCATATCTACCTTGCCTTGTCTTAATCCTACTAGTGTTCTATCAATCAAGAATGATGATTGTATGATCTCTTTAGCTTCCCTTTCATGTTCCCTATACCATCTTTTTCCTTGATGATAAGTAATTTTCACATAGTGATTCTCTCTCAGAAGATGGAAGACTTTCTCAATGTTCCTTAGTCTTAAATCCAAGACTACCTCCCCTGTTATGTTCTTCACAACTATTTCTTCTGAAACATAATTCTTTGCCAACACCATGACAAGCTCTGAAGATTGCACTGATATAGGATGTGAGGCCACATTAACCAAGCCTGATTTGATAAGTGCTAAGACAATTAGGAATCTCTCCATAGGCTTGTTACAAAGTACCAGGAATGCATTCCAATCAATGTGTCCCAATTTTGTATCTCTAATCTCTGAATGTGCATCTTAGGAGTGTGACTTCTTAGGTGCACCTTGAAATTTGAAAAAAAAAGGTTTTGGATCCATCTTCTTTGCAAGTGAGGATGATGAGGAAACCATTTTATCTACACAAAATGTAAATACATTATTACAATGAGGTGAAAATTAAATCCTAACTAAAAAAACCCAGACCCAAAACCTATAAACTCCCACGAAACCAATTAAATCCCTAATTTAACTCTATTTATGTAATTTAGCACACTTGTACACCTTGATATGTATGCTAGGTGAACTAAATGACTCAAGAGTATTCATTAAGTGTAGTTTTTCACCTACACAAGTTCACATCCAAATAGGGTGTGCACATGCGCATGTGTGCTACTACACACATTGCATGTGCAGAGGGACTTGGTCGATATTGCAAGGTTAAGGGTGTGCACCTTAATGGGGTGCACATATGTGCACCCTTACTTGTGTTTATGTTTAAAGGGTTGGTAATGGTGTGCATATGGGCACCTTGACCAGGTGTGCATATGTGCACCATTATAGGTTCATTAGTTAGGTTTTGTGAAAGGTGCACACATGCACTCCTTGGATAGGTGAGCAGGTGCACACCTTTCCCTTAGGAATTAGTGTTTCTTAGGTTTTTTAAATGCAAATAAAAGTGTGCACAAGCACAACTAGGATAGGTTCACAAGTGCACACCTTTCTTTAGTGAAATGTGTATTGGTGTGTGTGTGTGTGTGTAGGATGTGTGGCCAACCTCTGTAGGTGTGGATGTGTTCTTGTAGATGCCTAAAGGAGAATAATGAGTGAGGAAAGGGGAAGTCCCATAACCATGCACACCTCAAAAGGGTGTGCATACACACTTTTGCATCTAGTGCACATATGTACCCATGATAAAACCTCAAATATTGGATGCTTGTGTGATTAGTCATCGTAGATGGCTAGTCGAGGATTTTAGAGTGGGGTTGTAATAGCCCATCAAATCAATGGTTCGCTAGTTATGGTCTCTAGAAGTGGACCCATCCAAAAATGTAATTTGTAAATTATTTTGAGTCAATCATATGTAATTAAGTGTAATGGAATAATATAATATGAGGTTGGTCAGCCTCAAGAGTTCGGGCTTAGTGGATAAAACCTTCTCAAGTAGATAAAAGCTCCTCTATAAGGAAGACTCGTAGGTTGTTTAAGGCAGTTCTAGGTTATAGTCATAGCTTCTTCTTGCATGTTGTAGTAACACATGCTCCATTTCTCATTGAAATGGGGACCCCTAGTAATTTTTTTCTTTCCCAAAACCCTCATCTGGGGTTTGAGTCATTTTTGGGACTCTACCTAGAGTCTATGTCTTGCTTGGAATCTTGTCTAAAAAACTCAATTGTCAGATTTGAGAGATTTGGACCAGAAAGGTGAAATAGAGTTTAAGGTTTACACTAGTGCACCTAGCACATATGCACAACCCCTCATTTTGGATCCATTTAGGCCTTCATCATCAAACCTAAAGTTTGGATAGCTAAAATTTATAAGAAAAATCTACAATAACTATACCAACATATGATATGATGATAAAATTCATCCAGCAAGTTGATATGTCAAAGATGAACCTCCATATATGATATTAGAACAATCTGAGCACATAATACCAACTTACTAAAACTAAAAATCTCCCACAAATAGTAACTCTATATAGGATTAGTCCTTATTTAAAACACAAAAACTAGAAAGCTAGAAAATAGAAATAGAAATATTTTTGGGTGATGAAAGATTGCCCTTACAGCTAGGATGCTCCTACATCAGACACCCAAGGCAATTTGAGAAGTGACCTTGTCACATCTCAAGTAGTCTAAAGAAAACCATGATAGTCAACCTCCTCCCATTCTAGTCATGAATCCTTCACTTGTCTCCCTTTCCATTTGACTAGATACTCTTCATATGTTTTTTTCCTTATGTTTCTTCCCTTATGACTATCCAATATCTCCTCAATCTCTTATGCAGCTGAAGTAGAATCCATAATGCTCAATTGTTCTTTTGCAACTTCATCTCCAATACCACCCTCATAACATTCTATCAAATCTAAAATGTTATACAATGGTGAAATGTTCAGTTCAACAAGCAACTCTACTTTATAGGCATTTCTAGAATCGTCTCTTTTTTCTATCTTGCATGATCCAAAATTCTTCATTTTTAGCTTATGATATGTACTCATTAGAAATCTCTCCTTCCTCAAATGAACCGTGATTTCATCACCAATCTAAAATTTCTTATACCTCCTTTTCACATCTACCTTATCCTTTTACTATGTATTCATCTTTGTAATGTGCTTCATTGCCTCCTCATGGATGTTCTTAAAATGTTCAACAAAATCCTCTACTTTAGCACTACTTATGTCTCCTTTATCCAACTACCTCAATTCAAAATATTTTCTGAGATTTCTCCCATATATAATCTGGAATGGTGATTTACTAGTACTCTTGTTGACAAAATTATTATTAGCAAATTTTACGTATAGTAAAATCATATCCCAACCTTTTGGTTTATCTCTAACTAACCATCTTAGAAAATTCCCCAAACTCTGGTTCACAACTTATGTTTATCCATTAGTCTATGGATAATGAGATGAATTGAACTTCAAGTTTGTTTTCAATTTCTTCCACAAGATATGATAGAAATATCCAACAAACTTAGTATCTTGATAAAAAATAATACTCTTTGGAAGACCATGTAGTCTTACCACTACTTTGAAAAACAACTCCATTGCATGAACACCATCACTTGTCTTCTTTCAAGGAATGAACTATGCCAATTTTTGAAAATATGTCAACCACTACAAATATTGAATCATGCCCTTGGTGTTTTCTTGGTAAACCAAGAATGAAATCCATGCTAACATCTTCCCATATCTTTTTAGGTATAGGTAATGGTTGATCATAAAACCCGGTATTTTACTTCACTCCTTTCACCATCTGACATACTCTGCAACACTACACAAAATTCTTCACATCTTTCTACAACTATGGTCAAAAATAATTCTCACCAACCAAAGAAATGGTCTTATCTCTACTAAAGTGTCCAGCCAATCCTCCACTATGCTAGTCCTTGATGAGATTCTCTCTTCTGGAGCTTCTGAGAATGCACAACTAAATTCCCTTAAACAAAATATCATCTTCAATTATGAAATCCAACCACTTTGTCCTATAAAGTGTAATAGGTTTTGTAAAAACTTTCCAAGCCTTACCAAAATCAAGATCCTCCAGATACAAAATCTTGAGTTCCTTGAACTTAATCACCTCAATCTACATTTTTGTCAACAAAACTGATCTTCTACTAAGAGCATCTACAACTCTATTAGACTTCCCACTCTTGTGTTTCAAAAATATATATAACTCTACAAAAAATCAACCCATTTCAAATGTCTTTGATTCATTTTTCCTTGACTATTCAAATATTGCAAATCTTGATGATCAGTATACAAAACAAACCCCTTAGGAAGAAGATAGTGTCTCCACTTCTTCAATGCGTAAAATATAGCATAAAATTCTTGATCATAAACATAATTATTTCTTTTTAAATCATTCAATTTCTCACTAAAATAAGCAACATGTCTACCTTCTTAGCTCAAAACAACTCCTATTATAGTACCACTAGCATCACAATCTACTTGAAACACCTTATTAAAATATGGAAGTGCTAAAGCAAGTTTCTCTGTAACTTTCTATTTCAAAAAATTGTATCTCTTATCTACTCCTATAGTCCACTTAAATTATTTCTTATCTCCTCTCATTGTTAGAGTCAAAGGTCCACAAATACTGCTAAAACCTCTGATAAACTTTCTATAAAAACTAGCTAGTCCATGAAAAGATTTTATCTCTTTTGTACTCCTTGGAGTAGGTCATTTGAGGATAGCCTTCACTTTCTTAGGGTCCATTTTTAGACCTTCTATTGATACTTCAAATCCCAAGTACATCAATTCATTCTTCACAGAACTACGTCAAGTTTATCAACAACTTTTCCTCCCTCAACTTATAAAACACCTTATAAATGTGCATCAAGTTCTCCTCTAGTATCTTACTAAAGATCAAAACATCATCTAGGTAAATAATGAAAAACTTAACAAGAAACTTCTTTAGAACCTCATTTATGAGCCTCGCGAAAGTGTTTAGTGTATTGGTTAGCCCAAAAGGCATAACTAACCACTCGTACAATCATTCTATTGTCTTGAAGGTAGTCTTGTTGAGATAATGGTGTTACACACATTATATAATATTTTTATATTGTATTATTTATTTTATTATGTAATTTTTCACTTAGATAGACATGTAACATGTAAAGATTCTCATGAGATATACTTGATGAGTTCTATTATAGCATTGTGATAATATTTCATATAATTATTTGACATTGGGTAACAGAATTAAATTTCCAATATTAAATATGGGGTAAATGGGTTAGGTATCACATGGTTTATGTAATACCACTAGGTTGTTTTATAGGACTTGCTAGTATATAAGCAACCACAAGGGTAGTTGTTGGTAAGAGAAGGAAAAATAAAAAAAATGCAAGAGTTGAGCAGTATAAGACTTGACAGGTTGGCCAAGGGAGCATTTGTAAAGGTTGGAAGCATCGCATGTGATGTGTGGATTCATGCTTGCTCACATGGATTGCTTGGTAGTGGCTATGGCTTTGAAGGCTTCCATGGTTGTATTGTAAGGGTGTTTTTTTTAATAATACATGGTGATGGATGTTTTTGTAGGTTGGGTTTTTCCCTCAATGAGGGTTTCCTAGGGTATATCTTGTGTCACAATTTTTGTGGGTATGTTGTCTATTCTCTTGCATGTGGATTTTAATTACATATCTATTTTAGATCTATTATGGGCTATGTGGAAATAGTTATATTTTTCATTGCAAGTTTCCTTAGAAGTGGTATTAAAGCTATGGTTTTATTATTGTAACCTAGATTGAATCCATGGGAATGCATGAGAGGAGGAAAAAAAGGGCAAGATATATGAGTTCTTTATTTCACATCTAAGTGTTTGGAGTTTGCTATTATGATGGGATATTGGTAAATTTTGGGCATGTGAAATTTCTAGATAAAAGGGTTTTTTTAATGTTTCATTTAAATGAGGGTTTTAGGGGGAACTTTCAAAAATGACCTCTTAGGTAAAAACAAGCCTCGCCATTAGATCTGGGTCAATGTTTCCATAAATTTTGATATATAATATGTCCTAGTTTGGCCATGTTTAGAGGAAATGAAAGAGATGTTTAGTTTCATACCATGATGGCCATCAAATTTAATCCCATCAAAATTTTCATCACAAAAAAAAATTAAAATTAAAAGTGAAAAATCATAGTGAAAATGGTAAAACGATTGTCTTAATAAAACGGTCATAACTTTCTCTTGAGATATTGGGTTTCAAACTTCTTATAGTTGTTGGAAATCTAATTCAAAGAACTATAAGTTATTGTAGGTTTGGTTATATGATTTTGAAATTTTTTTAGGTTTCAAGATCTTGAAAGTTAGATATTATTTATTTTGAGCACAAATTAAGGCATAACTTGGGCATACAGAGTCAAATTTTGGACTTCGTGTAGTCAATCAAAAGGTCTTGGAGAGTACCATACATTGGTTTAGATTTTGTGTAGGTTTTGCATAGTTTATTTGGAAATATATTAATCTAAATAGTTTATGATATATATTGACTATGGTAGCATTGTGATTTTATGACATTGTATGTTTGGAGATTTAAGATTTGATGTCATTGTATATTTAGTTCATATTTAAAATTGGTTTCATGATTATATGGTTATTAGTGCTTGGTTTGGATATGTATGATGACTTGTTGGGTCTAAAATTTGTGTAGTTTTTTAAGTGTTCTATGCTTACATGTTACATTTTATGGGTTGTCTTTGCCCATTGATCTTTCATTATTGATGCATATTCAGATTGATAGTTTGGATTTGGGTTGTCTATGCCCTAAGTCACATGATTTGCTAATTTTTTTTCATGTAGAAAGGATGAGATGTTGTTACCAGGTATAGTCATGGTGGAGGATTGTGGTTGATTATTTTATGCTGACAGGTTGGACATATTGAGAGTCAAATATTTGGTTCATGGATGTGATCATGGTACCATGGATTTTGGCATGACATGATTGGATATACAAGTACATCCTTGATGCTCATTGGTTTGGATTCCTAATTTGTTTATGGTGGTACATGTTCTTGTTTGAGAATCATGAGTATTTGGTTTCTTTTGAGGAGCTCATGATGTGCACTTTGAGTTCTTTGATGGTTTGATCCTTGGTTGATTCTCATGGTTAGATGATATTTTTTCGATCATGATTTCATGGATAGCTTGGATAAATGATTTAGTGGGAGCTTGTGATAGTGATGGGGTGATAATGCAGGATTACTTCCTGGTTTGGTTTGTATCTTCTTGGGTTTGGAGATCTTAATTTCACTTGGTACTAACACTTTGGTCGTGTGTGTAGACCTAGAGGATCTTCATGTAGGAGATAGATTTTATGATATCATGTGCCACTTGGTACCATGTTTGAGTGGGATTTTTTTGGCATTGATATATTTATTGAGTGTTTGTAGGTGTTGGAAGTTTGTCTTAGATCCTATTGTTGCAAAAGCATCTTTAACATTTGCATGGTCCACTTGTTATCTTCATGGTGTGTGAAGATGGTTAGATCTTGAGGACTCATGGGGTTATTGATTATCATCACAGTGTGTGGAGATGGTTCTTAATGGTATGTGAAGATGGTTTTTTTCATGGTGTGTGGAGATGGTTGCATCTTGAGGACTAATGGGGTTCTTGGTAAAGGTGAGGTTTATGCTTTCATTTGACATGTTATCCTTATTGTGAGGATGGTTTCATTATTAAGTCATGGTATACTCTTGATACATGTTTAGAATTTTGACATGTTATAGTATGTTCATATGGAGCATGTTATCTCTTTGGTTAAGATAGTTAGATCATGTTGTCATGTTTATGTTCCTGAGGCCATGGTTGGAACTTTGACAATGATCTTCGTTTAGTTTCTTGGTATTGAGTATATTTTAACATAAGTTGGATACTTCATGATATATTTCCATGTTGCATTTATATTTGGCATGGATTGATTGGTTACAGGTCCTCATGGATACTTAGAGACAGTGGTAATGTTGATTTCTCTTGGATTAGAGAAGTATTTGTTAGATGGTTGATGGTTTCAACAGGAAGACCAAGGGGCATTAACCTGATATGGACTTAGAGGATATTTTTCTTAGTTGCGTCTTGGTTGGAGACTTGGATATCTTAATGAGCATTCTCATTCCCCACTCTTGGTCTACTCGACAGTTTATTATTTGAGAGGTATAGCCCATTGCTTATCTCAAGTGCATTACATTTATTTATTTGTTTTTCATGGATATGGATCTTGAGTTATGGTACATGATTTTAGTTCTAGAGGGTTCATTTCAGAGATAGTTTAGCATTGGTTATTTTCATGTTCATATGTTGTTATGATGGTCAAGTTTTGGAAATGGTTTTATATTGGGCATATTCCTTGAATTAGGAATGGTTATTCCATGATTTAGGAATGGTTTATGATTTTGATCTTTTTGTGAGAGGCTTACATCCATGATTAGTTATATGGTATGGTTTGGGTCTTGTTGTGGCTTCTTGGTTGGGGTTCTATGGAGGAGATAATACTTTCATTGTTTACATCTAGAGGTGTGTAGAGAAGGATATGATACAGGTTATATTTTGCATGGTTTCTGTGGTCTTGGTTATCTTCTTGGATGTTCATTTTTTCTTACATTGTATTTGAGATTGGTTAGAGATTGTGATCACTAGTTTTTGTTCATGTATGTTATGTGAAAGATGACATGGTTATTCCTTTATGTCTTTCCTCTGTTCATTATGGAGGCTTCAGGAGACTGTTGGAGATATTTTATGAGAGTTGTTCTTGTAGGTTATTGGTTTGTGTATTGTGGATGTCCTTGATACTACATAGATTCACTTCTTTGAGATGTTGTGACTGGATTGGTTATAGATTTGATATTATCTTTTACACTGGGAGCTTCTTGCTATATATGTGGCAGGTATTTCTCTCGAGGCTTGTGATTGTAGGTTACAGATTGGATATGTTGATGATGTGAGATTCACTTTGTGTACCTTTGTAGGTATGGATAGTTGGATGGGTTTGGCAATTCTTGTGGGTGTTATTTCAACTATGGATATTTTGACAACTACAGATACATGTGATTACCTTTGGATTAGGATTTTGTGCATGGCATTTCAGTTGGTACAATATTTTATGATCTTCTAATGTAACAGGTTGGGTGGCTTTTTCTTTGGATAGCTTCTATGTATGTCCGATGGTAGTGGCATAATAAGATGTGAGATCATTCATGTTTGAGATGCTAGATACTTTGATTTTGTTGTGGGTACTAGGATGGAGCACTACGTGTACTTTGATCTATGATGGTCGATGTGCTAGGAGGGATTTTTCCCTTGTTCATTTATGTGGCTATCGATTGATCCTATGCAATGTATACAACAAGTGGGAGATTGTTGAGATAATGGGTGTTGTATACATTGCATATTATTGTTATATTGTATTATTTTATTTGATTATGTAATGTTGCACCTAGATGGATGTGTAACATGTAAAATTCCCATGGGATATATATACTTGATGTAGCATTGTGATAATATTTCATGCAATTATTTAATATTGGGGAAAAGAATTAAATTTCCAATATTAAATTTGGGTTCAATGGGTTAGGTAGCACATGGTTTTTTTAATACCACTTTGTGGTTTTATGGGACTTGCTAGTATATAAGCAGCCACAAGGGTAATTATTGGTATGAGAAGATAGAATGCAAAAAAGGAAAGAGTCAAGTGGTATAAGGCTTGATAGGTTAGCCAAGGGAGCATTTGTGAAGGTTGGAAGCATGTCATGTGATGTGTGGATTCATGATTATTCATATGGATTTCTTGGTAGTGGCTATGGCTTTGAAGGCTTCCATGGTTTCAGAGGGAGAAATGAGAAATTGATCAGCACGTAGCTATACAAGATTAGACATACAGAGAAAGCATCAGAAGCAAAGAGAAGACATAGTGTAAGGATTTAGCTTGTATCAACTTGTGTCTACTACAAGTAGAGTTGTTATTGTTGTTGAGGCCTAGTCAACATCAAGTTCATAACCTAGTGGCCTAAGTCATCTTACTCTAGGTATGACTGCTTGAATGTAAGTGTAGTCAATATCTACTAGGAAGCAAATGTCTTTCACATGTTCCACTAGTGAGATTGGTATCCTCATTCTCTATTTCATGGACTTTTTGAAGTCCTCAAAATAACTAGTCATTTGGGCATCAAAAATCTCACCCATCTACTTGATGAACTCATTAATTTGTTCAATAATTGTCTTATTCTAATTCTAATTCACCTTACCTATTGAAGGAAATTGTTATGATCAGTTTGGTTTTCCATCAATGCCAAAGAGGGAGATTGTTGGAAATAATTGAAAAGATCATTGATTGAAGAATGATGGAATTGGTAAAGCATGTTTTCAATCATTGTTTTTTCATTTTTGTCAAGTCAAATGAATGGTTTTTACAATTGAGTGTCAACACACTTAATCATTTTCACTATATATGCCAAGTACACAATTTATGTCAAGTCAGAATCTTAATAGGTGCCAAGCCACAGTTGGTGCTATGCGAGTCAAGAATGTAGTATGTGATGAGTGATCTAGAAATGTTCCTGTGCTGAGTAACAGAAATGTTCAGATGTCGAGTGATCTAGGAACACACATGTACTGAGCAATATAGTATATAACAGGTGCTGAGCAAACCAGAAATGTAATAGATGTTGAGCAATTCAGAAATAACAATATGTGTCAAGTAACACAGGATTTGTAGAACCAAAATCAGTATGCAAAGAACATTAACAAATGAAGTAAACATTCACAAACCAAAAACTAAATTCACATATATGCTTAGACAAAGGAAGAAAACAAGAAGTGCAAACCTCACAAGAAAAATCACTCCATGCTTTCTTGATTCTGTAGATGTGTCCTTTTGCTGTGGATGTATGCTCAAGATGCTCAAAAGCTGCTTCAATGGAGATGGGTAATGGAAAATTGGTAGCTTTGTGAGCTCTCAATTTGGCATTATAAGGGTATGGTTGATGGCTTTGGTTCTCAAAATAGCATGGTAACTTTAGCTCAAAGATTGTTGATGAAATGGCTTGGGATGGGATTCAATTTATAGGCTAAGGGGTAGAGGGATGGAGGGCTTAGATGCAAGGATGGATGAAGGCTTAAGGAGGGCTAAGATGCACTCAAAGGGGAGCACATGTATTGTGCTTGTTTAGCACCAATGGGAAGGTGACACTTGTCACAAGGAGGATGAGTGTGAGAGGGTAGGGTAAAGGGTTGGTTAAAGTCATGATGAGTGGGGTTGAGTATGTAAGAGGGATGTAAGAGGAATGAGTGTGGAAGAGGGAAGAGTGTGGAAGATGGGTGTAAGAGTCATGAGTGGGCTTGTAAGAGTCTTTTATGTCTTGTAAGAGCACTCATGACTTAGTGGTTGGGTTTTTTGAGGGGAGACTTTGGTTTGGATTAGGAAAGTCTTAAACTTGTTTAAGGAATGTGACAACATTAGGGGGTGGATTAGGCTTGGGTTTAGGATTAGATTAGGGATGTTAGAGATGTGCAAGTGGATGGCATTAATGAGGGTGGGTGAGTTAGTGGCTAAGCTTGGTTAGTATGGGTGGATGGGGTGGATTAGGTTAAATGGAGGATTAGAGATAGGTTAGGGGTTTTTGAATTTGAGGATTTCATTTATCAAATAGATTTATTTAATAAATGGGGATTTTTGGAATTAGATAGAAGAATAGGATTTAATTATAAATAATAGATTATTTGATTTATCAATTAGGACTATAGATGATTAATTAAATTAATCAACTAGGGGATGACAAAGGATTAATTAAATAGAAATTTAATTAATAATGCCCTTTTTAGATAACTAAATAGGATTACTAAAATAGTGTAATCAAATTTAGGTGTCTACATTTTGCCCCTCTTTGACATAGTGTCGAGACAACACTATTTCAAATAAGTTTGAATGAAGACGACACGAGGAAGATGTTTTAGCAACAAGGTTGCCCCAGTCTCGGATAAGAAGAGGAGAGACTAGACTTAGATGATGCCCCCTCAAGAAGGCGGCAGGGAGAGAAATGAGGGTCGACGACTTCTTGAAAAGTACAAGAAATTGAGACGAGCTGAGATGCAGGTTGGCAAAGGGGCTGAATTAGCTCAAACTCTCACTACGAGAGAATGATAAAGGGAAATCAGAGGCATAATAGTAAAGCAAGCTTAAGACTTTCCAGGATTGGGGGGGAGATGGAGGAGCGGAGCGCTATAAAAGGAATCCATGATAGGGAGATGGATGATAGAATGATAAAGCTGATGCAACAGGATTTCAAAGAGTCAGATTGGCGGAAGATGGGTTTCGGAGATCCCTAGGACTAGGATTGTGGATCTCGAAAGATGAGGCTTGGTGGATTGATTTGATTGGTGGATCCCTAAGACTAGGATTGTGGATCCCTAAAGCTAAGCGTGAGGAGTGATTCAAAGAGATACTGATGCATAAGTTGGGGTAGGAGCGACAGATGTAGGATATGGATGGGGGATAATGGAGATGAAGGGAATCCATTGAAGCTTTTTGAGCGGGGGGATACTTCAAAGAGAAGTACCACCATGTAGTTGAGCACTAGATTTGCTATAAGATTGTTGGTTAATTGCCAAGGTTACCAAGAACATCAAGGCCTTTTTACCAACCGTCCAGAGGACTGACGAACCGACTCAAAACAAACACACAAGGATTGCCCCAGTATCACACATGAATCCCAGAGGAAGCAGTGTGGAAATGACACTAGGTAACCCACAAGCAGAAAAAGAAAACAAGCAAAAGACCTGATCAAGACCTTACGCTCTAATTGCCCCATTCGCAGCATACCATGATATGGAAGATCATGGCAACCTTGAGGAGGGAACAAGGAGATTGCTTGGAAAAGATATTTCAAGACCTAAAAGGGAAGATCCCAAATCAAAAGAAAGTGAAAATCCAAAAGAGAACTGTTTGCCAACGAGATGGGTAGGACGAGGTACTAACGGACCAAGATTAGACATGAGGAAAGCTATATCCTGCAAGGACCTATCAGAGAGCACCTAAGCTGATGGATCGGGATGAGTGATGCATCTGGCAAGCTGAACTAAGAAAGATAACACTTTGGTGACAGGAGATCTAGCTAAAGGATGCATTGGTATATCTAACCAAGGTGTGCGATGTGTGCAAGATGTTGACCAAGGATGAACTAACACGAAAGCCGGATAGATACAATGATACTAAGCTAAAGAGGATGAACAAGCTGACAGACCAAGATATGTTACAAATGTACAAGTTTGTTCATGTTTTGGTTTTTTGTGAGATGGAAATGTTTGTGAAGGATGGGGTGTCTATAATAGTTGATAGGTGGATAGGTAGATGGTTTGTGAAAAGCTTAAGGAAAATGGGATTCTGTGTGTGCATGTGATAGGATACAAGCTAGGATACAAGATCATTTACAAGATGGAATATGGTACAAGCTTTGGACAAGATTCGAATATATACAAGGTATAATACAAGCTTTGGTACAAGATTTACAAGTTGTACAGGAGGTATTGACAAGCTCCATCAAATTTTGGATATTTGATTGGAACACCAAGGGAACAAGCAGGTGTTTTATGGGATGGTGGGTGGATGGATGAGGGATAGGATAGTGATAGATAATGGATTAGTCTTTAGCACACAAGGCACCTGAATTACCAGGTTTTCACCAAGGTACCTATCCAAGGCGCTTGAATTGCCAAGCTTTCACCATTGGACGCTTATTTCTCTTTACTATTTTTTTTTTTTTTTTTGTATATTTTCAAAAGCTGGGTATACCAAGAATCTTCAAGCATAGAACTTCTTGAGATGAATGATGTTAGTGGGATCATTCAAGAGTTCTCCTTCTGGTGTAGATAATTGATAGGCTCCAGAGCCAAAGGAGGCAGTAACCACATAGGGACCAAGGCATGTAGGTTCAAACTTGCCTTTCTTTTCTCGATCTGCTTGGACTTTCATATTTTCTTTGAGGACCATGTCACCTCGCTGAAAGTGTCATGGGAGCACCTTCTTGTTGAAATTCCTTTTGAGATGAGTTTGATAGACTGTGAGATGGTCATAGGCTTGTTGTCTCTTCTCGTCTAAGAGATCTAGCTGGGTGAGTCGAGCTACTCTGTATTCTTCATCTGAGATTTTCCCTCACAAAGATATGCGTAGTGAGGGAAGTTCAACTTCTATAGGTAATACTGCTTCGGCACCATAGACTAGGGAGTATTGAGTTGTGCCCGTGGATGTACGGAAGGAAGTTTGATAGGCCCATAGAGCCGAATTTATTTGAAGGTGTCAATCACGGCCGGAATCATTGACAACTTTCTTTAGGATTTTGAGGAGGGTTTTATTAGTTGCCTCTACCTGGCCGTTACCTTGTGGGAAATATGGGCTAGAAAAGTGGTGATGGATGCGGAGGGAAGTGCATAATTCTTCCATGTTGAGATTTTCAAAGTTACCTCCGTAGTCAATGAAGATGGTGGATGGGATGCCGAAGCGGCAAACAATGTGGTACAAGATGAACTTGGAGACTTGAACTCCTGCAGCTGAGACTAGGGGGACTGCTTCCACCCACTTAGTGAAATAGTCTGTAGCTGTTATTATCCATTTATGTCCATCAGATGAGAGAGGGGTGATAGTTCCAACTAGATCAAGGCCCCAACAAGCGAAAGGCCAAGGTGGTGCAATAGGCTGTAGATCCTGTGCTGGAGCATGCACAAGATTTGCATGCTGCTGACATGGGAGACACTTTCTGACAAAGTCACAAGAGTCTTCTTCAATGGTAGGCCAATAGTAGCCTGCTCTAAGAATTTGTCGTGCTAGGACAATACCACTCGTGTGGGCACCGCAAAGTCCAGAATGTACTTCTTTTAATGCCATCGCGGCCTCATTTTCATCTAAACATCGAGAGAGAGTATCGTGATAACCCCGACGATATAGGGTATTGGCTATGATAACATAGCGGGATGATTTTCGGATGAGGTTCTGGCGTTGGGTACATGTGAGGTGAGGGGATATGATACCATCGTTAAGGTAAGCGTGAATTTCATGGTACCAAGGGGATTGGGGACCAACCAAGATACAAACACGGTTTGAATCCTCATTCGCATAGGCAGGTGTGAGGAGCTGCTCAACTAAAAACTCATACTGCGTAGCTTCTTGGGGAATTTCCAAGAGTGAGCCGATAGTGGCCATGGCATCTGCTGCCTTGTTCTGCATTCGAGGCACTTGTGTAAACTGAAGCTTTGTAAAATGTTGGGTCAGCTGATCAACTAGCTCTTTGTAGGGTAATAGCTTTTCATCTTTGGTTTGATATTCATTTAAGACTTGTTTGATAATGAGTTGGGAATCACCAAAGACTTGTAACTCAATGATATTCCATTTTGCAGCTATCTTTAATCCCACTACAAGAGCTTCATATTCTGCTATATTGTTGGTGCTAGGGAATTGTAGCTTGAAGGCTTTTGGAATGTAATCTCCTTGAGGTGTAACTAATAATATTCCTGCCCTTGATCCATGAGAGGTGTATGAGCCATCAAAATAAAGCTTCCATGGGGGCTGTTCTTCAATTAGGCAGATATGCTCATCTGGAAATTCTGTGAGCAAAGGATATGCATCTACTAGAGGTGCATCAGCTAGGTGATCTGCTATAGCTTGCCCTTTGATTGCCTTTCTGTCCACATACTGGATGTCAAACTCACTTAGTAGCATAACCCATTTGGCCAAACGGCCTGTAAGTGCTATTCTGGAGAGCATATACTTGAGAGGGTCAATCTTGGAGACTAGCTGGATGGTATGACTTAGCATGTAGTGGCGAAGCTTTTGAGTTGAGAAAACAACTGCCAAACAAGATTTTTCCATAGGAGTGTAATTGAGTTCATAACCAACTAGGGTTCTACTGATATAGTAGATGGCTCTCTCTCTGCTATAATCATCATGTTGTGCTAGAAGTGCCCCTAGAGTAGTAGGTGTTGCTGATATATACAAGATCAAGGGACGACCAGGAACTGGTGGAACCAAGATAGGGGGATTGGTGAGATACTGCTTGAGATGATCAAAGCTACACTGACATAAAAGATCCCACTTGAAGTTCTCATTCTTCTTTAGCAAGTGTGAAAATGGTGTACACTTATCTGCAAGTTGGGAGATGAAGTGCCAGACAGATTGAAGTTTTCCCTGAAGAGAGCGAAGCTGTCGCAGTGTCTGGGGAGGAGGCATGTCTAAGATAGCCTTGACCTTTTTGGGGTCGATCTCTATACCCCATTTAGAAACTATGAAGCCTAGAAGCTTGCCAGATGTGACCCCAAAGACACACTTCTTGGGATTTAGCATGAGATAATATTGGGCCAACCTATCAAAGACTTTTTCCAGGTCAGCAAGATGATCCATGAAGGTGTGAGATTTGACCAGGATATCGTCCACATAATCTTCCAAAATGCTATGGATAAGATCATGGAAAATGGCTGTCATAGCTCTTTGATAGGTAGCCCCAGCATTCTTTAGGCCAAAAGGCATCATGGTGTAGCAAAAGGTTCCCCAGGGGGTAGTGAATGCTATCTTATGCTGATCCTCTTCTGCAATCTTGATCTGATTATACCCAAAAAATCCATCCATAAGGGACAGGATTTCATGTCCAGCTATAAGATCTACAATCATATCTATGTTGGGCAAGTGAAAATCATCCTTTGGACAAGCTTTGTTAAGATCTCTAAAATCAGTACAGATTCTGATGTCACCGGAAGGCTTAGTGACAGGGACCATGTTGGAGATCCATTCTGAGTAGTCGATAGGTCGGATAACCTTAGCAGCTAACATTCTTTCTAGTTCAGCTTTGACTAGTAATGCCACCTTGGGGTGCATTTTCCTAAGCTTTTGTCTGACGGGCTTGATCTTTGGATCGAATGCAAGATGATGAACTACAAGCTTTGGATCGAGTCCTGGCATGTCCTGATATGACCATGCAAATTGGCCAATGTTCTCTCGTAAAACCTC
Organism: Cupressus sempervirens; assembly: GCA_028749045.1. Taxonomy (NCBI): domain Eukaryota; kingdom Viridiplantae; phylum Streptophyta; class Pinopsida; order Cupressales; family Cupressaceae; genus Cupressus; species Cupressus sempervirens. The sequence goes on along the minus strand of CM053790.1, from coordinate 6,040,488 downwards.
AAAGAGGAGGTCAGCTTGGTCTTTTGATAGGGATGCAGCAATGTGAACAATTCTAGGGATCTCTGAAGAACCAATGTTGACTTCTCTAGTATCCTCTATTAGAATAGAAGACACCTCTGGTCGATTATCTTGAGGAGGCAATACTAAATCCTCATGTTCTTCTTGTGGCTCTAGATTTTCTTACTGAGGGGTTCTCTTTGTTGCCTTAGCTAGTCCCAGATTTACCTTAGTTCCACTTTTGGGTGTATCGAAACTAGGTTGGGGATTTTCTCAAAAATACCCCTTGGGATCTAGCTTGTAGATGTAGGCAAAATCTGGCTTTGTCTTCTTATGAGGAGTTTCAGCTCCCATAAATCTTAGAAGTGCTTCCTCTGATGCGAACTCATCAATATGTATGACACTTGGTTGGTCCCAATCTATGAGTTATGGATGAGCAAGTGGTAGGTCAATGAGATGGATGGATAGTTCTCGGAGAAAAAAGTCTCCTAGGAAGATTTGGTCTGGGATATCGTCGTAGGCTCTCTTTTCAACTTCCTTAGGAATGTCTTTGATTTCGACAAGGTCATGGTGGATGTTCAAAAAAGCGTGACCGTTCTCATTGGTGCCCCCAGTTGTGGGTATGCCAAAGCCAAGACCTGACTTTATTTCCCAATTATGTGCTTCGATGGGACATTTCATGCCCCTTTCTTCTGGTCCTAGTCCACCTCCTTGATAGTTCCATTATTCAATGACGAGCTTATGTTGTTGGGGATACTTCTGGCTGAAGTGATCAAGGCGTGCTTGACTTCTTGGAGGTGTATCCTTATGTAGCCAATTGTTGATATCTGGAGTGAGCTCCTCATGAAGAGGGGTTTTTGAGGACACAAAGGTGGTTGGGCCAAATTGTTTGTATCGAGGAGGTGGAATCTCCTTAGCTTTGTGATATGTTGGCCGTCCATGGGTATGTGGATCAAGTGGGATTGCTCCGATAGCAAATGCATCTGATAGACTATATTCTCCACATCCTTTGTTGTTGATCTTTACAGTAGATAGGGTCGAGGCAAGGATGGTTTCTGCATCATTACAAGTGTGGGATGAGCTGGCGATGGCTGTGCCAATGTCTATTCCAGGGCAATGGTTTGTATATGAAGCTTCAACCGCATTGCAGTAAGCAAAGGGTTCTGGATCGGCATGGATGGTTACCTCAGTGCCTTGATGCGAAAATTTGATGCACTGATGGTAGGTGGATGGAACGGCCTTCATAGCATGAATCCATGGGCGACCGAGGAGGATGTTAAATGGTAGGTTTAGATCAACAACATGGCAAATTGTCTCTTGAATGACTGGCCCAACCTTGATTGGTAGCAAAATAGTCCCTTCTGTGGTCCTTTCCAAGTTGTCATAAGCTTTGATGGTGATAACCTCACTGATCATATCTGCCTCAGTATACCCAGCTTGTTTTATGAATTTTAGGGTGCAAATGTTCAAGGCTGATCCATTATCTATCATTACTCTTTTCAAGGAAAAATTGGATACCATGATGGCTATGCGAAACGAAAGGGTGTGATCTGGCTCAACTGCAGGTATGTCGGTGGGTTTGAAAGATAGGGCACATGAGGATGAAAGGTGTCCAACAAGATTACAAAAATCAGTAGCATTGATATCAGAAGCGACACAGGATTCTATGAGAGCACTGTCAAGGATGTCTTTGTACACAGGACTAGTGCGGAGAAGGTCTAAAATGGATATTTGGGCTGGCATGTTCCCAAGGTGTTCCAAGATATTGTACCGGCTTTTTGATGGAGCTGATGGTGTTGATGAAACTGGTGGGCCTGCGATGTTAAATCGCGCTCTTCGAGTGGTGACCACACACTCATTGTCTGGTCCTCGGATATTGATAACATTGACAGAAGGCTCTTTCTCAGATATACAACCTATAAGGCTACCATAGTCTATATAGGATGAAGTGTAGTCATTGTTCTTCCCATGCTGTTGGTTTGGCTGGCGGTTGTTGGTGTTGCTTTTCCAGGATTTTGATTGTTGTGTGGAGGAAAAGCATTTTGATAAATTTGTAAGCCTGCATTGGGAGAGGTTTGGGCACCAACAGTGATTTCCTTCTGATCAATGAGGTCTTGCACATAGTCTTTCAGTTTCATGCATCTAAGGGTGGTGTGACCGTTTACCCTATGGAACTTGCAATACTCATTGTCCTTGTACCATGCAGCTTTGGATTGGCTTGGATCAATTTGTTGGGTAGGAGGAAATTTGATGAGGTTTTCCTTAGCCAATTTCTCAAAAATAACATCCAATGGCTCACCAAGGGGTGTATAGTTTCTAGGTGCAGGTTGGAATCTGGGCTTTTGCCCTGCAGCTACATTGATGGCATTAGCTTGATTGTTAGACCCTTGAAAGTTGGGTCTTGTATTGTGGTTTTGATAGCTTTGGTTATTTCCTTGTTGGTTATTGATAGCTTGTTGGTTGTTTGTTTGATATGGTGGGTTAGACTGGTTTTGAGAAGGACCAACGATATTCACATGTCTGGTGTCAGTAACCCCATCTGTTGCAACATGCTTGTTTTTGTTCCAATACCTAGACTTGTCATTGGAATGTGATTGATTTTGGTTGGCCTCTTTGTAAATCTTTACCACACCATCTTTGATGAGTCCTTGCTCAAGGATCATTCCTTTCTCTTTGATATCCTTATAGGTCTGCAAATAGTTCATGGTCATGTGGTGAGCCAAGCTGGGATGTGCATTATCAATAAACATTTTCACCACATGGCGTTTTGGCAAGGTGCAGGATATGCAGGTGGTAAGGGTTTGCCATCTTTGTAGGTATTCGGCAAGGCTTTCTCCACCTTTTTGCTTGGTGTGGACAAGATCAACTATTGATAGCTCTGTTTCAACAAGATGGGCATATTGGGCTACAAATGCCTCAGATAATTCAGCAAAGTTTTTAATTGTGCCATAGGGGATTCTATAAAACCATTCAAGAGCTGGTCCAGCCAAGCTTTTGGGAAAAAGGCGCAAGAGGAAGACATCATTGTATGCCACATCCTGGCAATGCATGTAAAATTCTTTGATATGTGTGACAGGGTCTCCTTTTCCTCTAAATTTGTCAAATTTAGGTACGTCAAAGTGTTTGGGAAATGGTGTCGTGGTAATGGCTCTGTCAAATGGGTAAGGACAAACATTCTCAAACTTGAATGTCTTTGGATCATTCCCTTCTTGGATGGCTTTCAGAGCTATCTTCATTTCCTCCCACTCTAAATTGATAGGTGATGGTTGGGGTGCCCCCAATGTAGGAGTGCCTTGAGGTAGGTATGTGCTGGATGGAGCCACTGAATATGGATGGCTGTGAGGGATTTGCTGATAGGGATTGTACATTTTTTGGGCAGCTGCATGGTGGATGATGGGTTGTTGAGGGGGAGGTGGCGCATATTGCTGCATGTGCTGCGAGGCTTGCTGTTGATATGGGATTTGAGGTTGGGATTGAGGAACATAAGCTAGTTGTGGGATAAATGGATTGCTTTGTGGAGGTAAGGTATAAGATGGTTGTGGGGCTTGGGGAAAGGATCGGAGGGCTTGTGGGGTTTGACCAATATATGTGGTTTGTGCCCCCATCTGGGATGGTATCTACAAATAATTGGTGGTTGGTTGGGGCGGTGGATTACCTCCTAGAAGTGGCATTGAAAAGTAGTTGGTAATTGGAGGTAATGGATTAGTTGGTGGTGGAGGTGGTGGGAATTGAAAGCTTGCGAATGGAACTGATGGGGTTTGATAGCTTTGTGGCTGGATTTGGAAGCTTGGTAGAGTGGTGGTGGGAGCTGGGGTCACTTGGGAGCTTGGTAGAAGATTGGCAGTAGCTTGTGGGTTTTGATAGCTTTGTGGAGTGAAGGTAGTAGCTTGTGGATTTGTGGTTGGTGGTATTGAGCTCCCAAGACTTAATGGAAATGATGGGATTGTACTTTGGGCTGTGGTGAACAAGCTGGGGGCGATGAAAGGTTGATTACTTGGCCCCATGGGTGGCATCCCTGTTGTATATTATTGAGGTTGGCCAAAGATGCTAGCACTGATTTGGGAGATGGGTGGATTTGGAAGGCTGGGCTAGGGAGCAGCAGCAATAGTGAAGGGGGTGAACGGTGAGGTATTTTGAGTAAAGGGGGTTTGGAGCGGAGAGGTATGAACCAAGGATGGAGTGGTGGTGGCTGGGTTGGCTTGTGGCATGGAGATTTGAACTTGGGTGGATGATGGTATGTTTGGGTCTGTTGGGTCATATGGATTGGCTGGAGGCTCTTCTTTTGGAATATATTGAGGATAATTCGGATCATAAGAGCCTATGGGTGGTGGCAGCTACCCAAACAATGGGTGAGATGGATCTGATAATGGAGGGGGTCTTCCAAAGTCAAAGGTTCCTACATTGTCCCTTCGAAAATTATCCATGATTGTCTCTTTGTTTTTGTCTATAATGGCGTTTACCAATACTGCATTTCCTGGTTGGTTCATGAAAGCTTCAATGTCAGTAGGTGATGGCATAGCTTGCTCTGGGTTGAAGGATGGCTGAGTGCTCAAGGGGGGTGAGGTTGTTCGATCCAAATGATAGGGCTCCATTGTTTCTTTCTTCTTGGCTAAGCGAGTGACGGGTGGCATGAAAAATGCTCCTAGGGATGAGATGCAATAATGCTGATGGATGCAAAAGGTGGAAGGCTTTTCTATGCAAATGATTTCCTAGGTTGAGGCAAAGCTATATGACAAAACCTAAGGAGGATCGGGTTGGGGATTCTAACTTCAAAGATATGTTGTCAAAGCACAAAAGGTCTGCTTTCCTATGTGCAAGCTTGGTGGTGATTGTGTCAACTTAAGGATAGACTGATGATCCTTTAGGAAGAACACAAGATTGACCACTTGCGAATCCCAACCTTTAGCTCAAGGTGATGAGGGATAAAAAGTGACAAAGCTCTGTCAAAGGGATAACCTTGGTGAGATTGGTGAATTTGGAAGATTTTAGGAATGGCAAACTTTTAGCAAGGTGACAACAATTTTTAAAGCTTAGATGTGTAGATTTTCGATTACTAGTTAGATGGTATGATTCTAAATGAGATGGATGAGCTAATAATGCTTAAGGGGATAAGCTAAGATGGATGGCTTTTCTACAAAGATGACTCTAGAGTGAATCTTATCCAAGAAGATGTGGAGAAACAAGGGTGTCTAATCATAGAAATCATGCCTAGTTGGTAAGGCATAAGCAGGATTAACTCCTGGATGTTGGCTAAATTTGATGGTGCGCTCTAACCAGGCCTCTTGAAGTGCTTCGTCGGTAGCTTTTTCCTCTACTTTGTGGAGTTTGGCAATTTGTGGGCTTGGTGTTATTTCTTTTCTCTTGGCTGAAAGTTCTTGGTATGCTAGAGATGGCTTGAGTTTGACCTTGTGAAACTTCTGTTTGGGTTTGGGTTGTTCCGACATAAATTTCTGAATTTGCTTGGCTTTGGGAAAAATCTCAATTGTTTTGCTTCAACTTGTTCAACTTTCAAAATAGGCAGTGACTACGCTAAGTGTGCCCTAAGCTAGGATTGACCAAGTTTGGAAAACATTCATTCAACAAGTAAAATAAAAACAAGCAATAGATAGGAACACCCAGATAGAAGTTTGTGGTTCTTAGAATGTGATACTTGCGCCAAGGAGTGTGTATGTTCTACAAATATTTCGATCAATCACTCCAAACACATTAACATCCTAGATGGTTTTCTGCAAGGCTGACAATTGGTTTAGCTAGGGAGTCCTCGATATACGCAAGGTACGTGAGGCCCAAATCCGTAGATGAGACCAAAAGGATGTCACACAGCCGAGAGGAGCGGTAACCCACTTCTCCTCTTTCACTTCTCAAGGGTATAAAGTTCCTTGAGGCTTAGCCCGAATGACAAAATCTTGATCCCAAGAGAGGTGTCTTTCGATTCACCTCCCAATTCTTATACTTTGCCGGAGCGCTAGAGTTGAGGTCATCCAAGGGGTGATGAAATCCCCAAGCAGGCCTCCTAAAAAGAAACAAGGTTTTGGATCCTAATCTTATGCACCCAAGATGGCCTCAAAAGACGACAAGGGGAGAGAAGACTCGGATGACCTTGGGCTAAAAAACACGCTTGTTCTTTTACCAACTGACTCTTATGTGTGCTAATCTAGACTTTGCAAACACTCATGTTTAAGAGACAATGTTCAATTCCAACTTGAAGCACCAACAAAAGTAAATCGATCGAAGAATGCAAACAATAAGAAGAGTTAGGGTCAACAAAAGCAAACTCGCGCGCCCGGAGGCCCTCCACGTCAAGTATCGATTAATTTTTTTTAAGGCATTCAAGATTGAGTGTGAGTTTGTTTTAAGCCCAAAACAAAAGTGTGTGAGATTCGATTTCAAGCGCGCGCTCGGAGGCTCTCCACGTCAGTTGTTGTTCAATTTTAGTGCCCAAACTTGAAGTGTGATCGATTTAATCTAGAGTTTTCGCCATTTAAGAATTTTGATAAAGTTAAAGCAAATGTTCAAAGACCAAGTGAGTGAGTTAGATTGTGGAACATTTAACACCTTTTTCAAATAGACCCATCCCCATAAATGGCGCTGAGATTGCAACCAATGGTTAATATTTGATGGGTGATTAGAAAAGAGGTGAGTCCAAGGAACTACTCAAATTGATTTTTGTAAATTTGTATTTTAACTTAACAAAGTTTCTTAAATGTCCAAAAATCAAACTTTACCTAGATTGCTTGTGAAAAAGAGATTTGTTTTATTCAATTTTAGAAGCTCCAAATGAAGTGTTTGATATTGTAATGGTTAATTGATCCTTGGCATTCAAGATTGGATTTTTTGTTTTAAGCATGCATTCCAAAGAAAGTTGATTTTAATCCATGACATTCAAGAGTGTGTTTTGAGCAACATTCATTCAATGGAAAATGTGTTTAACCATTCAAGTTCATTTTTTTTTTTTTTAGCAACATACATTCAAAGACAAATGGTTAAACATTCAAGTTCATTTTTTAGCAACATGAAAACCTGCAAGAAACATGGTTAGTGGTTCCATATGTGCTCCAACCTACAATGAGACAAAAAAAAGCAATTTAGTTAGTTAGCCAAAATCTTCAAAAATGAGAGCTTAATTATGGGAAAAAAAATTTTAACTTTTTTTGTTGTTTTTTCTACGCGTAAAAATGCCTAAAATGGTCTAAATCCTACGGAACCACTAAAAGTCAAATTTTGATTTATACTCCATTTTTTTTATTTTATTTTTTTTTTTTAGCTACAAAGTGCAGAAATAATAAAGCAGAAATGCAACATAAGCAAGCAGAGAAGACAGTCTGTCAAAATATGAAGACGCTGAAATACAGAGACGCCAAAATATGAAGAGGACAAAACAGATTTGCAGCACAGAACACAGGTGACAAGCAGAGATGCCGATTTGCTTAGATGCGGATTTTCGCAGACGACGATTTTCACAGACGCAAATTTTCGCAGATGTCGATTTTTGCAGACGCGGATTTTCGCAGATGTCAATTTTTGCAGACGCGGATTTTCGCAGACGTCAATTTTTGCAAACGCAAATTTTCGCAGATGTCGATTTGCGCAGACGCGGATTTTTGCAGACGTTAATTTTCGTAGACAGAATAGGTTGCAGATGCCAAAACTGCGCCAAAAAAGCTGAAAAACGTGAATTTTTTTTTTTTTTTAGATGGTATTTCTTCTTCCTAAGTGCATTCTTTAACCTGCAAAAACAAGAAAAACACCCTCACAACACACTCAAACAACAACAAACATTAGATGGTTAGAAAAATGACATATAGATGAAAATAGATGATTAAATGACCCATAGTGGGGTCCCACCGGGCGTGCCAAAATGTAGAACCAGAATCAGTATGCAAAGAACATTAACAAATGAAGTAAACATTCACAAACCAAAAACTAAATTCACATATATGCTTAGACAAAGGAAGAAAACAAGAAGTGCAAACCTCACAAGAAAAAGCACTCCATGCTTTCTTGATTCTGTAGATGTGTCCTTTTGCTGTTGATGTATGCTCAAGATGCTCAAAAGCTGCTTCAATGGAGATGGGTAATGGCAAATTGGTAGCTTTGTGAGCTCTCAATTTGGCATTATAAGGGTATGGTTGATGGCTTTGGTTCTCAAAATAGCATGGTAACTTTAGCTCAAAGATTTTTGATGAAATGGCTTGGGATGGGATTCAATTTATAGGCTAAGGGGTAGAGGGATGGAGGGCTTAGATGCAAGGATGGATGAAGGCTTAAGGAGGGCTAAGATGCACTCAAAGGGGAGCACATGGATTGTGCTTGTTTAGCACCAATGGGAAGGTGACACTTGTCACAAGGAGGATGAGTGTGAGAGGTTAGGGTAAAGGGTTGGTTAAAGTCATGATGAGTGGGGTTGAGTATGTAAGAGGGATGTAAGAGGAATGAGTGTGGAAGAGGGAAGAGTGTGGAAGATGGGTGTAAGAGTCATGAGTGGGCTTGTAAGAGTCTTTTATGTCTTGTAAGAGCACTCATGACTTAGTGGTTGGGTTTTTTGAGGGGAGACTTTGGTTTGGATTAGGAAAGTCTTAAACTTGTTTAAGGAATGTGACAACATTAGGGGGTGGATTAGGCTTGGGTTTAGGATTAGATTAGGGATGTTAGAGATGTGCAAGTGGATGGCATTAATGAGGGTGGGTGAGTTAGTGGCTAAGCTTGGTTAGTATGGGTGGATGGGGTGGATTAGGTTAAATGGAGGATTAGAGATAGGTTAGGGGTTTTTGAATTTGAGAATTTCATTTATCAAATAGATTTATTTAATAAATGGGGATTTTTGGAATTAGATAGAAGAATAGGATTTAATTATAAATAATAGATTATTTGATTTATCAATTAGGACTATAGATGATTAATTAAATTAATCAACTAGGGGATGACAAAGGATTAATTAAATAGAAATTTAATTAATAATGCCCTTTTTAGATAACTAAATAGGATTACTAAAATAGTGTAATCAAATTTAGGTGTCTACAGGATCAACATAAGAGTTTGTGCCATTACAAACTAAGATTTAAAATGGTTTTTGCATGACTCATGAAAGGATAAGAAGATAAGATCAAATATTTGCACTTACCAATGAAATCAACATGCAGCCAATCAGAAAATTGGAGACAACATGCAACCAATAGGTGAAAATCAAGGATTTGAGCAGAAATTTTATATTCGTGAATGCATAGCAAACCATATGTCCACAATATCTTTATAAGGAGACTACGACACCATGTCAAAGTTGTTAACAAGAGTTGCTAAGGTTGTTAAGCTTGAAGAGATTATTGAGTTGCCAAGTTATTGAAGAACATAGCAAACAATAAAGGTGTCAAGGACTTAGTGAAATGGCCAGCAACTACACATCCAGTTGATCAGAATAGAGCAGGGGATACACAAAGAGATTAGATCAAGTAGGATGAAAACAAGAAGAGAAGATCTAGTACCTGAACTGAGCAATTAGAGGTTGTATTCCATAAGGTCAAATGTTCTAATACTTTCTCACAATTGTATTAGATATTGAAATCCTATGTTGATAGGTTAGCTTAACAGCTAGGTAGGAGAACCTTTGGAGAAGGTGATGAAAGTCCTATTAAATTAGGTGGGTTTAATAGTCTATATGTAAATCCTCTGACAGGGTGACACTTCTTGTAAAGTGTTTGTAAATCCTTTAACTAGGTCACTATTATCATAGTGTAAAGCCTTTAATAGGGCAGGCCTTTAACAGGGAAAACCATCAGAAGTGGTTGAACTCATTGCTGTAGTGATTTTGTGGGTGTCATCCCCACTACATTTTTACCTTCTTATTCCTGGAGGGTTTCTGGGTTACCAAATCTCTTGTGTTATGTGGTGATGCATGCTTTCATTTCATGTTTGTTTATATGTTTACATACATGCATTTTACTTTCAGTTATGTGGATTTAAAAAGGATAAAAAGTTATTACTTTTGATTCACCCCCCACCTCTCAAAAGTACTCTTCCCATTTGAACATTATAATGGTGTTTTATTGAATAATACATGGTGATGGATGCTTTTGGAGGTTGGGTTTTTCCCTCAATGAGGGTTTTCGAGGGTATATCTTGTGTCATAATTTTTGTGGGTATGTTATCTATTCTCTTGCATGTGGATTTCAATTGCATGTTTATTTCAGATCTATTATGGGTTATGTGGAAATAGTTAGAATTAATGGGTTATGTGGTTTTATGGGACTTGCTAGTATATAAGAAACCACAAGGGTAGTTGTTTGTATGAGAAAATAGAAGGCAAAAAAGGAAAGAGTCAAGTAGTATAGGGCTTGACAGGTTATCTAAGGGAGCATTTGTGAAGGTTGGGAGCATGGCATGTGATGTGTGGATTCATGCTTGTTCACATGGATTGCTTGGTAGTGGCTCTAGATTTGAAGACTTCCATGGTTGTATTGTAATGGTGTTTTTTTCAATAGTACATGGTGATGGATGCTTTTGGAGGTTGGGTTTTTCCCTCAATAAGGTTTTCCTAGGTTATATCTTGTGTCACAATTTTTGTGGATATGTTGTCTATTCTCATGCATGTGGATTTTAATTACATATTTGTTTCAGATCTATTATGGGTTCTATGGAAATAGTTATATTTTTTTATTGCAAGTTTCCTTACAAGTATTCCACTCATCTCCCTCTCTGATGTGAATCTAATGGTATCCACTCTTTATATCTATCTTTGTGAAATACATAGCTCCACTCAAATAGTACATAATATCATCCATCCATGGTAATGAAAATATGTACTTGATTAAGATCTTGTTGAAAACTCTAGAATTTATACACATCCTCCATTCTCAATTCTTTCTAGGTACCAATACTATTGATACAACACATGGACTTAGACTCTCTTGAATCAACCCCTTCTGCAACAACTCATGAACTTGTCTATTCAACTCCTCACTCTTTGTTGGTGTCATTTTGTGTATTGCCTTATTTTGAAAAATGGATCATGTAATCAAGTCCATCTAGTGACTAGTGTTATGCACTGGGTGTAATCCATCAAATACATTATATGACACAATATCAAGAAAATCTCTTAATAAATCTACAAATTTTGCAAGTACCTCCTCAATTTCTTCGTTACCATCATTTTGGATTATAAAAAATACATATGATCATGCATCATAACCTTGAGAAACTCCTTTCCATCAACAAAACATATTTTTGTATGACTAGATACATTCTCTTATTTCTCCTTCAATGGCTTCAACTTATATTTCACTCCATCCTTTGTTAAAGTGTAGGTATTTGTGTGCCCATCATGTACAACATACCTACCAAACTTCCATGGCCTACTCAACAACATATGACATATCTCCATAGATATGATATCAACGACACTTCATCTCAGTTGCTCCCAATCTTGAACTTCACTAAGCATTGCTCATTGACCATGACCTTGTGGTCATCCTACACCTAGGTAATACAATATGGGTGTGATTGTTTCTGCCTCTTGAGATTTAACTTCATAACCATCTTTTCTAAAACCATATTTTCACTACTTCCACCATCAATGATCACACCACAACTCTTATCTTCACATTTACACCTGTTGTGAAACAAGATCCTCCTTTGAGTATGTTCATTCTCACCATTCAACAAGACTCTTCTATTAAGTAGGACTTATCCTTTGACATCTTTAGAATTTGATGGTTTTTCATCTTCATCAACATGTTGTACTCTAGCCTATCCTTTAATTATTCTATCAATCCTTCCTTGGTTCTGGGAACACTCAAATGTTCTATGCCCTTCTTCACAGTGAACACATTTTCTGCAGCAGCCTCCTCTTCCAAATCCTTGTCCACTTACTCTTCCTCTTTGATCACTATTGTTATGATCATGGAAAAGATTCAAATTATTTTCCCTCTAGTTCTGACTACTACTACTAGCCTCCTCCTTCTTTTGATCATCATTTCGGCCTCCATAAGACCATTTTCTAGATCTTCCACCATGATCTCTTCTACTATTTTATTAGAAATATATATATATATATATATATTTAATTTTTTTTCTCAACTCTTAGGGAAAACTAGTATGCCTCATCAATACTGGTCATTCAAACCAAACTCAACTCCTCTTGAATGCTTGGCCTCAACCCATAAAAATAACATGAAACTTTCTCCTTATCATATTTCACATGGTTGGTTCTAATGAGAACTTAGTAGAACTCTTTGGTATACTCTTGAATAGATCATCCTTCTTGCTTCAACCCTTGCATCTTCTTCAATAGATCAAGCCCATAATCTAGAATAATGAATTATCACTTTAATTTGACTATCATCTGACCCTATCTCATGATTATGTCCTTTCCTCTTCTATTTCCCTCCAATTGGATCTCTTGCCACCAGATCCTTGCATGACCCTTCAGTTTGGCCTTTGCAAATTTGACCTTATTTGAATCTTCAGTATCTTCATACTAATATTATTCCTCTAATTCATTGATCTAATTGATCAACTCCTTAGGGTTAAGATTTCCTGAAAATGTAGGAACCTCAAACTTAGGTCTTTTCTAATCTTGGAAATGGCCTTGAAAAGCCTCTCTTCTTCTAGGTTCAAAATTGCCTCTTCTTCATGATTTACTTCTTCTTCATCCTCACTTTCATCTCTTATAAAAAGATTTATTCATTTATGTATTTTATTGTCCAATGCTTTCATCTTTCTTTTGAGGTCTCTAAAACCCTCGAGTGTAAAACCTATGACTCTTCCACCATGCTCTCTTCATGGAGATATTTTTGCACTTTTGCTAAAACCCTAGTGTAAACTGCCTCACAATCAATGATTTGTCCACATGGTTAGCCCAAACCATGGTCCTAACGCAAACTTTATCCCATTTGGTGATCTATTTACACACTTAGGAACTCCTACTCTAATACCACTTGATGAAGGGTCCTCTCCTTAATACCACAACACACAATAGAAATAGAGAAATAACACAAATTTATAGAATAAAATATGGGTTTATTATTATCACCACAAATTGCAAAATTACATAATTACAATATGCAAATCTATGTGGGTACCTTCCTTACAATAGTCTGCAAGACAGAGCTATGAATATCACCTAGAACTGCCTCAGACAACATATGGGTCTTGCTTATATTAGAACTTTTAACTACCCAAGAAGGTTCTAGGCACTAATCCCTAATCCTTGAGGCCAACAAACCTCTTATTATATTATTCCATTACACTTTATTATATATGATTGAATCAAGACAATTACAAATTACATTTTCAAATGGGTACACTTCTAGAGACCATAACTAGAAAATCATTGACCCAGTGGGCTACCATAACCCCATTCTAGAATCCTCAACTAGGAATCTATAGTATTACATGATTCAAGCATCCATTAGCCAAGGTTTCACCTCATTTTAGAGCCATTTAGGCCTTTATTGTTGGACCTAAAATTTGGATAGCCAGAATTCATACCAAAAATTTGCAATAATTACACCATTACATATGATATGATAATAAAACTCATTCAGTAGGTTGATATGTCAAAGATGAACATCCATATATAAGATTAGGAAAATCTTAGCACATAATATTAACTTACTAAAAATAGCAATCTCCCACAAATAACAACTATGTATAAGAATAACCCTGCTTAAAAACACAAAAATTGGAAAACTAGAAATAGAAATATTTGTGGGTGATGAAAGATTTTCCTTACACCCAAGATGCTCTTGCATCACAATTTCCTCAATATAATGAAAACTAGATCCAAATTTCTCTACTAAATTGATGGACAATATTGATTTGTGATTTCACAACTAATTCATATAGCTTGGTATACCCAGGGCAAACAATCATTTAGAAGAAAATTATTTAAGGGTTTCTCAATCCCTACCTCAGATCCATGAGTTGAAGTTTGAAACAAACGAGATCATTCAACATTCCCAATTACTTTTAACCTTTAAGAATATTCTTTGACTTCAATTTTCCCAAAACTTGCAATTTTCTCTTCCAAAACCTATTTCTCCTAATGACCAAAATGACTCTAATAAAGAAAACCTAACTCCCTTAGGGTTTCTAATTTCCAAATAATAAAAAAGCAACTCAACTTAAAATAATATAATAAATAGTTTAATTCACTAATTCCCCTTCTCATTAATTTATTTTCTACTTCTACTTTATCTTTTCATGCACTTTTAACTTGCACAATTATTATTCTTATTTAATAATTTTATTCTTAGTTGGGTTTCGAGTTCATACTTTAGTTTAGAAGCTAAAACTCAATTCTCTTATAATTGATTATATACAAAATATGTAACATTGAAATTAGTCACAATTTAATATAATTAGCACAATCTCAATATGCAACTTGATATTTTATATTAATTTATGCATTTAAATTGGGAGTTTAATCTAATAATCCATTAAATTCTCATCTTCCATAATTAGACTTTCAATTAAATACATTTTCAACTAAACTAATTGATGCAGGAGCATCTTGTTCGTCGTGTTATCCCACTAATTATGTCGGTTGCTACTGAGTTATAAATATTACCGAATTCCAGTAATTATTTAGTATTGACCAAGTTAATTTTTTTTGACGTCATGTTAATGTACTAGTTAGTGTGTTATCCCATTTATTCTACCAATATCAACTGAGTGATATTTCAAGTGTCAAGTTGGTCAATTGCAGTGTTTTCTGAGTTGTAGTGTTGGTTGAGTTATCTAGTATTGGTCATGAGTTCCTATTGGTGCTGAGTATTCCTATATATGTTGAGTGCCAGTATTTGTCTTGGTCCTTCTTTGATCAAGTTGCCTGTGTCTAGTTCTAGTTTGGGCCAACCTTGCATTTATTAAATTTTGTGATGGGTATTTAATATTTGTTGAGAGCCAACTTGTGGCTTTGTTATGCATTTAATGTAAGGGTTTATTTAGTTGGTAATTTGTAACAGGCTGACTTGTGGCCATGCAAGTATTTAAAGGGGTCTTGGGTAGAGTCTTAGGCATTATTATTCAAGCATGGAGAAGTCATTTTTGTTTAGGGAGTCTTAGCATAGAGTAGCTTGGACATAGAAGTTCGCATTTGAGTTTGAAGATTTATTCTTCTTTAGAAAGATGTACTCTTCTTTGTAATGGTCATAACCTATAAGGTCATACAGCAAGGCATGTTGGATGCTTGATTTGAATATTCTTATGGATCTGAATCTTATTCCTCTTGTTCATTTTCCATTGTGTTTATTTGTTGGTTTTTGGATCACCTCATTTTGGGGTACATCCAGATTCGCATTGCATTAGGTGGAATCAGAGCTTAGTTTTTCCTAAGTGTGCAAGAAGATTTCCAAACTATGAGGTATTTTGTACTAGGACCTTGGTAGGGTGAATTTTATTTGAGAAGATTTTGATTTTGAAAGTTCTAGATCATTGGTGAATTTGGTGTAGGGTGGAAAATCTATGGATTTGGCCTACACTGGCAGAGAACTTGTTGTTTGATTATTGTTTATGAAAATATAGTTCATGGAAGGAGAGATGTTGATCCAAAATTATTTGACATGTTGAGGAAACTTGCAACTAGAGTAGAAGCTATTGAGTTAGCATCGGACTATGGAAGACATATTGATGATGTCGAAAGCACTAAGTATGATTCTTTTTGGGATGAATTACATGAAAATATTAATGATCTAGAAGAGTCTAATTTTAGTTGGCATCTGAGGATTAGAAAGAAGGTTTTTTGGCTAGTTAAAGAGATTATGAAGAGAAGAAGATGGATCCTAGAAGCACATGATGATTTTTCTTAAATTGATGAAGTATCTTTTGGTTTTCATGACCAAATGGATAGATCTGACATGAAAATTACAAGGTATCTTGTTATGTGCAATGAGATTGGTGAAGAGGAGAGTTTCACTTATGTTGGTAAGGAATTAGAAGTTTCTATTATTTAGGATGATGTTAATGTTGAAATTGATGTGATTGAGGACTTATTTGTTTCTTTCATTGTTGATCCAGAGTTATATGTTCATTTTTTTATGGATGTTGTTGATCTAGATGTTGCTCATGGTAAGAAGATGTATTTACTTGTTGGTAACATGGTTGAGGATTTCAAAGACATTATTGATGTGGATTTACATGATGTTGTTGTTGTTGATATGGATTTGAACTTATATGTTGTTGTTGAGATGTTGAATGATATGGATGTTACTACTAATGTGGATTTTGATGATGTTGTTGATCTATATTTTGCTGGAGAATTGAATATATATAATGTTGTCGTTATGGATTTATATGCTACTACTAGTATGGATCTAAGTTCATATGTTGGTTTTGATCGGGTTTGTGATTTAGATATTGTTGATTGTCTAGTTTTCATGTATGAGGATGATGTTATGGATGATGGTGATGAAAAGTTATAGATGGAGCACTATTATTTTTAGTTGAGTCTGTATGTTGACTAGTTGGATGAAATTTTGATTTTTGAATGGATGAAGCATAGATGGTTGATTTTTAGATCTCTTTTCTTTGATGGAGTGGAAATCTTTGGTGAAGATTAAGTTGAGCGCAAAATTTTATTTTGGAAGAAAAATGTGGGACACACTTTTCTATTTACTTGGGGAGTCTAATGCAGGAGCATCTAAGGTCTTTTTTATTTACCTTGGTATTCTGATGTAGGGGCATCATGTTTGTCATGTTATCCCATTGCTTCTATTAGTTTTTGTCAAGTTATAGACATTACCAAGTGCCAATAATTATATAGTATTTACCAAGTTGAAGTTTTTCGACATCGTTTTAACATACTAGTTAGTGTGTTATCCCATTTATTTTGCTAGTATCAACCAAGTGATATTTCAAGTGTCAATTTGGTCGATTGTAGTGTTTGCTAAGTTGCAGTGTTGGTGGAGTTATCTAGTATTGGTTGAGTGTTCCTACTAGTGTTGAGTGTTCATGTATGTACCGAGTGCCAGTATTTGTCTTGGTCCTTCTTTGACTGAGTTGTCTATGTCCGGTTCTAGTTTGGGCCAACCTTGTGTGTATTTAATTTTGTGATGGGTATTTAATATTTGTTGAGAGCCAACTTGTGGCTTGGTTATGCATTTAATGTAAGGATTTATTCAATTGGTAATTTTTAATAGGATGACTTTTGGTTGTGCAAGTATTCAAAGGGGTCTTGGGTAGAGTCTTAGGCATTGTTATTCAAGCATGGAGAAGTCATTTTTGTTTAGGGATTCTTAGCATGGAGTAGCTTGGAGATAGAAGTCCACATTTGAGTTTGAAGATTTTTTCTTCTTTAGAAAGATGTATTCTTTTTTGTAATGGTCATCACCTGGAAGGTCATAAAGTCAGGCATGTTGGATGTGAAATCCGTGATTCAAATATATGGAATATTGTCTCTCTAAATCTGAATCTTGTTCCTCTTGTTCATTTTCCACTGTATGTTTGTTTATTGGTTTCTAGATCATCTCAGTTTGGGATACATTTGGATTCACACTGCATCACTAATATTTAATCATCAAATTATCATATAGTTTTTTAAATATCCTAATTAAATCATTTTATCAAATAAATCGTGCTAGAAAACCCACATAACTACAATACAAGAAAGATAGACCAAATCCAAAATTAAACAACATGCACAAGGATAAACTCATGGATTTTGATGTGTAGTCAATCAAATATTTGTCCTCTTTCTTAAGACAATCATTAGGTTTGGGTTGGGATTCAAATCAAAATAATTTCTCCCCTCTCTTACCATTGAGATACTATGATAGGGAACACTCATCCTAGCAATAAGGGAATTTGATGCCTAATACATGAAAACCTACATAAATGATGAGCATGTATTAATATATTTCTAAATAGTGGTACATCATATATATCTCAACTCATAGGTGACTATGATCCTTGTGTACTAAAAATATTGCACACTTCTATACCCTTATTCTTGGGAGAACCCATAGAAGAGGGAATCTCAAGAGGTGACTTATAGCTCTCTATCTATGATGTGCAAAGGTGAAAGAAGTGAAATGGTGGCTTTCAAAAGAACCAAATCTACAAAACCCTTCTAAGGTGCACCATAAAATGAGAGACTCAAACAGTAGATACAATGAGTGCCAATATCCAATAATCCTCAAATCGGTATGCAATGAAAGATGAAAACTAAAATAAATGAGATGCAAGATGTAAGCTAACAAATATGAAATATTACAAAATACTTATTTAGACTAGGTGAGCTATTCTAGAGCACAAAAGTAAATCTAAACTAAAATGCCATAATTCAAGAATAGTAAAGAAAATTTGATGAAATATTACAAAATCCCTATTTAGACTAGGTGATCTATTCTAGAGAACAAAAGGAAATCTAAACTAAAATGACATAATGCAAGAATGAGAAAGAAAATATGAAATTCAAGAGCAAGAGTGCTTTAAGTCTTCCAAAGCTCCAAATTCACCAAGAATACTAGTAGCATAATGTTAACATGAGAGTCTAATATAAGAGAATGAGAAGAGAGGCCTCCTTTTAAATAAAAATGGATGGTAGGGATTAAGAATAAAAAGAAGCATAATCAAGAAAGGAAAATTCATTTTAAGTGATCCATGTGCACAAGCATCTCCATAAATCACAATCAATAGTTGAATTTTGAGAGGAAAAGAAATGTGTGGAAGAGAATTAAAGTTATTTTAAAAATAGAAGATTCCTCTCACATAGAAAATTGTGCATTCATGTGGAGACAAAAATGTCTTTTCTTTATTTTGGAAATAGGAATAATGCTTTATATGTGTATAATTAGATAAGTGGCAAGTGGGATTTTTATTTAATTAATAGGGAGCATGTTCTATTAATTAAATAAAAGACTTGGAATAAAGTGGTCAAAATGTGCCAATAGTGGCATGCTATGATGGGCAAGTTGTTGAGTTGCTTTCCTTGCCATCAAGGTTCAAATCTCATGGGGATGAGGTCCTCCATTTTTGGCCTCACTGGTTCATAGCTCTAGGTCAAAGCGTTTACCCCTCTTTAAAAAAAAAAGTGGTCAAACTGTAGGTTATAATCAAATAAATAAATTTTTGAGGATTTGATCAAGAATAAGCAATGGATAAATTATACAAAAAATCTAGAAAGGGGACTCATAGTTTAAATGACCATTTTTAGGTGATTACATTTTCCCCTCTTTAACTAATGTGCAATCGATCTGGAAAAACATCATGTCAAAGAATGAAGAATTCAAGGAAGCAGTAGAGAAATCTAACTCCAAAGAACAAAGTATAGAGAGACAAAAAATGCATAGCCTATTAGTGGTAGTACTAAGCATTAGAACTGATACCCGAGATGAGCACTAATATGTCAAGCCAAGTAGCCAAAGAAAGCAAATGAATCAAGATCAAATGGAAAGGTCTCCTCTTAAGAAATAGATAGCCATAGCAGAAAAGTAATGTGTAGCAATGATAAAATATTCTTGCTCCTTCAGGATCAAATGAGATTGAAGAGGTGTAGAAATAAGATAAATTTGATTAGATCAAGATAACGAAAAGTCCATGATGACAAATAAGAAAGTAAAACCAAAGAGTGACCACCAAGCAATGAAGAGATGCCCTAATTTGACTAAGTTTGACTAGAAAGATAAAGCATGAGAATTAGGTCAAAGCATGAAGAAAAAAATGAAATGAACAAGAAGAGTAGAAGAGCATAGAAATGATGAATAAATATAGAAAAGATGAGTGCCCCAATAGATTCAAGATTCATCCTCAAAAATTCAGCCAACTGCGCAGATGAAGAAATACTTTTAAAACATAATTTTGACTAGCAAGATGAAACTAGATTTTGATTTCAATCCCAAAAATGGATCTTGAATGTCAAAATTAGGGCAAAATGGTACATAAGGGGTCCAAAAGGATAGATTATATGTGATGATAAGATTAACCCCTTATGATGACAAGATAGCAAAAGAGGTGAACGAAAGTAAAAGGAGATGACAAGATATGATCAAGAAGAAGCAAAAGGAGATGAACATAGTCAGCCGACATGTCTATAAGAGATAAAGAAGACTCTCAACATTAAAAAAATGAAAATTTAAGATAGAATGAACCCTGAAATGCAAGCTAGTATGAAAAAGTGCAATTGCAAGGGTTATATAGGTAGGTCCTAGTTTTTATCATCGAGCCTTATTAGAGACATCATAAGATTTTACAATTATCTCTAGAATAAACTATGAGGATATGAATATTATCTATATCAAATTGAAATGTGGGAACCTAACTATGCATCAAAGATGTAAAGGTCAAGATGACAATGAAATTATATTCCCTAGGTTTAACATAGCAAGATTATTCTCGCATTAAGACAAAAAAAATATTGAGATGGCAATAAGCATGCACTTGCAAAAACAAACAAGGATCATACCTTAAAGATCCTAAGTGGCAAGTAAGACAAGAAAGATGTTCAAGTCACTCAAGATCAACAAGGTATACCCACTAGAAGAAAACAAAAGAAAACATGTCTCATACCCCTAGTCTTCTAGTCCATGACATCCTTGAGAGACTATTAGGGAGGGAACATTAAGCAAAGAAATTGTCATAGACAACACAAAGAAAATAAAGCCAACAAATCTCAGCTAATATTTAGTTCTTAAGTGCATGTGCGAAAGTCATATAACTATCTCTTTAGGACTTAAGTCTACCAATGATAAGTATCACAACATCCTAGACTATAATTAAATTATCCAATAAGTATTGAGAAATACTTGATGTTAAGAGAAAGTGTCAACAAACATTGTTTGAGAGTTGCCAAAGAAACCTTAATGCAACTAAGAGAACCTAATAAACTATACAATAAGTTCCCCCTTAGATGTAGACAAGAGTCAATTCTAAGCTATGTGAGGAAAATAAAAATGAAGTAAAAGGTTCATGAGCACGAAGCAAAATTGTAATAGACATATGTGCAAGAGTCTCACCACTTCGAAGGATTTACTAGCTCTTAAGAAACATCGCATCATTTTATTCCAGTGTCGAGAAAGGTATAGGATATGATGGAGTAGAAATTTGGAAGATAAGATGAAATTGGATAGACAAGGAGTATGAAGTGAGTGGATGTGATCCTCAAGGAATGACTACTCAAGTACCTAAGCCAAGGAAAATAGCCATATGAAGCATGTTTTGGATAAGCCAAGAAAACCACGAAAGGAGACAACATGTAGGATAAGAATTTAAAGCCAATAGGAAAGATAGCATATAAGATAAGTAGTGGAAGCCAATAAGAAAGATAACATATAGGATAACCATTGAAAGCCAATAAGTGAGATAACATATAAGATGAGAAGTGGGAGCCAATAAGTGAGACAGCATGAAAGTGTATAAGCTAAAAGAGGAGACATGTCAAGAGGCCTATGAGAACCATTTTTTTCTTTATGTGATCAAGACCAAGGGGTCACTTGGATAGGATAGTGATAGGATATAGCAATAAGAATGAAGCTAGATATGAATACTATGAGTTAATGATCAAGCTAATGGATAAGATAGCCAATACACATGAACAACTCAACATTGTCAAGATCAAAGAGGAAATATGGGATGGATGAATTATGAAAGAATTATGCATGATACCTATTTGCCAGGTTTTCATTATGGTACTTATCCAAGGTGCCACAAGAAGGGAATTTTTCCATAGAATAAATTTATTTCTCTTTACTTTTTCGACCAAGGCACCTATTACAAGGATTTTATCAAGGCAATTTTTTTTGAACATTTTCTTTTTTCCTTTGTTTTCCTTTTTTTAAATTTTTAGAAAGGGCTCAAGCTATTTAAATTTGGATGTGCTCTTATAGGAAGGATAAGTCATGATAATTCAAGACTATAGAAAAGATATGCTCAAAGATGTTGACAGGGGGCTGGAAAAAGATGGTAGTAGGAAAAGTATATGAAAGATAAGAGTTCATGCTTTGCAAAGGTAAAAGAAGCGTGGATAGTAGGTAAGTGTAGGATTGAAAAGATTACATAAGTGTAGGTGAGAAATTGGAAAATATCAACATTGATACACACCTTGAAGGGTGATGGAATGATAGAGGAATTATGGAGGAAATAGCTTAAGGTTTACCTATATGAGATGGTAGAGTAATTTTTGAGGAAGATGGAGTAGAAGGACTTAAAATATTTTTAGGAAGATGTTTGGAAGAAAATGGAGTGGAAGCCTTTGGAAGCTTGAATTAAAACATAGATTTATGTTCAATATTCAAGTCTTTCAAGATAGACTTGGGAATCCATATAGCTTTAGATTTTCTGTTGGATACTTTAGAACACATTTCTTCAATAATGGGTTTAGGAACCCATATTTGATTTGATTTAGCTCTTTGGGTAGTGGACCTTTGTGGTCTCTTGAATAATAATTATTTTTGTATTCACATGCCAATTAGATAGGACATACTAATCTTCATTTGTAAATGGATTCTTGTGTTTTTTATTAAGTTGATCATCCAATTTTCTTATAAAAGACTTGAAATTTGTGTATGAATAAAGCTGATATAAATGGTTAATATGGATAGATGGATGGAAATTCATGAAGGATGAGTTTCTTTGCTAATATTGAGGTTCAATATGAGAACTCTAAGTGGAAAATGTAGGAGATGAAGGAACATAGGGTCCCAATATGGAAGGAACATTTGAAGGCTTTAGCCTTAATGGATAAGGACCAAGGATAGATTTAGAATATTCAAAGGGAAAATGAATAGGGATGTCAGAATATTAGAGTGAGAAGCATGGCCAAGACCATGAATAGACTCATGAGCATATTTGATAGGAATTTCAACTTTGATAGGAGAATTTGAAGCTTGAGAATAGTTTTAAAGTGGATATGTAGAAGTAGAACATGAGGGGAAGCCTTGATCTTGACATGTTTCTTTAGATAGAATAGGAATAGAACTTTTCTCATATTTTTAGTAAGCTCAATAGAAATAGTGGAAGTGATGTCTTCGTCATACTTAGGAGGTGGGTAAGATATAGAATATGGAGGGGTGACATATTGAAGGAGATGAAAGGATGTTTTATCTTTATCTTCCTTGACATTTTTATCTTTAGCCTTTTGAGAGTCCTCTTGGGATGGAGCCACTTCTGAGGACAAGGGAGAATGTGAGGTTTCCATGATAGGATCTTGAAGAGATGGTGAAGTATTAGCTAAAGTGGGAATAGTAAGCATAGCATCACATGAAAGTTGATAATCTTTAAGCTTAGTGCATGGAAAAGGTTTGCAATCAAGTAAAGATTAGATTGAGCTTATTTTAGAGGTAAACCTTGAGGGTATGCATAGTCGATATGAAAATCATTTGAAATGTCCCTTTACTGATTTTGTATGATATTTCAAGCCTCAAATAAGATCTTTAAAATCAAACAACCAATATTACAAAGATCCACCAATTTCTCAATAAAACCCAAATCGGGTATGTCCAAAATAGTGCCAAAAAAACTTCACAACTTCACAAATTATTAATAAATCTGAAAATGGACATTTTTACAGAAATTTCAGCAGCATAACGACCTATGAAATGAAATTTCCAGATCTGTATAGCCTTTACACAACAGTTCACAAATGTAGGACAAAAACTATGCACATCGGGCTCCCGAAATTAACACAAAAATGCCCGAAAACACCACAAAAATGCTAATAATCTATCTTATAAGTATAATCACATCCCAATACATATATTCATCTCTATTTTAACATCTTAAAGTCTGAAATACAGTAGAAACCCAAACTGATATGAAATACTCAACTGAAAACACCAAACTCATACAAAAAACACACCCGAAAACCCACAAATCTGCACTGTTCAGCACAAAGGAAAACTCTATATGAGCATGCACATTGAATGGCTTCAAACTCCCATCCTTAGCCTTCCTAAAAACCTGAAAACTCCTGTTCTTGGCTCTCCTTCTCCACAGGTTTGGCAACCTCTGAAGAACAACAAAGAAATGAGCAAAATTCAAGTTTTGGAATCAGCCCAAAATGCCTCCAAACCCCTTAAAAGAGGGCATAACCCTAACTCACGTCCAAGAGGGGTTAATAAAACATATTTTAATAATAATTTTCATTTATTAGTCCATTAGCTTCCAAAGATTATCCCCTTTTTTTGAAACTTCACCTTTTTGGGCCTGCCTACCTTAGAAAATATTATTATTTTTTAATTATTTGAAAAGGGACATGACAAGTCCTCCCCTCCCAAATATTTCTTATCCTTAAAAAATGGCTGAACAATAAACCAATCAATCCACTTGGATCCCAAATGTAGTCATGAACTATACTACTATCAATTAACACAGGCTCCTGCAATATCCTCTGCAATATAACCAAGAGGAATCCATAACCAAACTGACAATTATAGCTCAATCAAACTTTAAAATCACCACTACCATAGTCAAAAACCCACAAGACACAAACTCTTAGAACATCAGAACCCAAGTAAAGTGGATAAATCAAACTGCCAACACAGTAAATACCATCAACACATCCCACTGGCCTATACGGAATGTACAATCCAACTCTGCAACAATGGTGAATGCTCCCAAATGAAACTGTACCAAGTATGGAGAATTCACACACTGTACAACTCCTGTAGTCAACACAACTTTGCAAATCACCGGCCATTGTCTCATAACCATAACTCCCATGCACTTTTGATGGTGAAAAGACATTACAAGATAAATAGCAAGAAATAGAACCCAAACCAAATTTTCCATGAACAAGTGATACAGCCCATTGTGACTGACCACCAACTAAGTCAGGAGATGTCATAGCCAAAGGAGTAGAATCAATAACAACAACTGCTGAAGTATCACTCCCAAACTCCTGCTCTAAGTCATGTATTATCAAGCTGTCAATTGCAGAACCTATCGCCATGTCATGCCCATCACAACTCTCATCCTGAGGCGTCAAACCATCCCATAACTGATGACAAGCACTATGAACCAAAGTACATCTCTATATCATCATCTCATCAACATGGTCATCAAAGGTAAATTGATGAGCATAACTCACAGTGTCATGCTGATAGAATGCACCAATCTCAGTCAATTGCTCAGACTGCAATCCAGATGTAACTAACTGCAATCGATCACTAACCAAGTTGGAACTAACTACTACCTCTAAAGACATCACCAATGGAGTAGTATTACTAGCAGGAACCATGCCAACTGTCGGATCACCAACATCACACATGGTCTTTGATACATCATCTCTAGTCTTCGTGCCATTAGTGCTAGAGGTCACCACCATGTCAGGCATACCACAACAATCTGTTGCAGCACCCAACTCAACTGAACTTGAATCTAGTGGGGATGAACTTGATATGCCAATTTTAGTATCAAGGATGGATGCATCCCCATCTCCACTATCTTTGACAATCTCGACCATGGACATCCTCGGATCATCAGACACCACAGCTTGTGACTGTACAGAATCTAGTAAAGATTGTAGTTGCTCTAACTCCATGGTCACCTTAGCCAAATGAAAATGTGACTCCTTGAAAGCCCACTGTGTACTCTCAAGAATCTTCAAAGTCACCTCAATCTACTCAGTAAGCTCACTCACCTCATCTTCCTTGGCCAACAATGCATCATATGTTGTACTGCCCCACTCCATAAGATAATCTCTGTCGGCTACCAACTGCATAAAATCCTATCTCAAAATTTGGATAGCCTCCCATAAAGAGTGGAACTCTGTCAAGGAAAGATAACTTTCTTCCTGCTCATCACTAGTAGGAGAACCCCATCCATAAACTGCTAACAATTGATGAGCAACATCGAAATGTTGGCAAGCGATAGCAATGTCTCGCTCACTAACTCTCAACTGATTAGACACATGATGGCACTGGCTTGACTATCTCCTAAAAACCTCCTCCGATGCACTGTCTAAAGGAGTATCCTCAAAGTTACTAGTCTCTAGAGTATTACCATCCATATCCTGTGAATCAACTCTAAAGCTCATATCAACATACGGAGTATCAAAAACTGTAGCACTGTTGTCCAACTCCTTTGTACCCAAGGAAACTAAGTCTTCAAAATTGCCCACTGCATCCTCCTGGATGTCATCAATGCCAATATGATCCTAGGACTCATCTGTACACACTGCCAAATATGAAAGATCATCAACACATTCCAGCAAGTATGGTTGACTGGATATATGAACAAAGCCCAACACTGATGTATAAAAACTAATACCAACATCTGACAAGCTGCTAGCACAAGAAAAGACAACACCATGCAATTTTCTAATCAAATCCATGATAGCACCCAAACAAACACTGCTACCAAAAAGTGTTAAAGATCTCCAATCAACTGAATCCCAAATGCCAATATAACAATCTCGAGTCCATATCTATAAACTAGAATCAGCTGGTAACTCAAGCAAAATCCTCACTTGAGTAATATGACCAATACCAACTAACTCCACATACCTATCATGATGAGATAATGAAGTCATAATACTATCTTTGTTCACTTTTAGCTGGCTGGACAAATCATGTGAAGTACTACCAGCCTCAACCTCATGTGACGAAGCATCTAACTGTGCCTAGTCCTCTTTCTCAGCAAAGTCATGAATGCTCAATGTATACTCATCTCTACCAGGTATCTCACCATCATGCACAACAACATCCTCATAATCATCATCTGAACCCACTACGCTGTAGTCACTACCTATTGTAACTATACCATCCTAAATACCTATAATATCACCCTTAAACGACCTATATACAATTGTCTCAATTTGAGTATCAAGTTGAATATTACTATCAATCTACATAATATCCTTTCTCACTACCTCCTGTGGCGGAGTAGAATCTGAGACCTCTGCCTGGCTATAAGCTAGTTTCTCAAACTCCTCATGCAAGTTCTTGGTAATTGTGTCACTTGCCCTGTGAGAAAATCTGCCAAATAGAAATTTGGTCAACTTATCCACCTTAGCTGGGTCGAACAACATGTCATTCATCATACGGTGGTGCTCAACCAACTGTTCAGACATGTCATGGCTTATTTTCCTAAGTTTATCTCGAATGTCTAAATAACCATCCTTTCTACTATTTTGACTTTGGATATCAATTTTCCAAGATCATGTCCTCTGAGACTCTGTACTATACCTGTCCATTCTGGATAAAGTAGAGTGTAACCCCAATAGGTTGTAACTTCTTCAAACACCAAGAACTAACATGCAAATGATTAGAAGTAGCATGCAACCATAGATTTTGACATGCAATTATTTAGAAGCAACATACAACCACCAAATTCACCAAGAACTAACATGCAAATGATTAGAAGTAGCATGCAACCATAAATTTTGACATGCAGCTGATTAGAAGCAACATGCAACCATAAATTATGACATGCAAGATTTGGGTAGTTGTCAAAACTGACATGCAAACTTCTACAAACCCTCAGGCTGGCAAGATCATTGCTCTAATACCACTGAAATGTCCCTTTACTAATTTTGTATGATATTTCAAGCCTCAAATCAGATCTTTAAAATCAAACAACCAATATTACAAAGATCCACCAATTTCTCAATAAAAACCAAATTGGGTATGTCCAAAATAGTGCCAAAAAAACTTCACAACTTCACAAATTATTAATAAATCTGAAAATGGACATTTTTACAAAAATTTCAGCAGCATAACGGCCTATGAAATGACATTTTCAGATATGTATAGCCTTTACACAACAGTTCACAAATGTAGGACAAAAACTATGCACATCGGGCTCTCGAAATTAACATAAAAGTGCCCCGAAACACCACAAAAACACTAATAATCTATCTTAGAATTTTAATCACATCCCAATACATATATTCAGCTCTATTTTAACATCTTAAAGTCTGAAATACAGCAGCAACCCAAACTGATATGAAATACTCAACTGAAAACACCAAACTCATACAAAAAAACACACCCGAAAATCCACAAATCTGCACTGTTCAGCACAAAGGCAAACTCTGTATGAGCATGCACATGGAATGGCTTCAAAATCCCATCCTTAGCCTTCCTAGAAACCTACAAACTCCCGTTCTTGGCTCTTCTTCTCCACAAGTTTGGCAGCCTCTGAAGAACAACAAAGAAATGAGCAAAAATCAAGTTCTGGAATCAGCCCAAAATGCCTCCAAACCCCTTAAAAGAGGGCATAACCCTAACTCACGTCCAAGAGGGGTTAATAAAACATATTTTAATAATAATTTTCATTTATTAGTCCATTAGCTTCCAAATATTATCCCCTTTTTCTGAAACTTCACCTTTTTGGGCCTGCCTGCCTTAGAAAATATTATTATTTTTTAATTATTTGAAAAGGGCCATGACATCATTAGGCTCTCTTTTTTATGGAAGCATTTTGTCAATATTTGATGTTTTGGAAGGTGAATGATTATTGCAAGAAGTCAAGGTGTCAAGAATACCATCACTAGACATATGTTCATCAATATGATCTTGCTCAAGACAATAATCCTCATCACATGAGTCATTAGAGTTCTCAGTTCCAACTACTTTATTCATTAATAAGATCATGGACTTAATGCTTCAACTCTATTAAATCTTTGTTTTTATGACCTTTACTTCTATGATAATTGAAAAAGTGATCATGTCTCCACCATGGAGTTTTATTTCAGCTTCATAAGGTCTGGAGTTGTCTGGTAATTTCATGAGCTCATTATCAAGAAGTGTTTGCAATATGACATCATAAGAATCTTCCAAGGGAGTAATATTTCTCTCAAGAGTATGTCTAGGAGATTGTTGTTGTTCATTAGGTACATAGGATTCATCAATATCTCCATCAAATATGGGTTTATCATGAACTCTTGGCATAAGCTCAAAGGAGTTATCTCTTTCTCTCTCTCTAAGGAGGTCTTTATATCCAATAAATGAAGTCAATTGATATCTTTAAGAGATAGGGTGTGTAGACTTAGAAGAAGAGGAGAATTATGATCTTGAAGAGTGTGACTCATGTTCATATTGAGAGATTAAGGAAAGCTCATGTGATGATTCCATTTTTTTCTCTAACATTTTCTCAATTCTTGACTTCATTTCTATCATGCACCTAGTGAGATGAAGGTAAGAAATATTGTTTATTTCTTCTAGTTATTTGTATCAAGCATATAGAAGAACTCATGATCATCTAGACTTGGTTGAGGTTTGGTAGCACAAGGTTTGAATGTCATAGTGGTAGATAGAAAATCAAGCATGAATGAGACTACTGGAAGATATTAAGGTGACAGAAGAGAATTTGATGTCCAAATTAGAGAGGTAGAGTGTTCAGTTGTCAAAGAATCGTAGCAATAAATGAGTGACTTGTCAAGAAAAGTGTTCAAGCAACTTGTGACACTAGAAACTAAATTCAAGAGCTAAGCAAGAAGCCTAATATCCAAATAGTCAAGTAGATAGAGAAAGTGAGATGACAAGTGAAAAACCTCTTCTAATAAAGTAGTGTAGTCAATAGATCAAGTTAACATTTCAGCAAAAGAGGGTCCTAGGAAGTGGACATAGCCTGAGAAGGTGGAAAATACCAAGAGTGTTAAGACCAAGAGCCATTTTAAGCAAGTCAAAACACTAGAGAAATAGAAAGAAAAGTCAAATGATAAAACTTGTTCTAATAAGAAACAAGAGAAAAATGTTTGGACTTGGTTGACAATAGTTGATGATAGTTTATAGCATAGTTATTTTGATGTTCAAAAACAAGTTTTCAAGTGAGATAGTGACACATGGAGTTGTCTTCAAATAATCAAGAAAGGCACAGAGAAACCTTGAATGATAAAAGTATATGTAAGGTCTCAAAAGGAAGATACATAAGGAACATTCTACCTAAAGGACATGACTCATTACTCAATACATTGGCCCACAACTTGATGCTCCCTTGATTCACACAAAGTGGTTTCCCACAATAGATATTGGCTTTTCCATATATGAGTTACCCAAATCTAAAGGAACACATATGGTGAGTCAAATCTTGGGGTGATCTAGATAGTCCACTGGGATCAATCTGTGTACCAAGATATTGAGTGACAGAATAGGGTATCCTCTAATCCTAGAGTGTTTTGTAAGAGCCATGTTTGTAAGAATCCTCATGTGCCTAATAATAGGACACATTTTCATATGATAAGTAATGATGTAGATAATTGCTACACCCCACAAGGCTTTGGCCTTTATAAAGTGGTTTGTGATTATAGTGAGTTGGGTTAGTTGGGTTTTGTTTGTTTCCACTTTGGGTCATTCCTATTGGTATCTTTCCACCAATAATAGGCCCTATAAAGGAAAAATCTCACAAATGAGATTGAAAAAATGGATCAACATCAAAGAGGTCAAGATTTTTGGTTTTCCTTAAAAGGTGAAGAGCGTACTCTCATATTCCTTGGTTCTTCCCCCAAGCATGTGAAAAAGATCAATTAAAACCACTAAAAAGTGGAAATACGAAGATGGGACCCCTAATAAAAACCAAAGATATTTTCAAAAATGTAAGAAATTTAGCAATATCTCTTAATTTGTGTCCAAGGGACCCATTTTCCCAAATTTAACTAGTTTTTTCAAATTGAGTTATTCAACCCTAATATGACATCTAAATTCAAAACTCAAAGAACCAACCCCATGTGAAATTTAGAGGTCTTTCCAAAAATGTAATTTTTTCCAAAACACTCATTGATTTGTGACTAGAAATGTTTTTTTATGAAAAATAAAAAGAAAAAATTATAATTGATGAAAATCAACTCAAAACAATATGAAATTTTGACTGAGACTTGTCGGATGCATCCCCAACCTGAAAAAAAAAAATTAAATCTGAACTCAAAGAGGTTGGAAATATATGAATAATTTTTTTTAAAACTATGATTTTAGCCTTCAAACAAATCTACACAAGGGTTAGCCTTAAAACTAAAGTGAGAACCTTGCAAAACCACTTGTTTAGATTCAATAAGTGGCTATGAAAAACTAGAAATAAGCATACAACTAAAATATAAGCAAGAAAATAGAGTTAGAAACCTGGTTCTAGCCTCACAGTATGTGCCAAAATTTTGTGCTAAAAATATGGCACACTTCTATAAACCCTCATTCTTGAGAGAACCCATGGAAGAGGGAGTCTCAAGAGGCAGCTTCTAGCTCTCTATTTATGATGTGAAAAGGTGCAAGAAGTGAAATAGTGTCTCTAAAATGAACCAAAGCTATGCAACCTTTGCAAGGTGTGCCATAGAATGAGAGATTCACATAATAGAGGTAATGAGTTCTAATATCTGAGAATCCTCAAATGGGTATGAAATGGAAGATTAAAACTAAACTAAATAGGATACAAATTGCAAGCTAACAAGTATGAAATATTACAAAACCCATTTTCAAACTAGGTGAGCTATTCTAGAGCACAAAAAGAAATCTAAACTAAAATTTCATAATGCAAGAATGAAAAAGAAAAGATGAAATGTAAATGCAAGAGTGATCCAAGTCTTTCAAAGATCCAAAGTCACAAGGAAAACTTGTATCATAATGTTAACATGAGAGTCTAAGATTAGAGAATGAGGAGAGAGCCCTCCTTTTAAAGAAAAATGGATGGTAGGAATTAAGAAGAAAAAGAAGCATAATCAAGGGAGCATAATGAATCTTGAGTGATCCATGTGTACAAGCCTCTCCACCAATCACAATCAACAGTTCACTTTTGAGAGGAAAAGAAATGTGTGGAGGAGAATTAAATTTATTTTAAAAATAGAAGATTCATGTGTAGACAAAAATGCCTTTTATTTTATTTTGAAAATAGGAATAATGACTTATATGTGCATACATAGGATAAGTGGGAAGTGGGGCTCTTTATTTAATTAATAGGGAGCATGTTCTTTCAATTAAATAAAAGACTTGGAATAAAGTGGTCAGACAATAGGTTAAAATCGAATAAATAGATTTTTGAGGATTTGATCAATGATAAACAATGGATAAATTATGCAAAAATAGTAGGAAATGGTCTCATAGTGTAGATGACCATTTTTTAGGTGATTACAACTCCTTCCTTCAACCATATTAGCACGTCAAACATAAATCTAAAACAAACACACCATACACATGAAAGTATGTGGTAAGTACAATTACTAGTCTACAAATATGGATAACATCACTTCCTAACATATGAATTTCATCATCATAAAGATTACTACAATCATTAATTGAAAGCACATAATATAACATTGTCAGGAAGATAACTCTAATCATTAACCAAGAACATATGAATTATTATCATTGTAAGTAATAAGTCATCACTATCTACTAACATGATAAAATTAATTACTCTTATATATCAAAGAACTACATCCCAAAGATAACTAAGAAACTAACATGTTAACATAAAGGCCTAGTAGGGTTTAACAACAATATATACAGTGATAGAAAATGGATGTGTATTATAGAGTATCTTATTAAAGAGAAGCATAGTGGAGGGTTGGATTAATACTTTGGTTGAGATAAAACAATTTCTTTGGTTAGTGGGAATTATTAATAGCCACAACTACAAAAATATGTTAAGAATTTTGTACAAAGTTGCAAAATATGTCAGGTAGCAAAAGGAACAAAGCAGAATACAAGGTTTTATTAGTCATTGTACACATACCACATAAACCATGGGAGGATATTAGTATGGACTTTTCACTAGGTTTACCAAGGACTTAGAGAGAGCATGGTTGAATTTTGTGGTGGTAGACAGGTTTTCAAAGATGACGCATTTCATACTTTATAAGAAGACTAATGGTTTTATTTATCTATAAGAATTATTTTTAGAGAAGTGGTGAGACTATATGGTTTACCAAAGAGCATTTTTTGGACCAAGCAACTAGGTTCACTATATACTTGTGGAGAACATTATGGATGAATGTAAGGAAATATTTGAAGTTTATCTTAGTACACTAGCATCCACATACATATAGACAGACAAAATAAGTGAATATGAGTTTGTGGAATCTATTGAGATGCTTGGTTGGAGATAAACCAAAGCAGTGGGATTTGATTTTACTCTAGAAAAAATTTCAAATAATAGTTCTATTAATGTGAGTACTTTTAAATCAACATTCCATATAGTAAATGGAATTAGTCTCAAAAATATTTTATATTAAATGAAGTTGGATAGAGGAGAGACAAGTGGTGCCCAAGTTAAATATTTTGTACAATACTAAAAGAATTTACACGAGGATGTGAGGAAACACATTAACAAAATGAATGCATAGTATAAGGATAAGATAGATTAGATTAGGAGACATAAGGAATTTTATATAAGAGATGAAGTCATGGGTCATTTGACGAATTATCCATGCAAAATACTCAACAAGCATGATTCAAGAAATGCTTATGAAGTGGAGTTGTCTAATGAACTTAATAGTTCACTAGTGTTTGATATTTTAGATTTGATAAAGTATCATGAAGGAAGTGTTGAAGCTGAGGTCACAAAATCATAGCAAAATATTCTAGTAACTACTTCAGCTACAGAAGAGATATAGGACATCTTGGATAGTCGTGTTTGTAGAAGAACAAGCAATCTAGGACATGAAAAATATTTGGTCAAATTGAAAGGAAGGCTTCTTGAAGATTCATTTTGGTTTTCATGGGAGGAGATTAATTGTCTTGGTTTTCCTCTAAGCACCTAAGATATGACAAGGTCACTTTTTTAATTACCTCAAGTGTCAAATGTAGGAGCAACTTGGGTGTAAGGGCAATCATGCATCATCGAAAAATATTATCTAATTTTTCATTAAGGGTTATCTAAATGCTATGAAAAGTTACTACTTTTATTATATTTATCTTTGGATCTTTGAATGTTCTATTTTTTTCCTTCAAAGTTCTCTTCAGTAATATTAGCATGTCAATAAAGTTTCATTACAAGATCAAGTCTAGTTTTGAAGATGTTGAATTTTTTAGTGTTGACAGAAGGGTACAAAAACTTTAAACTTATCTTTAAATACTTTATATGACTTGAAAATGGTCAAAATTTAGTGTGAGTGACACTTCACAACCTAATCCTATAGAGAGCTTCATGTCATTTTTGCAATGGGGTTACAATAGCCAATCGAGTCAACTCATGAAGAGTTGTAGTCTATAGAAGTAACACTACTTAAAATAGAAAAATAAAGCTCCTTCAAAACATAATTTGAGTTATAAAAAAATTTGGGGCCTTTTGCATTAACATTTTTGGTTACATCCAAAGAAGTATGCATTATCAAGGTATACAATGATTTACAATTTAGACCTAGCTTCTATTTCATCTTCACATGTGTTATTTTATCAAATTTAAAAGACTTGTTCCTAAGTATGGGTTTGAATAAAAAAAAAATCCTTTACCCAACCATTTTCCCTATTTTTTTGTGTATAAAAACCACTTACCTATTTTTTTGTGTATAAAAACCACTTACAAAGTTTTCAAACCAAATTTGGGTAGATTGGGAGCATGAAGATTCTCTATGAAAAAATAAGACAAAAAACTTGTATCACATTATCATTAGCATCATGTCTAGAGAACACATCACCAATGTTGTGATGTCTTTTCCATTTTAAGCTCATATTTGGCAAGAATCCATATTACAACCTATGGGTCTAAGATTTGTAGTTACAAGTCATTCAAAGATTCTAACAATAAGAATTCATGTCTAGAAACTCACTTATCCTATTTAATTTATAGGTTCATTCAATTATTCTCCACTCTCTTTTGCATTAGTTTTATCCTATTTAATTTATAGGTTCATTCAATTTTTCTCCACTCTCTTTTACATTACTTTTATGATTTTGATTAGATCAAGTTTTTTTTCTTATTTAGACTCTTGCATATTAATATCATTGTTCTCCTCCTTAGTTCTAAGAAACAAAGAAATAAAAATCCTTCAAGCATAGATATTGCATTTGCATATTTCTTATCAATTGGTATAAATCATAACCATACCAAGGTCATTTTATATTCAAATTGGGCATATTGGCCCTTTTTTGTGGTCCCTTTTTCATATTGTACATTTTGGTGAACAGGACTCTTCTTCCATACTGTAGATTCAGTGTCTAGATTTGATCTATATGTAATACATTATTGTATTTAGTTTTATCAACTTTAGGTTGATCTCATTCTTCTTCTTTTTAAAATAATAAAATGATACAAAATTGTTGCATTTTATTTAATTTTTAATTCATGAATAAAAAAAGAAAAAATTGATTTTATAAAGAATCACGAAGAGGAGGGGTGAATCAATTAAAAAAGTAGATTTTAAATTTAATCACGAATATTATTAACTTTAAAAGTAACTTCCAAAATACATATCAAATAACTACTAAAATGAAATAGATGTAAATAACATCAAGCAAAAACTCATGCAACACAAATAACACATAAACTTTTGTATGTGGAAACCCTTAGCTAGAGAAAGAAAACCACAATGGGGATGATGCCCACAAGCCCTTCACTACAATAAAATGGTTTTCCTTGTTAGGAGCCATAATTAGCCTTTCTAGGGGTTCATCATATTAGGAGTGATTTGTACACTATTAGGAGTACAATAGAGATTTGTTAGGATCTACCTCACTAGAGGATTTAGATATCCTTCTAAGAGTTAACCTTGTTAAAGGATTTACACAAAAGGACATGTTTAATTCTACATAATTAAGAGATTTCCCTTGTTGCAACTATTAGGTAAAAACAAGTTGAATTATTTGGATATAGGATTATTTTCCTATCAAATCCAATGTGTTTCATCTACTAATATTGCTCACTTCTCACTATCTTCTTCAAACTTGATCACAACTTGAATGATTTGGATATAGCACTACTTTATTATCAAATCCAATCTTCTTTATCTACTCTGATATTGTTCATTTCTCACTATCTCTTCACAACCTTCATTCTTTCTATAGGAATAACATACGCAAATGTACAATCCTAATGCTACTTAATCTTCAACATCCATTCAAACTTGAAGCTTGTAATATGCATACCATATGTGATTCACATATCCTAATGTACCTAATACATTTTCTATCATGGACTTTATCAATATTAGGGTTTTAATGTGATATTCTCAAGGAAAGTCAAAATATGTTTGACCTTGTCCAACTTATTTGGGAATATTCTCTTCATACTTATTTTTATCGCACAAATGTTGCCTTAGAACATCCTCAACTGATTGAGAAATTTCTTCAGACCTTCTAATCTCACCACAATGATCATATGATGCAAGAGAATCCTAGGTTTCCTTGATATCCTTCTCATTTTGTTGATCCTACCAATTAATGTTGAGTTCCAGTGGTTTCCAAGCTGCAGTCATTGCCAAGTTTCTCTATGTGTCGAGCTATCTAGTGTTGGCCAAGCATTTCGGTACATGTCAAGCTGTCTAGTATTGGTTGAGCATTCCTTCATTCACCGAGTGAACTTGATGTTTTTTGATGTTCAATTCGTTCTTTGACCAAGTTTTTTTGTGATTGTTTCTCAGTTTGAGCCAACTCATGTATTTAATTTGGATCATGAATTTAATGTTAGGATCTTGTCTTGGGATGTGTGTAAACTATTTTAACATCAGCCTTTCTATTATTTATTAATCTATAATCTTTTGTAAGATATTTTGGCAAGTACAAATAAGGGTGTTTAGGTTAGGATAGTCATGATCACTTAGAGAATTCAGAGCAGATATTATTGGGGAACTGAGTTTAGAGATGGATCATGGATTTTGAAGTTATATTTTATATTTGGTCATAACCCAGAAGGCCTTACAACTAGGAATGTATGTTTATAACTTGATGAATCAAAAAAGAAATATTGTTCCTTCTCTCCTTGGTGTTTTTCTCTATATTGTTTTCTTCCATTGTGTTTACTCAATGAGGTGTTTGGATGGTAAGGTGTGCCTCTGGCCCTAACTATTTAAATCCTCCTTGTGTCAGGTGGTATCAGAGCTTGAGGTTCATCTATAAGAAGATTGGATCATGTAGAACCCTAAGTTAGATTAATTTTTAGGGTGGTAGATCTAAAAATTTGACCTATAACTTGCAAAGGGTTACGATCTTGCACAAACCTATTTGTCAAGATAGTTCGAGGTAGAGAAAATGTTGACACTGCTATTATGGACATGTTGAGACAAATTAAAGCCAGAATAGATGCTATGGAGATGGTCCAAAGGAGAGGAGAGCATCTTGATGATGTGAGTGATGATGAAGCAACTATACCAAACCCTAATCCTAAACCTAAGGAAGATTAAGATGAGGAAAGACTGCTAAGAGTGTTGTCTAGGGCACATTCAAAGCCTAGTATGGAAGTTGTTCCTTATGATGGAAAGATTGACACTACTATTGTGTTAGATTGGATCTCTGACATGGAGAAATTATTTGAGTTTTAAGGCACTCATGATTTATGAGGCCAAATATTGCCTTTATTTCATGATAGTTTAAACACTTTGTCGATACTCTATTTTATTTTCATCAAAACATTTGTGGACCTATGTTTACCGAAACCTATACTAAACCTATGGGTAGATACTATGTCATCTTTTGCTAGTATTATATTTATATATATATATATAATGCATTATTTCATATAATTAATAGAATGTGTGTTCTTATATTTGAATTTAATTTTAAAAATGATTATTTGCAAACATGTCTCTGCATAATAACTAACCTATTAGCGATGAAGCTAAAGATGATTGGGTGAAGTTAAAGATGAACATTGAATATAGTTAATAGCATTCAAGAGGAGAAATAATGTTGAAGTTTAAGTCATGGTGGAGAAGAAATAGGACACAACTACGAGAATAGAGGAACTCCGAAGACTTGCTATATTCTTTGTATTTATGTCAAGTGGTTGTTGTTTAGACTTTATTCTTCTCATCTTGAGCTATTACTTTTCCTTCTTTCTCACCTACGGATTAGTAGTTAGTTTGTTTACTTTCCTATTTTTTGAATAAGTGTCAATTTACTATATATAGGGATTAGACTAGTTGTGTGCAAGTTAGAAAGAAGAAGAAGGAACTGTTGACTTTATAGTGAGTTGTTTTTATTGTTCAATGTTTCAATTCCATGTAATGCATTTCTAAAATGTAATGAAATGGGGGAGGTAGATTAGATTAAAGTAGTATAGATTTATTTTCAAGTGTTTCCAGTATTGTAAGTAGAAGTTGTAAATTCCTTCCTGTAGCACCATACTTTGTGAATGTTCCTACAGCATCTGTGAGAATAGTTATAGTAGATGAACTGAGTTGGAATAGGTATTAACATTTCATTTCATTTCTAGCATTTGTTTCAGTTAAGTGGGGTCATTTCCTATAGCAATATTGTAGGTTATTTTCCTTGCATTTTACTTTCTTGCAGCATAGGCATAATGACTCAGTAAGATACCTAGTGCACATATTGTGCTGACCATTTCAAGTAAATGTCCCTCAGTTGACAAGATTAAATGCATCTCATAGTAGGAAAGCTAATCCTTAGACTGGATATATTATTCCTAAGTATGGCCTAGAGCATGATTATTAAATACCTATTGTGAGGCGGACCATATTTGGCACCATTGTCGATGATGGTGTTAAGCTAGGAGCATTTTTGAGTCATGGTTTTTAGACAAAGTTCTTTTAGTTTTCAAACTATCTTCACTAGTGTGAAGAATTCAATTACATGCATCAAAGAGGAAGACAACGAGATGAATATGGTAGATTTCTTCCATGAGAGTTTGTTAATTTGAACAAAGAAATTGAAGAAGAAGAAGTTGAGTTACCTTTTGAAGATGCAAGCCCCATTTTTCTTGCAGAATCATCCTCAAGAGCACAACCTTTAGATACAAGTGGTATTCGACCTTTTGCTGAAATTTTGGCCAGTTTTCTTAATGCTACTTCCTTGAATCCACCAGTTGTTCACAACCTAGTACCCAATGTCCCTTTTCAGCAGCAACCGCAAAATTGAATACCACCAGTAATGGCACAACCTACTTTTCCATTCCCTCTTCCAATTCTTGAAAATCAATGCTAATCTTAAAAACATACCTCCCACTGCTCTTCTAGAGTTTTATGGCCTTAGAACTGAAGACCTTGATACTTTCTTGTTTGAGTTCGATATACTTTGTCATAGTTTTGACTACAACACTAATGCCAACAAGCTCAAATTATTTCTAGCTACATTGAAAGAGTCCACTGTATGATGGTTTATGGGTTTGGGAGCTAATGCAACAGGAACTTGGGATGAAATGCAAACTCTATTTTTGGATACATACAAAGAATATTGCAAAGAATCTGGTTCAAGAGGAGATGATGTCTTCAAGATATTATAGAAGAAGGAATAAATATTGGAAGATTATATTTCACATTTTTTGTATACACTACAAAAGAACCCTCAGCATGTGTTGTCTAAAGATTCACAAAAGCTACTTTTTCTGAGAGGCATAAATGATAACTGTCCAGAAGCATTGGACCTGATGGCTAGTGGTGATGTATATCAAGCTTCCTAGGATGACCTCAAAAAGATCTATCAAAACTATTCAAAGTCAACTATGAAGAAGGGTCGAGGACCTCATTCTATAACCACTAAAGGCATTAGCCAAGGTATTACGAAGCTTGAGATATCTAACTTACTATTAGATTTCAAACAAGACATTATGAATGATGTTGCTACACATCTTGACACATTGACTGCAAAGAAGAAGCATGCAGAAGCTAAAATACAACTAGCTAAATATTGTCCTCATTGTTGGAAGCAAAAGAAGGATTGCCAATGCAAACTGGTTGTGAATATGGAGAACCGATTTCTTCCAACTGAATACCTCAAGATAGATGGAGATGATGAGCAAGTATTTATTTTTTTGCTCAATGTTGACCATGGACTCAATGTCAAGGTATGCTTTAGGACCTTTTGCAAAATTCAAATTCAAATGGTAATCAATGGTAAAATCATAATCCCCAAGCTCCTCCACAATATCAACCTAATTGGAATAATGTTAGGCAAAACAATTTACAAAAATCTCAATGGCCTTAGAATTCCTAAGCTTCCTGGCCTAATCAATAAAATAACCAATGGCCTAATTAGTAGAATAACCAATCACAGAACTAGCATAACCAATGGCAACAACCTTAAGGGAATTGGTAGTCTACGAACCAATGGAGGGGATCTCAGTAGTGGCCTAACCAAAATACCAATCTTCCACAATTACCACCTCCAGTTCAACAACTTGCTTTAATGCCACCACCTACAAATCCTCAAAAATAGACACAGTTACCTACATAACCTTAGCCAAATCCAAATAGTCAAGAGCCACAACAACCCATGTATAGTGTTGATGCTCAGCAGTACCCTACCTTACTTTGGATGTTGCAGATATACATCTAAGATCTAGTACAACTTTACCAGCACCCAAACCACCTCTCATAACTGAGATACCAGATACTCCTACAGCATCAAAACCCCTAGTTGCTAAAGTGGTTGACCCAACCAATGTCACTATTTCAACCCAAGCTCAACAAGAGGTGGAACCTCCTTTTCTAGAAAAGCTTATACAAAAGAAACCTCTATAAATAGAGGAACAACCTTTTGATATTGTTGATTAGCTAAAGAACATGCATCATGTCCAAATACCCCTGTTCCAAGCCATTAAAGATGTTCCAATCTATAGAAAAGCCATTAGAGAAGCATGCTTGAAGAAACCTAGAAGGAAGAAAAAGGACCCCATCACAGTCCATGTTGTGGGAAAATTAGCTGACATTATGTTAGGGAAATTGGTCACACCAAAATATTCTGATCTAGGTAGTCCAGTTGTAGATGTTAGTATCAATGGTGAATCTATTAAAAATCTTTAATAGATCTTGGAGTTGCTATAAATGTCATGACCAAAGACACTATGAAGAAGCTAAAAATAGAAAGGTTAAGAGTTACTCCAACAATTCTACAACTTGCAGACAGTTCTACTAGTTACCCCTAATGGGATGATGAAAAACATAGTTGTAACTTTAGACTCTTTAGAGTACCCTATAGACTTCATTATTCTATCCCCAAAGGTTAATTTATCTGGTTACCCTACCATACTAGGTCAACCATTTTTAGCTACAGTAGATGCAAATATAAATTGTAGATCAGGGAATATGACTATATCCAATGGCCAAGAAACAAAGAATTTGATCTATATCCTCTAGCACAACCATTACCAAATTTAAGCACATTTGTTTGTCCAGATTTAGGGGATGAGGAAGAAGAATTAAATTCTATAGTATAGCTCATGATGTTACATAGACAGTCTTTTCTAAAGCTACAGGAGGAAGATTCAGTACTTCAGAGTATTCTTACTAATAGTTGTGTGGTAGAAAAAGATGTATCTGAAAGTTATGTGTTGGAATTGATCACATACTAGGAATGTGGTGAGAATTATACTCTACTCAAAGAACCTAGTATTCTTCATCAACTCCTACCGTGTGAATTAGAAGCAAGTCCAATCTCTAAAGTTGCTATGATAGAGTCTACCACTACTGTTGAACTATCTAAAGGTCATAATCTTCATGTTAATCCTAAATTAACACCAACCCAAATGGAATAGTTAACAGAGTTGCTTCAAAGGCATGAAAAGGCCTTTAAATGGGATTATGGTGATATGAAATGGTTGAGTCCTACATTGTGCACCCAGAGGATATACATCAATGATGGATGTTTACCACTTCGTCAACCTCAGAGAAGGATAAATCCAAGCCTTAGAGAAATAGTTAAGACTGAATTGCAAAAATTGCTTGATGTTGGTTTTATTTATCCTATATTTGATACTAAATGGGTGTCACCCCTAGTTATAGTGCCTAAAAAGGGAGGAAAATGGAGAATTTGTGTAGTTTATAGAGAGTTGAACAAAACCACTAAGAAGGATCATTTTCCTTTACCATTTATAGATCAATTTCTAGACACTCTAGCTGGGAAGAAGTATTTCTCTTTTCGAGATAGGTATAGTGGTTATAGTCAAATCAGTATTGCTCCTGAAGACCAAGACAAAATCACATTTAAATGCCCATGGGATTCTTTTGCATACTCAATTTTACTATTTGGTTTATGTAATGCTCCTGCAACATTCCAACGAGCTATTATTAGCATCTTTGCTAATATATCACATGATTGTATAGAAATATATATGGATGATTTCACAACATTTGGAGTCAACTTTGAGGAAGCAATAATGAATCTTGAAAAGGTTTTGGTCAGATGTCAAGAACATAATTTGGCACTTAATAGTGAAAAAGGTTTCATGCTCATGCAGCAAGGTGTAGTACTTGGTCATTTCATATCAGCTACAGGAATGCAAGTGTATCTAGCTAAAATAGAGGTAATTCAAACATTGTCCATACCTACAAAATAAAAAGATGTAAGATCTTTCTTAGGTCATGTTGGATATTATAGAAATTTCATAAAAGATTTCAACAAAATAGCTAGGCTCTTGTATAAATTACTCACAAAGGAAGCTGAGTTTAGTTGGACATCCAAATGTAATGAAGCCTTCATGCAGCTTAAGAAACTTCTCACTATAGGCCTAGTTTTACAAGGCCCTAATTGGAATTTACCTTTTCACATATGTACAGATGCTTTTGACTATGCCATAGGCATAGTTCTAGGGAAGCAATGTCAAAATCTTGAAAACCCAATATATTATATTAGTAAGAGCCTTTGGACTAGAGCTAAACTACACTGTGACTGAAAAAGAATTATTAGCAGTAGTTTATGCCTTGAACAAATTTCATCATTATATCACTGGCCACCCCATATTTGTTCATACTAATCATGTAGCAATCAAAAATGTCATGAACAAACTTGTTATAATAGGCAAGTTAGCAAGATGGTTATTGTTGTTGCAAGAATTTGATATAACTATAGTTGATAAGCCTAGAAGAGCCAATGTTGTAGCTGATTATTTGTCAAGAGTCCATCATGATGATAATGATACTACTTTGATAGATGATGCATTTCTAGATGAGCATTTATCTCACATTTCTGTTCAAGCTCCATGGTATGCAAACATTGCTAACTACATTGCAGCCAATAAAATACTAGCACATTTTCCTTACAAGGAAAGGAAGCTACTTGTAGAGAAAAGTTTTCACTTCTCTTGGATAGATAATCTTTTGTTTTATGCCAGACCTAATCAAGTTATGAGGAGATGTGTAAGAGAAGATGAAATATATGACATTCTACATGCATGTCATAATGAACCATGTGGAGGTCATTTTGCAGCAAAAAGAACAGCC
Organism: Cupressus sempervirens; assembly: GCA_028749045.1. Classification (NCBI taxonomy): domain Eukaryota; kingdom Viridiplantae; phylum Streptophyta; class Pinopsida; order Cupressales; family Cupressaceae; genus Cupressus; species Cupressus sempervirens. The sequence continues at coordinate 5,997,311 of CM053790.1, read as the reverse complement.
TTCAAAATCTTGACAACTGGTTATTATTGGCCTACACTTCACAAAGATGAAGTCAACTATACACAAAAATGTGATAAGTGTCAAAGGATGGGCTGACCAAAAAGAACAAATGAAATGCCTCTTAAGCCATAGATGGCATTAACACCATTTGACAAATGGGGTATGGACTTTATTGGTCTAATTGATCCTCCATCCAATGGGGAATCCCATATCCTTGTATGTTATGATTATCTGACAAAATGGGTTGAAGTCAAAGCCATGAAGCATGCTCGTGATGAAAAAGTTGTTGAATTTCTATATGAAGAAAGTTTTACACACTCTAGTGTACCCAAAGAGCTAGTTACTAATCAAGGTGCACAATTTACCTCTAACTTGATCTCAGCACTGATGAAGCAATATAACATCAAGTATAGGAAATCAAGTCCTTATCACCCTCAAGCTAATGGGCAAGCAAAAGTCACAAATTGTGAGCTTGAGAACATCTTAACAAAAATAGTCCATTTGCACCATAGGGATTGGACCAATAGATTAAAAGAAGTTGTTTGGGCTTATAGAACAACATGGAAGACTACTACAAGATTCACACTATTTGAGCTCTTATATGGTAAAGTAGCAATGCTTCCCATTGAATTTGAACACAAAACTCTAAGAACAACATTGGAGTTAGATATTGAACTTCTTGTAGCACAGAGGGAATGTCTTCTACATCTCAATTCTTTGGATGAAATGCAAAAAAATTGCTTTGGAGCGGACTAAAATTGTACAAAAACAAAGGAAACAATAGCATGATTCTCACATTATCAACAAACAATTTCAAATTGGTGACTGGGCACTACTATATGATTCCAGATTTAAAGACATGCCAGGAAAGCTGTAGACAAGATGGTTGGGACCATACAAAGTTCATCATGTCTTTGACAATGGAGCTATCCAATTAACTACCATTGATCTAGTACCTTTCACATTATTAGTCAATGGTCACAGATTGAAATTGTATAAACAACCCCAAACAAAAGAGGACTTCTTGCAACAGTTTTAGCAGCCGGATTCAAATACACATCAGGTAATGCTTCCTCTAGCCGAAGGTGTTAACCTTTCGACTGTTGCTTTTTAACATTAATTCCTTTGTGCATGTTCATAATAAGAACTTTATGTCCACATAAAGTTCCAAATTTCTCCATTCAATCTATCTACCTCATTTCTTCTCTTCCACCCATCCATCTCATTTCATTTCTCTATTTTTTACCCATCTACTTTCCGTGTCATCATTTTCTAATGTTTTTAATAAACACCACAACTTGCTGATGGATGCTATCACTATTGTCACTTCTGCCACCTTCTTGGGTATGTACAATGATCAGTTGACAAGTATAACATTTTTAAATTATTATTCACTTATAAGTACATAGATTTAATTAATTATATTTAATAATGCATTCTTTATATGATGGTGGTGTTATGTTAGTCCTTTACCTGTACTAGGTCTTACAAGTGTGAACACTTGTCCATATTTAGCAAGGGGTAGGGAAGGTCACTAATATCCAATGGCATTTCTATTTATCTGTAAAGATTTTTCTAAATCTTCATATTTCCTTCATTGATGAAATTTAATTGTCATAAGTACACAAGTGAGGTGTCATACCCCTTATTTTTGAATGATTTATCCGTCAAGCTGTAATGTGACTTGTGTTTAAATTTTATGTGATCTGAACCCTATTTTTGGATGATTCTCACACATATTCATGATTTACTTTCATTAAAACCATATTATTATGCATAAAAAATTGTTATGACATTAATTACCTTTTAAAACAAAGAAATGTGAGTTGAGTCTGTAAAACAACAAGCAGCTTGAATTCAAAAGGGGAAAAACAAAGTAGATAGAGAAAGAGTTAAGAAAATGGGTGGATAGTTTTAGAGGAGAGAACTAGTGGAACATTCTATGTTGCTCTCAGATGTAGAGGCCATAAAAAGGTTTAATACATGCGGATGGTTAGGGTATTTTCTAAGTTTGAATACATTTGATGAGGAGGCAGCCATAGAATTCACAAGGACATTTGATGAAGGTGAAGCTTTCATTTGGTTTTTAATGGTGATTGCAACAAAGGAACACATTGCTGAAGTGACTAGGTTGCTTTCATTTAGAGAACATTATCCTAGCACAAATGATGCAAGGTCAGCAAGAGCTCAATTTACTAGACCGATTGATCCTTAGATGGACATTACAAAGCAAGGATGCAACAGAATGTCACTGCTACCACCATATAATGAATTAGCCATGCATATTATCAAGTATCTTACATGCAAAAGGAAATTCTCATACTTACATACACATCATTTCAAATTTCTTAGTTATATACGGCATAATCTTGCAGTAAACATTCCAAATTTCTTGTATAATATGCTATGTATTAGTATAAAAGAAACTCAAAAATGAAAAGATGATTATGTTACTCATCATGCCCTAATTTTATTGCTGATAGAAAGGTCTCTTAGGGATGTGTCTCCCATGACATGGGATGAATTTGTACAAGCAAAAAGTTTGCAACCCCAAGCTAGCCCTAGTGAATAGCCTAATGAGGAAAATGGAGTCCCTACCAATGAGCCTACTGAACAAAATATCCAAGAGGTTGAAGCCAAAAATGCCCAAGAAAATTTGCAAGAAACTATCCCTATTCAAGAGACTATACCTTTACCTATTCAAGAAACCCAGAAACCTACTTCTAGCAGAGTAAAAAGGAAACAAAAATTGCAAGAAGAAATCTTTGTTTAGGAAAAAGAAGAGCCAAACCCTACTGTTGTGAGACAAAAGAGAACTAATAAATTTCCTATTGCAACTACTCCTATAGTAGAGACACCTAAAGGGAAAGGTAGGCAAAAGGTTGTGATACAAGAAGAAACCCCTGTAAGGAGAAGCCCTAGGATGAGAGGACAAGTTTCTAAAGATTCTACTTTGTCCCAAAAATCTACTAAGGAATCCCCTGTACAAATTGTCTCTGATCACTCTCCTCCCCATCCTAAAATTACAAGCATTCCTAAAATTCTTAATGAGGAATGTAGGGATGAAATCAAGGAAAATCCAGATGATACCCCAGCAAGTCAATCAAATATCTCAGGTGGTAAACATGAAACCATTCCTAAGAAAGTTCATCCAAACACTACCCTAGTTCCCCATAAATCAACATGGATTACCTATTTTTTAGAACATTTATAGAAGGAACAAAGGAAAAAGAAAAGAAATCATAAAGAAGACAGTGGTTCTATTACATTGCAGAAACTCCTTTTTTAGTTCTTTACACAGCATATTTTTGTTGAGGCCTTGTGGGAAGAAGAAAGGAAAAATATGAATAAATTCATAGCATCTCAAGGTGAAGAAATCACAAAATTAAAGGAACAATTAGCAAGTCAAAAACAACAGATGGATCATGCCCTCAAGTTGGTTGATCAAGCACTTGCTTGTAGACCACTGCCAAGAGTTTATGCTCTTTGTTTAAAAGAACAATTTCTTTTGTTTCAACTAATGTTAACTCTGAAGGATATCAATGTAGAGTTCAAATCAGCACAAGAATTTTATGGATTATATCAAACTCTGCCATCCTAGCAGTAGATTTTTCTTTGTGAATTATATTTTCATAATTTTTTTATCCCTTCAGAGACTCAATGGAATCCCTTACTTTATATTGGGGATATACATTTAAAAGCCCTCATGTCTTGGATGTCTAACAAAGAAAACTATGATAGGTAGTTGAATAATTATAGGGATGAGGAAAGGTTAGAACCCTTGCCTTTAAGAGCTAAGAGCAAAAAGCTAGATGAAGTTCTTAGGAATTGGTTTACATTAACTTATGGAAAGAAGAATCCAAAAGTAAGGGATAGAATCTTTGCTGCAAGAACCAAAGCATATGTTGATTATGAGAACTTACCCTACTTTGCCTTCTAGAGAGCTATGACTAGTGTTAGAAGTAGATGGGCTAGATTTTCTGAGTCACTTAAAAAGTTAGAACCATATAGCCCCATCAACTTGGAGGTAGCACTTCATAGATTTCCAAAGTATCTAGAGTTAGGGAGGCAGGCCAAACCAAAATTGTGGTGTTCCCTAACCATGTAGCCTCCAATGCTCGTATGGCCCTTATATGACATTAATGTCAATAGAATCGACATGTTGTAGGAAGATCACATGAGGGAAGTGTGGGAAAGAACCAGAGGATTGTATTATACCTTCAAGAGTAGCAAGAAAGGAAGGACTGAGATTGGAGAGTTTAGGTCATTAACTAGAAAGTGCAATGCTTGAGGACAAGCATTAGTTTAGAAGGGGGCAGATGATGAGGCCAAATATTGTCTTTAGTTCATGATAGTTTAAACACTTTGTTAATACTCTATTTTATTTTCATCAAAACATTTGTGGACCTACATTTATCGAAACCTATGATAAACCTATGGGTAGATACTATGCCATCTTTTGCTAGTATTATATATATTATGCAGTATTTCATATAATTAACAGAATTTGTGTTCTTATATTTGAATTTAATTTGATAAATGATTATTTGCAAACATGTCTTTGCATAATAACTAACCTATTAGCGATGAAGCTGAAGATGGTTGGGCAAAGTTAAAGATGAATGTTGAATATAGTTAATAGCATTCAAGAGGAGAAAGAATGTTGAAGTTTAAGTCATGGTGGAGAAGAAATAGGACACGGCTGTAAGAATGGAGGAACTCCAAAGACTTGCTATATTCTCTACATTTATGTCAAACGGTTGTTGTTTAGACTTTATTCTTCCTACCTTGAGCTATTACTTTTCCTTCTTTCTTGCCTGTGGATTAGTAGTTACTTTGTTTACTTTCCTATTTTTGAAATAAGTATCAATTTCCTATATATAGGGATCAAACCAATTGTGTGCAAGTTTTTAGTAAGTTAGGAAGAAAGAAGAAGAAGGAACTATTGACTTTACAATGAGTTGTTTTTACAATTCTATGTTTCAATTCCATGTAATGCATTTCAGAAATATAATCAAATAGTTTTTGGCTTCTATCCTATGTTAGTAGATTAGTAGAAGCCAACCAAGGGGGCCACTTGGGAGGTGGATTATATTAGAGTAGTATAGATTTATTTCCAAGCATTTCTAGTATTGCAAGTAGAAGTTGTAAATTCCTTCATGTGGCATCATACTTTGTGAATGTTCATGTAGCATCCATGAGAATAGTTATAGTAGATGAAATGAGTTGGAATAGGTGTTAACATTTCATTTCATTTCCAGCATTTGTTTCAGTTAAGTGTGTTCATTTCCTGTAGCAATATTGTAGGTTCTTTTCCTTGCATTTTACTTTCCTATAGCATAGGCATAATGACTCATTAAGATACCTAGTGCACATATTGTTCCAACCATTTCAAGTATATGTCCCTAGGTTGACAAGATTAAATGCACCTCATAGTGAGAAAGATAATCCTTAGATTGAATATATTATTCCTAAGTATGGCCTAGAGCATGATTATTAAATACCTATTGTGAGGCGGACCATTTTTGGCACTGTTGTCAGGGATGGTGTCAAGCTAGGAGCATTTTTGAGCCATAGTTTTTAGACAAAGTTCTTTTAGTTTTCAAACTTTCTTTACCAGTGTGAAGAATTCAATTGCATGCATTGAAGAGGAAGATGATGGGATGAATCTGGCAGATTTCTTCCATGGGAATCTGCTAATGTGAATGAAGAAATTGACGAAGAAGAAGTTGAGTTACCTTTTGAAGATGCAAGCCCCATTTTTCCCACAAAATCATCCTCAAGAGCACAACCTTTAGATACAAGTGGTATTTGACCTTTTGCTAAAATTTTGGCTAGTTTTCTTGATGATACCTCCTTGAATCCACTAGTTGTTCACAACCCAGTACCCAATGTACCTTTTCACCAGCAACCTCAAAATCTAATACATCTAGTAATGGCACAACCTACTTTTCCATTCCCTCTTCCAAGTCTTGTAACCAATGCTAATCTTAAAAACATACCTCCCAATACTCTTCCAAAGTTCTATGGCCTTGCAACTGAAGACCCTGATACTTGCAACTGAAGACCCTAATACTTTCTTGTTTGAGTTTGATATACTTTTTTGTAGTTTTGACTACAACATTGATGCCCACAAGCTCAAATTATTTCCATCAACATTGAAAGAGTTCACTATATGATGGTTTATGGGTTTAGGAGCTAATGCAGTAGGAACTTGGGATGAAATGCAAACTCTATTTTTTGATAAATACAAAGAATATTGCAAAGCATCTAGTTCAAGAGGAGATCATGTCTTCAGGATATCATAGAAGGAGGAATAAACATTGGAAGATTATGTTTCATGTTTTTTGTATACACTACAAAAAAACCCTCAGCATGTGTTGTCTGAAGATTCACAAAAGCTAATTTTTCTGAGAGGTGTAAATGATAATTGTCTAGAAGCATTGGATGTGATGGCTAGTGCTGATGTATATCAAGCTTCCTAGGACGACCTCAAAAAGATCTCTCAAAACTATTCAAAGTCAACTATGAAGAAGGGCCAAGGACCTTGTTCTATAACCACTAAAGGGATTAGCCAAGGTATTATGAAGCTTGAGATATCTAACTTGTTGTCAGATTTCAAACAAGACATTATGAATGATTTTGCTACACATCTTGACACAATGACTACAAAGAACAAGCATGCACAAGCTGAATTACAACTAGCTAAATATTATCCTCATTGCTAGAAGAAAAAGAAGGATTGCCAATGCAAATTGGTTGCGAATATGGAGAACCAGCATCTTCCAACTGAATACCTCAAGATAGATGGAGATGATGAGAAAGTTTTTTTTTTTGCTCAATGCTAACCATGGGCTCAACGTCAAGGTATGCCTCAGGACCCTTTGCAAAATTCAAATTCATATGGTAATCAATGGCAAAATTGTAATCCCCAAGGTCTTCCACAATATCAACCTAATTGGAATAATGCTAGGCAAAACAATCTGCAACAATCTCAATGGCCTCAAAATTCCCAACCTTCCTGGTCTAATAAGTAGAATAACCAATTACCTAATTAGTAGAATAACTAATGGCCTAATCAGTAGAATAACCAATGGCAGAACCAGTAGAACCAATGGCAACAACCTCAAGGGAATTGGCAATCTACAAACCAATGGAGGTGATCTCAGTCGTGGCCTAACCAAAATACCAATCCTCCACAATTACCACCTCCAGTTCAACAACCTACTTTAATGCCACCACCTACAAATCCTCAAAAATAGACACAGTTACCTGCACAATCTCAGCCAAATCCAAATAGTCAACAGTCACAGCAACCCATGTATAGGGTTGATGCTTAGTAGTACCCTACCTACACTTTTGATATTGCAAATATACATCTGAGATCTAGTACAACTTTACTAATGCCCAAACCACCTCTCATAACTGAGATACCAAATACTCTTGTAGCATCGGAACCCCTAGTTGTTAAAGTAGTTGACCCAACCAATGTTACTATTTCAACCCAAGCTCAACTATAGGTGGAACCTCCTTTTCCAGAAAAGCTTATACAAAAGAAACCTGTACAAATAGAGGAACAACCTTTTGATATTGTTGATTAGCTAAAGAACATGCATGTCCAAATACCCCTGTTCCAAGCCATTAAAGATGTTCCAATCTATGGAAAAGCTATTAGAGAAGCCTACTTGAAGAAATTTGAAAGGAATAAAAAGGACCCCACCACAGTCCATGTTGTGGGACAATTAGCTAACATTATGTTAGGGAAATTGGTCACACCAAAATATTCTAATCCAGGTAGTTCAATTGTAGATGTCAGTATCAATGGTCAGTCTGTTAAAAATGTTTTAATAGATCTTGGAGCTGCTATAAATTTCATGATCAAAGATACTATGAAGAAGCTGAAAATAGAAGGGTTAAGAGCTATTCCAACAATTCTACAACTTGTAGACAGTTCTACTATTACCCCTGATGGGATGATAGAAAACATAGTTGTAACTTTAGACTCTTTAGAGTACCCTCCACACTTCATGATTCTGTCCCCCAAGGTTAATTTATCTAGTTACCCTATCATACTAGGTCAGCCATGGTTAGTTGTAGCAGATGCAAATATAAATTTTAGATTAGGAAATATGACCATATCCAATGGCTAAGCAACAAAGGAATTTGATCTATATCCTCCAGCACAACCATTACCAGATTTAAGCACATCTATTTGGTCAAATCTAGGGAATGAGGAAGAAGAATTAAATTCTATAGTATAGCTCATGATGTTACATAGATAGTCTTTTCTAAAGCTATAGGAGGAAGATTTAGTACTTCAAAGTATTCTTACTAATAGTAATTGATCACATATGAGGAATATGGTAAGAATTGTACTCTTCTCAAAGAACCTAATATTCTTCATCAACTCCTACCATGTGAATTGGAAGCAAGTCCAATCTCTGAAGCTACTATGATAGAGTCTACCACTATTGTTGAACTGTCTAAAGGTCATAATCTTCATGTTAATTCTAAATTAACACCAACCCAAATGAAATATTTAACAGAGTTGCTTCAAAGGCATGAAAGGCCTTTGCATGGGATTATGGTGATATGAAAGGGTTGAGTCCTACATTTCACACCCATAGGATATACATCAATGATGGATGTTTACCACTCTATCAACCTTAGAGAATGATAAATCCAAGCCTGAGAGAAATAGTTAAGACTAAGTTGCAAAAATTGCTTGATGCTAGTTTTATTTATCCTATATTTGATAGTAAATGTGTGTCACCCCTAGTTACAGTGGCTAAAAAGGGAGGAAAATGGAGAATTTGTGTAGATTATAAAGAGTTGAATAAAGCGACCAAGAAGGATCATTTTCTTTTACCATCTATAGATCAAGTTCTAGACACTCTAGTTGGGAAGAAGTATTTCTCTTTTGTAGATGGGCATAGTGGTTATAATCAAATCAATATCGCTCCTGAAGACCAAGACAAAATCACATTTACATGCCCATGGGTTACTTTTTCGTACTCATTTTTACCATTTGGTTTATGTAATGCTCCTACAACATTCCAATGAGTTGTTATTAGCATCATTGCTGATGTATCACATGATTGTATGGAAATATATATGGATGATTTCGCAACATTTGGAGTCAAATTTGAGGAAGCAATGATGAATCTTGAAAAGGTTTTGGTCAGATGTCAAGAATATAATTTGGCACTTAATACTGAAAAATGTTTCATGCTCATGCAAGAAGGTGTAGTACTTGGTCATTTCATACCAATTGCAGGAATATAAGTGGATCCAGCTGTAATTCAAACATTTCCCATACCTACAAAATCAAAATATGTAAGATCTTATTTAGGTCATGTTGGATATTATAGATGTTTCATAAAAGATTTCAAAAAAATAGCTAGTCCCTTGTATAAATTACTCACAAAGGAAGTTGAATTTAGTTGGACATCTAAATGTAATGAAGCCTTCTTGCAGCTTGAGAAACTTCTCACCATAGCCCCAATTTTGCAAGGCATGAAGCATGAACAAAGACATGAAGGTAGGGGTGGTAGTTTCCAAAGAGGTAGAGGTATATCTTGTGGAGAAGGTGGAAAATTTGACAATTATATGCAAGATGAGGGAAAATCTAAGTGGAAAAGTGATGACAAAAGAAAGACCAAGTAGAAAGGTGGTAATTCTTACTGTGGAGGTGTTAGTTCTTACTAAGGAAGAGGTACTTCTTATTCTAGAGGTGGGTTCCATAGTATTTTTTTTAGGTATTTCAAAGAAGGGCATAGATCCTTTAAGTGTAGATATTCTAGTGAGAATGAAAGTGGTAGTAGAAATGTTGTAATACAAGGTGAAACTATGCACCCTAAGAGTGATCTTGAGGCTAAAGATAATCTGATGGTGAGAAGGGCTCTGTGTAGTGATAAATTTGAGGACAAGGAACTTGTTCATAGAAGAAATATTTTCAAGACCAGATGTAAGATAGTTAAGAAATGTTACAAAACTTGATCATTGATAGTGGAATTTTAGCAAATTTGGCATCAAAAAGGTGGTTACAAAGTTGCAATTACAGAGGCTGAAGCACCTTAAACCCTATCATGTTTCATGATTAGGGATGAGCATAAGATATTGGCAAGTAAACAATATGTTATGAAATTAAATATTGGACACTATTTTGATGAAGTTTTGTAGGATATTATGCCTATGGATTGTTGTCATCTTATGTTCGATAAACTTTGGCAATATGATAAACATGTTGTGTATGATTAAATATTGAATCAATATATTATTTGGATGAATGGAGTTATGGATACATTGATGCCTTTGATCAATTCTCCTAGTGAGATAAATTGCACTACTATAAGAATGTGCATGGTTAGTGGAAACAAGTTTGAGAAGGAAATAAAAAAGAACCAAGTCTATTTTGCTATAATTTCTAGAGGGATGAGTATGGTAGTAATGAATTAATGACATAAATAGTAATGACCAGGCAGAAAATAGTGGTCAAGTAGTAGAAAATGGTAGAGGTCAAGTGACAGTAGAAACTAGTAGTGTTAGTCGAGTGCTAGTAGAAACTAAAATCTTGTTGAATGAGTATATAGAGATTGTTGCTAAAGATATAAATGATGGTTTAGGACCAATAAGGAGTATAAGTCATTGTATGGATCTGATTCTTGAAGCTATTTTTTTGAATAAAACACCATATAGATTGACACTTATGGAGAAGGAAGAACTTAACAGACAAGTGTAAGAGTTGTTCTAGAAAGGTTTGATCAGAGAAAGTTTGAGTCCATGTGTTGTACCTATTGTATTTGCACCTAAGAAGAATAGAGAATGGGGAATGTGTATCAATTCTAGAGCTATTAACAAGATCACAGTGAAATATAGGTTTCCTATGCTGAGGGTGGATGATATAATGGATTTTTTAAGTAGAGAAAAGTATTTTACCAAGATTGATTTGAAGAGTGGATATAATCATATCAAAATTAGAGAAGGTGATGAATGGAAGACTAATTCAAGATAAAAGATGGTTTATATGAAAGGTTGGTTATGCCTTTTGATTTGACTAATGCAACTAGTACTTTTACAAGGACAATGAATGAGGTTCTAAAGAGATTCTTAGGTAAATTTGTGATTGTTTATTTGGATGATATTATGATATTTAGTAAGACTATGGAAGAACATCTTGAGTAGGCTAAATGAGTATTGCAGAGATTGAAAGAGGAGAAGTTGTTGATTAATTTGAGAAAGTGTTTCTTTATGCAAGAAGAGACTATGTATTTGGGATTTGGGATTTCAGCTAATAGTTTGAGAATGGATCCTAAGAAGGTTAAAGAAATTTTGGAATGACCTACACCTGAGAATGTGGGTGAGCTAAGATCATTTCATCGTTTGGATAGTTTTTACATAAAGTTTATAAATAATTTCAGTTCTATTTGTAATGTCATGACCAAGACAATGAGAGGAGATAAAAAGGAGTTTAAGTGGACACATGAGGCTGATAAGAGTTTTGAGATTTTGAATAAAAAGGTTGTTGAGTTACCTATATTAGCTTTTCCTTGTTTTAATAAGGTATTTCAACTTGAGTGTGATACAAGTAGTAGTGCAATAGTAGTTGTGTTGAGTCAAAAAGGTAAACATGTTGCTTTCTTTAGTCAAAAGTTGAATGATGCTAAAAGGAATTATTTTTTGTATGATCAATAATTTTATGTTATTGTTCAAGACTTGAAGAAGTGGAGACATTATTTTATTCCTAAGGATTTTGTGTTGTATATGGATCATAAAACTTTACAATATTTGGGAAGTCAACATAAGTTAAATCAAAGACATATGAAGTGGGTTGAGTACTTGCAGAGTTTCACATTTTTTATTAAGCATAAGAGTAAAGTTACTAACTAAATTGTTGATGCATTTAGTATAAGACATTCTTTATTGATTGAGATGAAGGTTGAAGCTCTTGGTTTTGACTGAATGAAGGAGTTGTATGGTACTGACCCTAATTTTTCTGAGGCATGGAGAGAGTGTAGAGAACCAAATCTATCAAGTCAGCTAAGTATGTATGATGATTATTTCATTCAAGAAGGTATGTTGATCAAAGGAATTTAGTTGTGCATACTAAGAAGTTCTATGAAATTTAATTTGATTAAGGAAAAGCATTGTTGTGGATTGACTAGATATTTTGGAATTGATAAGACATTGGGTTTTCTTAAGGATAAGTACTATTAGCCATAGATGTATAAGGATGTTTAGAAGTTTGTAAGGAGTTGTGGAATTTGTCAAGTTGTAAAAGGAGTAAGTTACAATACTAGATTGTATCCACCTATTTCTATTCCTGAGAAACCTTGGAGTGACATCAGTATGGATTTTGTTCTTGGATTGCCTAAGACAACAAGAGGGTATGGTTTCATATTTGTTGTTCTGGATAGATTTTCTAAAATGACACATTTATACTATGTAAGAAGACATCAAATGTTGTGCATGTTGTTGAGATTTTCTTCAAAGAGATTGTTAAATTATATGGATTACCTTGAATTATTATTTCTAATAGAGACAACAAATTAGTTGGTTATTTTTGGAGGACTTTGTGGAAGAAGATGACTACTAAATTGAAGTTTAGTTCTACATTCCATCCACAGACAGATGGACAATACAAAGTTTCTAAATAGAAGCTTGGGTAATTTGTTGAGATGTTTAGTTGGAGATAGGATGAGTAATTGGGATATGGTATTGACACAAGCTGATTTTGCATATTATAATTCTATGAATAGGAGTATAGGAAAACACCTTTTGAGATTGTTACTATAATGTAGCCTAGAGGAATATCAAATTTGAGGGATGTTGTTGGTGAAGAAAAGAGAAGTCTTGAAAGGGAAGTATTTTCTAATTTTATGAAATATTTGAATGAGGAAGTGAAGTTAATTGGAACAAATTAATCAGAAGTATAAGGAGAATATTGATAAGTCTATAAGACATCCTATTGGAACTTACATTAAGTTGAGGATGAAGAAGTTTGGTCCTTGTAGAATTTTGAGGAAGTTTGACAGTGGTAATGCTTATGAAGTTGAGTTACCTGATGGCTTGGATATATCTCCTATATTCAATGTTGTTGATTTACATGAGTATCATGAGTTAGATGATGAAGTTGTTGTACTAGATGATTATCCTAAGAAATAGATTGAAGACATTGAACATATATTGGATCAAAGAGTTGGTAACAACACAAGGGGAAAAGATTACTATAAATATTTGGTGAAGTGGAAGAACATACCATTTGAAGATGCTACATGGATTTCTCAATCTGATTTGGATTCAACTCAGGTTGTGAAACTTGCATTATTCAGGAGAATCATTTCTTTCAAACCTAGTTTTATGATGCAGGACCATCCCTGGTTGCCTTGTTATCCTGCCCATTTTGTTAATTCTACTAGTTAATGTTGAGTTCTAGTAGTTGCTAAGTTGTAGTCATTATCAAGTTCCTATATGTGTCAAGTTATCCACTATTGGCCAAGCATTTTTTTATGTGTCAAGTTGTCCAGTGTTGGCCAAGAGTTCCTTCATGTGCTGAGTGAACTTGATGTTTGTTGATGTTTTGTTCCTTCTTTGACCAATTTTTTATGTGATTGGTTCTTAGTTTAAGTCAACTCATGTATTTAATTAAGATCGTGAATTTAATGTTAGGATCTTGTCTTGGGATGTTGTGTAGACCATTCTAAAGGTCGACCTTTCTATTATGTAATAATTTATAATTATTTGTATGCCATTTTGGTAAGTACAAATAGGTTTTTTATGTTAAGATAGGCATGATCACTTAGAGATTTCAGAGTAGATATTCTTAGAGAAGCAAGTTTAGAGATGAATCATGGATTTTGAAGTTATATATTGTATTTGGTCGTAACTCTGAAGGCCTTTCAACTAGGCATGTATGCTGATAACATGATGGATCAATAATTTTGTGTTCCTTCTCTCCTTGGTGTTGTTTTCTTTTGTTTTGTTTACTTAGCAAGGTGTTTGGATAGTTAGGTGTGTCTCTGGCCCTAGCTATTTAGATCCTACTTGCTTCATCATATGAATAATCAATCAATGATTTGTCATTATTAGCTCAAGAACATGAGCTATATATCTTGTAACACCTTCTGAAATTGAAAACCTTGCACACCTATAATCATTGTTTGTTGAGATCACACACATAGTTTTTATACATCACATAGAAAATTTCCCTATGACTATTCCATATGATTCATAGTACATCATGATTGCCACCAAAATATCTAACTTGTAGTTTCTCCTCTTGCATACTAGTTGCAATACAAAGTTGTGTTTCTACTCATCGATCATTGCCTTGTTTTATAGATTGATCCATCTTTGTACAATGGTTGTGTTACATTTAATAAAACCAAATACTTTACTACATCTTACTGCAACTCACAATCCATCACTCTCCAATTATTATTTTGATGCTAATAGAAAAGACATATTGTTCATAGATTTTTCTTTCATATACATGTTAAAAACAATAAAAATCAAAAAATATGTTCTCTTCATGCATTATTTTGTATCTTTAGATCACTTCATTTTATGTTTTCTTTCATAAAATTATCTTGTTTCATTACAACTATTTGATTTCCTTGTCCAAAGATTTACACATTTTCATGGTTCATTTAGTAGCAATATTTTTATATGATGGATGAAATCCTTGATGACTCCATTTCTACTAAGCCTTCATCTACACCTTCTAATCTCTTCTTTTGTCAAAAGTTAATTAATATGGGTTTACACTAATCCCCTTTATTGACCAATGGTATTCTCCCTCATAAGGAAATATTGATGCAAGAACGTACTTTTTGTACTTCTCTAAATGATATCCCTTCTTGGAATGAACCATTAAAGAATGATGTCATTTATTCTCTTGACATGTACCTCCCCCAAGAGACTACCTTTGTGCAAGAGAATTATTTTGTGGTGGAAGTAGATGATATGATTTATAATTCCCTTGATGGAACTTCTCCTCTGATCCATTTCAATTAGATCTATTAGATTTCCATAATCCCTTGACTGAAGAGTAATTTGATGCAAACATGTCAGATGAATATGATGCAACCATAGTTGATCTATTAGAGAAGAGCCAGTCTTACCAAGTAGGTCAAATTACTAAAAAGAAAAGAACTATAGTCTACTAGGATCTATGAAATAATGGAACAAAAGAGGAAATTTGAAGATGACAAACAAATAATGGAAGAAGATAAGATATAAATCACTACAAGACTAGATGCTAAGGATGAAGAGGTCACAACATTAACATGGAATCATTATAATATGGTAAATTAGGCACTCGGTGCTAATCATGAGATCCGTCAAAAAAAGGAAGAAATTATTGAGTAAAAATAGAGAACGAAAAGTTGAAAAGTGAACTAAAATCTAAAAAGGAAATCATTAAGAAAATTAAAAGATCAGAAGAAATTGTTGGGATTCTATATGAACAACTCAGAGGACAAAGGCGATCGAGAGATACATCTAGACTAGGCTATACTGAGCACTCTACTACCAAGCAAGGAGAATCATCAAAGTAAGATGAAAGAGGAATGTGTACACTAATATGAGGCCAATGAAACCTACTTTCTATCATTGTGGAAAGCCTAGATACACAATAAATGTTTGTAGGAGAAAAATGGGTAAAATTGATATTACTCCCAAATTTGATGGTTATTATTATCATTGAAATAAGTATAGACATCCAATAAATTACCTAATAAGTCCACATTCAATGGATATTGCTACATTTGTAATAAATTTAGGCACAAGTCATAAGATTGTAAATCATAGATGAATTTCAACTAGAAACTGAGATAAAGGTAATGCAAGCAATTGGGATTAAATGCATGGTATTCATGTATTTCATGTGGAAAGTATGATCATATTGATGCTAACTACATGATATTACACTTTGGAGGAAGATCTCCAAATTAGAGGAACCCTAGAATGACATGTTATCATTGTCACAAGGTCACTCATTTAAACAAGAACTACAAAAACTGAGTGTCAACTCCTAAAGAGGAAGATCCAAAAGGTAAAGAAAAAGTAAATGTGGAAGAACTTCATGAGAAAATGAATAATAAATGAAGGAAGAAGTCAAAAGAGAAGGTATGGTGACACCACATCTAATGGATTAGGTGAAACCTCCACTTCCATCTAAGCCTTAAAAGAAAGTAAGGACTACACTACTAATGACATATCTTACATAAGTTGCTAGAATGAAATAAAAGATATTCCATCTGCATATCATATGATCCATAAGGACAATTTGTGAAGTCTAGAAATCTTATGAAGTTGACAGTCTAACCGAGTTGATCGGTAACCAAGAACTAGAAAGTCTTGATCAAGTAAGTAATGATGAAAGGTGTAATATTGTTTTAACCAAGTGTAAGTCAAATCTACTTTTTGAACTGAGTAAGTGATGGAAATGGAGCTTGAAAAAAAATTAGTGGTCACCAAATTCATTAAAGATGACATGATATGGGGTGTGGAATATTTAATGTGCCTTAATACATAGTTAAAAGTAACTTTTGAGCATTTAATAGGAAATCTTATTTCATTTTATTCACCTTGAATTTTGAAAGTGTGGAGAAAATTTGAGCAAATTAAGAGAGTCAAAGAATTCATAAGCTTGTGAGTAAGAATTTGTTGGAGAATTAAAGTGTGAAGTGTAATTTATTGTGAACCAAGTGGAGTGAAATAGAGTTTCATTTGCCAAAACCCTAATTTGTGAAAATGACTTGAAGATTTGCAACTGGAAAGAGGAATCCAAAGGAAAAAATAGTGAAGTTGATTCAAAATGAGGCATGCACATAACCAAAATTATAGTTATACTTATAAGTTGCTGCAAAAACTGATAAGGTGGGTGCTCTATCTTGTATACCACCTAGTTTTATATTGGTAAATGACATCCATACATTTTATCATTGTAAAATTGGTGAAATTAGAGATTTTGAGCTATGTGAGGCATATGATGAACTATGTGTGGATGATAAATTAAAGGACAAGCACAAACATTTGGAGACCAAGGATCTCACATATGCTCTACACTTTCCAAGGGAATTCAAAGTTGACTAGATTCATCTTGTTCTAAGTGGTGTTCATACATGAATATGCAATTAGATAAGCCTATCGAAATCACAAGGAACCTAATACATATGGTGACAAGATATCCAATTATTGAAAAAGTGAAGATAACATGAACTGCACCTAGAACATATAGAGCAGTCATTTTGCACGATGCTTAATGATAGAAATCCTTTTGAATCTCTCTCTTGAAAAGCTTATCAATAACCACTTCCAAGGTTTCAGATGATTGTTTTTCAACCTGCTAGGTAAGTCAGCTGAAGATAAATGTGTATGTTTACAAGGAGGCCTTTACTGGTACTACCCAATCTACACAACTCTTCTAAAATGTAACCACAAAGGAAGATATATTTTTGTATTTTCTATTTTATGATGAATGTAATTTATCAATGCAACTATATGAATTCCTATTTTAACCAAGTGTTTGGAAAGAAAATAACAAAGATAGAGTAATAAGAGATTTTAAACAAATTACTAAAAGGGAAATTCCTAATGGACATAAGCCAAAGTAACAACATGTCTATGGATTAAATTATCAAAAGGATCTAGTAGGAAACCAATGAAATTAGGATCAACACTTCCTCACCTCCATTGATGCAATCATCGATGAGAACTTTAATAGTAATCGAAAGATGTTTCACATTTCATCAAATTGCAAGACCATAGAAGGTGCACTCACACAAGACAAAACGCTGTGTAAGAACAATAGTCATCCTTTCTCCAATTTGTCACAACAATAGAAATTATTAACACAAGGCAAACGTTAGAACTAAAAGATCACACAATCATAACAACACAATAAAACCATTAGCTCCATTATTATTCATGAAATGCATTCACAAAAATAACACACTCTGACAAGATTTACTACACTTAGAATGAGAGCACCAATAGCATATGTTATTGCATCAAAATAACGGCCTTGAGTACATATTACATCCACATATTTAAAAGAAATCCTCTCCTCCCTTTGTGTTAGGAGTGAGAGCTTTCCTAATGCAAACTTATGCTAAAAAACTAATTAAATAAAGCTATTTACATACAAACTGACTCTCTAAATGATGCTATGCAGGTCTCCGCCCTTGTTTATATCAATTGATGGGTGCATGAGCCTTTACATTACTTAAAACTATAAAAGAAGAAGGAGATAAGAATATAGAAGCCACAAGATTATTTGGGAGTCACTAAGAGCTCTAAAAATGGAAGCTCAACCTTCTCTAGGTTTCCCTAGGAGTTGAATTGTCATTGAAATGTGTTTCTGATGCATGGAATGCTCTAAAATAGAAAATGGTAGTTAACTGTCAGTGCACTAATTCTTCTTCAAAATTTTCAGCACACCTCTAAAAAGTGCACCTTCGCACCTGTGTGATAGGACCCAAAAATCCAAAAATTCTTCTAAGTGTCAAAACTAAATTTCTAGCATCTAGGTTTTTATCCCCTTCATACCAAAATGATGTCTAGATGTTTGCTTTTGAACTTCTCTATTACTTTTTCTACTTTGTTAGCCTTAGTTAAATCCAATGGATCATACTTATTTCTATCTACTTGTTAGTAGTTCCTCACTTTCATTCTTCTATTTGTAAAACCCTCAAGCTTAGTATCTAGTTCCAACAATGCTTCTTCAGTTTCAAATGCTTATCTTACATCATCTTCTAATAAAGCAATTTCAAATGTATCGTTGAACTATTGAACTAATATTTACACTGTGGAAAGCTTGGTCTTTGACTCATCTTCAAAAATATCAAGGCTAGCGATATTGTATTATTTATTCACTTCCAAAAAAATGCTCTTGAGCCTTATTCTTAATCTATTGAATATCATCATGTAACCCCTCCATAACTTTATTCCCCAAAGATATATTTTCTATCTAATCATCTAATTTATCCAACTCTTTTGCAGAGTATATCTCCATCAACATCCAATATCTTTGCCCTTTTGTAGATCTGAGTGCTTGCAACATGCACTTCATCCATTAGCCCAAAATCTTGGTTTATAATGGAAACCAATTTGTGAGTGTTAGCCTAGATGTTGTGCAATAGGTTCAAATTTCACTATATTATTTGCATTCCCCTTTCCTCAAAATTATGACACCATTTCTAACATGCATCCAAAAATGAATCCATTGATGGCCCTAGCTCCCTCTTTTCCAATGTAGCTCCAAGAGCAATTTTAGGATTAGGAAAATCTGTCAGCCCCACCACCTTGTTCAAATATCCTCTCAATAGTTCATTCTACTTTTTCAATATTATTAGCTCAAACTCATCTTTTTTTATGTGTTTAAACACTTGCTTGAGGCTCGTGGTAACCAAGACCTTTTCCATATCCACTGTGGACTTTCCCAATATGACTGCCTTCATCTGGTTATCGTTCAGAGTCATTTCTTTGGTGTCAATACGAGGAGATGGAATGGTGATGTGTGCCAAAAGGTCATGATCTTGATTCTTCATGATGAAGTTAAGTGTTCTAACATCACCCATAAGTGGCTCATGTTTCTGGATCACCTTTATTAATTTAGGCATTCTCTCTTCTTTTGTTAGCTTCATCTACCTCTTTTATTTGATCATAACCTCCTTCTTCAACCATGATGGTGTTGTCCCCATAAGTGACACATATTATGTTGAATAAGTTGGTTCTTCAGCAGGCTCCTTTCCCTTATAACTCCTCTCCAAAGTCTTCTCATGTTGAGGAATATCTTCAAACATAGCTTTTGTATTATGTTGGGCTAAGGACCTAGCCTATGTATCTAGAGGAACTTGTTTCCTTTCTTCTACCATATGTCCTTCTTTGGATACTTCATCAACATGAAACTATACGTATTCACCTCTTTGTATTTTGACTCTTTATTTCTGGTTCAATCATCAGAGGAGGTGGAGCTATTGATCCCTTATCTACTACCATTTTTATGTCTTATGCTGGTGGAGGAGGAATGTCGATAGGTCCTTGAGGTAGAGGAGGTAGTTGGTTCCAATCCTCTCCTAATGACTCATTCCTAGGAGTGTCCCTTATGTTCTCACCTACCATCTTGGTGCCTACATGCATAAAATCAAAATCTAAGAGGTCAAAAATATCTGCTCCCTTACCTTCCATTTCTACTATCCATTTCTATTTTTCATCTTCTAAGTTTTCAACCTAGATAGGCTCCCTTGGGACAGATGGAGGTGTTTGAGTTGAGCTTCTCCTCCTCTCTTCTTTGGTCATAGTAGTCGAGTGAGTCCTTTTATTTAAAGGGAAAAAGTCAATTTGGTCCCCTTCTTCCTCATCTTCTACCTCTACAATCATTTATGGCACCTATGGAGAGGGAGTACTCCTCTTCTTTAATCTTCTCTTTTTCACACCTATCATCGTTGCTTCTATTTGGGCTCACTTGGGCACCAACAGGGATACTTTTTCTTTTGAGGCTCAGGGTGGTGGAACTGATTCATGTTCTAGTGGTTCTTGTTGCTACTCCTATTGAGCTTGTTCTAGCTCTTGTTGGGCTTCTACTTCTTGGGCAATTGGCTCTGCGTGGGCCTTGACCACTTTCTTTCTTACCCTAGGTGCTTCCTTTCTCTTCTTACCCTTTCCTTTTCCTATCTCAAAATATTCAACCTCCCACTCATGTTGGTGTACCATTTCTAGCCTCACTAGTGATTGGCAGGGTAGGTCAACACAATGACCTTTTTTCCTTGTACTCTCTTCAGTTGAGTTGTAGTCTGAAGATGAATGGATTGGGGAATTGGATCCATTTGAAATGGTTTCTTGATATACTCCCTTGTAAGTTTAATCACATGACAACCCTGATGATCCAATATCATCATTCTCCTTATGCCCAATTTCTACATTCATGATGGGCCTATCATAGATGTTATCCCTATTCTATAAGGGATCCATTATCTTAGGGACATCTTTTTCCTAGGCCTTTAGGGGTATCTCCATGTTCAACACCTTTTCTGCCATTTGTAGATTCATTCTAAAATAGTCCCTAATACAAACATCATAGTCATATATCACATTCATTCAATGATCTTCTAGTGCTTCCTCATAGACAAATCTATTTCCTACTAGATGTTGCAACATCCCAATATTATCAAAATATGGATCAAGCCTGATAATTCTCTAGGAGATATTGATCTCATTCTAAGTTGAATGTAGCAATATCTTGCTTTTACTTTACTTTGAATGCTCCAATGGTGATCGACCATACCCATGTTTTCTTATGTTGTTTTCTCACTCTGTCATATGTAGAAGTGAGTTGGCAAGCTATCTCAAGTAGTATGACCATGTTGGATGGATATTGGGGAACCTTCTTGGGACACAAAAGAGTAACAACTACCTAGAGATAGGAGAAATTCTTAAATTGGATGTAGTAGGCACCAACTTATGTTATCCTTATTGTAGCCTCTACTGACATCATCTTCGCATAATCCCCTTCTATGAATTTGATGATGGTGAATATAAAACCATCATTGACCACCCTATATTCCACACTTTATAGTGGGAGTTTCTTCTTCATCGGATGTGGGTATACTACATAGGGCCAAGCATTTTCATCTTGCATGCTTCCCTTTCTATACAATCTAGGATAGTCTATAGTCCTAGCTGCCAGGAGATACACCATAAATGAAGTCATACATAAGTAGGGGTCATTCTTTATTGAGATCAATTTCTCATCTAGATTATCACTAAGCATAGTGTCCCAATTAATAGGCATCTTGGTTGTTCTTATGGTTTTGATAAAGTGTACCATCCATGTCCCCAAGTGACTCACTATAGGAAGGCCCATGACTATACTCAAGAGGACTATCTAGTAGCCAATATCATCAATCATGTATCCCCATGTCATATCCACCTTTCCTTCTCTTTAGCCCAAGGGTGTCCTATCAATTATGTACTTAGATTGTACCAACTCCTTGGCCTCTAATTCACTTTCTCTATACCATTTGTTTGCACCTTCATAAGATATTTGAAGGAATTGATCTGCCCATAGAAGGTGGAAATTTTTCTGAATGTTGTGTGGCCTGAGATTGAGGACTATCTCTCCTGTCACACTCTTCACAACCTTCTCCTCTAGCACATAACATTGAGCGAGTGTCATGATCAGCTTGGATGATTGAATTGATGTTGGATGAGAAGCGACATTCACTAAACCACTTTGGATAAGAGCTGACACCCTAGATGACCTTTCTCTAGGCTTGTTTTAGAGGGTTAGGAATATGTTCCAATCAATGTGACCTAGTTCAATGTCTTGGATCTCTATCTATTTGTCCTAGAATTGAGATTTCTTTGGGGCTCCTTGGTATTTGAAAGCCACTAGATTTGATGCCATCTTTTCTACCATAGAAGATGATGATGCCATTATATTTGCACAAATGGGAAGAAACATTAGTATTCTAATGTCAGAAGACCATAATGACACTTAGTCAGGACCCAGATAGACAAAAAATTGAGCATAAACCAAATAAATTTGGTTAAAAATTGACCAAACCCTTTTAAGTGTCTAATTTGTGTACTAGCACACCTACACATGGTGCACTAGTGCACTTGTGTTTTTTCAATTGAACACAATGTGTGCACCTATGTACATATGCAAGGTGCGTATGTGCACAATTGTGCACATGTGGATGTGTGGTCTTTGCTTAGAGAGTTTATTTTTTGTTTGTTTAATGTGTGCAGCTATTAAGGGTGTGCACCTTCATATGCATTGTTTTACCTTTGCAAGGTTGATCTTGGAAGTTGATGAGTGGAGGAGTAGACCTTGGGAGTAGCAGAGTTGCACAGCTCAAGAGGGTGTGAAGGTGCAATCAAATAGAGGAGCAGAGAACAAGTGAGAAGAAGAGGGGAGGGGTGGGGTTTATAGAGGCTCCACCTTACACATACTATGCACCTTCGATGGTGCTCAAGTATGTACTTAGCACACATGCATTGGTGCACATGTGCACAAGTGCACATATGCACACTTAAATCCCAAAAAAATGAGTTTTTTGCCCCCTTTCTTCAGCCCAATATTTCCCAATCAAAAACTGAGTTTTGACCTAGACCTAGAGGAGAGTCCTAAATGACTGAGGCACCTGACTGGGTGTCTCATAGATGATTTTGAAACTAAGGGGTCCCCATTTTGTGACTCAAAATGGGCCATGCATTATGAGACCACAACAAAAAAGAAATTGAGGAAAACACCAAAGCATAATGAGATAGTCAAGATCTAAGGTGAGCACAATTATGGATGTGGAAATTTAAATAGGCATGTATGTCATGATGCACAAGATATTTCAATTAAGTAGAACCAATAAAGTTGCCTATATGGTGGTCTATTTAGGTTACAAGATTGTGAGCAAGGGTCAAAAATATGACATTATCGAGTTATAGTTGAGGCAATTGGAAGAAAACTTGAGCTATTAGGAGAAGAGAGCAATCTAGGAACTAAGATCAATGAAATCCAAGTGTTGCTATTATATAATCTTGAGGTTATGCAAGATCACATTAAAGATTCTAAGGATCTTGTAGTCGCTCCAAATCTTTCCATTTCTAATCACATGATTAATCTTACCACCAAATTAAGGATTGAGAAGCAAGTTATAGAATTGATTAAGTCCAAGTAGGGCAATACATTAGAGTTATCTTGAAGAATCATAAGGACTTTTTGGACCACTTTGTCTTATATTAAAAGTAAACATTTTCTATATTACGAGTTCTTTTGACATAAGTGTCAATAAAGGGGGATAATATGTTTTTGTCTATATGTTTGTTTGTATTATGTTTTGTGCTTATGGACCTATAAGGAATTGATGTAATACAAACAAAACAATTGGTTTTTTTTTTGAAAAAAAAAGATGTTTATCGAGGACGTCTACGCATAGGGGGAGTTGTATTTATCTTGTACATATTGTTTTTTCCACTAATATCAAAGGGGGAGAATGTTACTCCCATGCATTATCATATTTCCAATTAGCATCAAAAATTCAAGTGACAAAAAGAATAGGAACTGAGTTACTATATTGACTGAGTGATGAAGGAGGAAAGGAACAAGTTTAATAGTTATGCCCAAGCTCAGTATTTATGAAGTGATTATGTATTGACCAAGCCAAAGACATAATCGTGTTAGAATACTTTACCAAGCTACACATTTATAACTGAGTAGAATATTCACCACGTGACAACATGAGGAACACAATATTTTTTGATTAATACATAGATTACATCAAATTTTAAATTAGCACTAAAATTGATGAGACATGACCATACCAAGTGAAGAAATAGTTTGCATTGTTCAAGGTAAAGACATTAAGATTTATTGGAGAATGTGAATTGATTGTTTGATAATTTCAAGGAAAAACAACCCATAAAAATAAAGAAGGAAAAGGAATGAAATGATGGATGGTTCTAGACTATTTATTTTGATCAGAGGGGTATTCTAGAAAGTTTCCAAACCCCAATTAGGTCATAGGTCAAAGAGACAAAATAAAACTATAAAAGGACCTATCTATAACACTTTTGAAGTTTTTGAGAAGATTCATTAATTTGTTCCTACAATTGAGAAAAGTATTGAAGTGAGAAATAAGATCAAAGGTCAGAGCAAAGTACAGAGCATGTCAAAGGTCAAAGATCAGAAACTAAGCACAGCAAGGAGGAATTGTGAATCAATCATAGATGGTGATATATTATTGAGCAGAAGAGAGATCTAATCAAGAAAGGTATTTTTCTATCTCAAAGGTTATTTACTACTACTTTCTCATCATTCTAGTACTGCTAAATCCTTGAAAAAGGTGGACCTAATAGTCTTATATGTAAATCGCTCAACCGAGTACACACTTTAAGAGTATTGTAAAATCCTTGAGAAAGGTAGATCCTAAAAAATATTATTGTATACTCCTAATAGAGTAAGTCACCATAAGTGAAAAAACATTGTAGCTCTTACAAGATACCCTCTTACTGCAGTAGTGATGGATTTGTGGCTACCATCCCACCATAGTTTTCCCACTAACCAATGGTTTTTGTGATGCCAAATGAATGTGTTATGTGCTATGTTATGTGTTTATGATTTTATGGTTGATAGATGTTGAGTTGTTCATATTACTTTCATTTATGTATAATGTGATAAATGTTTAGCAATTATTGAGTGATAAAGGAAACAAAGAGAACTTAATATTTATTTAAGAGTAAAAGTTTTAGAGGATACTGATTTTCACACCCCCCCGCCCCTGCCCACTCCCCTCTCAACATCCTACCTTTTATAATTCCAAAAACATTGACCCTATATGTGGTCCCTCTTTCATATTGTACATTTTGGTAAACTTGATTCTTCTTGCATACTTTAGATTTGATTTGATTGCATTAAATTATTACATTTAGTTTTATTAAATTTAGATCTATTTCACTCTTTCATGTTTTAAAACAATACAAAATACAAAATTGTTGCATGTTATGCATTTAGTTTTATTTTTAAATTCATTTTTAAAAAAATTAAAAATTGTTGCTATAAAGAAGCACTAAGAGAAGGGGGTGAATCGATACAAATAAGTAGGCTACTAATTCAACCACCGATCTTATTAACTTTAAGATTAACTTCCAAAATACATATAATCTAACTATTAAAATGAAATAGAAATAAATAACATCAAGAAAAAATATATACAACACACATAACACATCAAATTTTGTATGTGGAAACCCTCAGCTAGAGAAAGAAAACCACAATGGGGATGATGCCCACATGCCCTCACTGTAGTAAAATGGTTTTCCCTATTAGGAGCTACAAATACCCTTTCTAGGGGTTCACCCTATTAGGAGTGATTTGTACACTATTAGGAGTACAATAGAGATTTGTTAGGATCTACCTCACTAGAGGATTTAGAGCTCCTTTTGAGTTTTCACCTTATTAAAGGATTTACACAAAAAGAAATATTTGACTGTACCCAATTAAGATATTTCCCTTGCTACAACTATTAGGGAATAAAAAGTTGAATGATTTGGATGTAGGATTATTATCCTAAAAAACCAAATTTGTTCTATCCACTGATATTGTTCACTGCTCACTATTTTCTTTAGACCTTGATCACAACTTGAATGATTTGGATGTAGCACTGCTTTGCTATCATATCCAATTATCTCTATCCACTATGATTTTTTTCCTTGCTCATTATCTCCTCATTACCTCCATTCTTTCCCTAGGATCAATTTATATAGACACACAATCCATTTGCTACTTAATCTTCACCGCTCATTCAAATTTAAAACTTGTAATGCACATATCCTATGTGATTCACATATCTTAATATACCTAATACATTTTCTATCACTTCCTTTATCAATATTAGGGTTTTCGTGTGATATTCCCAAGAATAGTCAAAATGTGTTTGAAATTTTCCAACTTTTTTTGGAATATTATCTTCATACTTGTTTTGATTGCACAACTACCACCTGAGAACATCCTCAAATAATTGAGACATTTCATCATACCTTCTAATCTTAGCACATAGATCATACCAATCACCAATCAATGATTAGTCATCAATCAAGAGTGTGAGTTATATATCTTGCAACACCTTCTGACATTGAAAACCTTGCACACCTATCATCATTCTGTGTTGAGATCACAACCATATTTTTTATGCATCATATAGAATATTTGCATATGATCACTCCACTTGATTCACAATGCATCATGATTTCCACCAAAATATCTAAATTTTAGTTTCTTCTCTTGCATACTGGTTGCAATACTCAGTTATTTTTCTACTCATAGATCATTTCATTGTCTTACATATTGATCCATCTTTGTGTTAGAATTCTTTAGAGTAACTGAGGTCACTTAAGGTCTAATAAAACTTTTCACTTATCCTAATGAGCCCATTAAACATTCATGCATCCAAGCTTATCAATCTAAACTTGTAGGTTACTAATAAATCAACATGCAACAATAAAGCATGAAAGATCAACACATAACATAGTGATTTACGCGGAAACCTAATTTGGGAAAAACCACCAGTAACATGCTACCTTATTTCTCACTCTTATGAAGTGATGTCCTATGAAAGGCCTACCATGTTAAAGGCTACAACACACACTGTTAAATGTGACCCAGTTAAGGGATTTCAACCACCCTATTAGGAGTAAGCCTAGTTAAAGGACTTTAGAACATTCACTTGGAATGCCACCCTATTAAAGGATTTTCAAATGGTTGTTAAAACAACCTTAGTCCAAATGATTTTCCCTAACTAATACAATTGATAAAGAGTGTTCAATAAGGACTTTTGACCTTAAAAGACTTACAACTTGACTTGCTGATATCAGATCACAATTCAATTCACAAATCTGCTTGGCTTTCAGTCTTTGTAGTTCTGATAGCTTGTTCTGTCTTCAAGCTTCTATCTCCTTAAGCTTCTTGCTTGTTGTACTAATGCAGTCACTCTAGTGGTCCTTTGACAAAGCATAGCATATGTACTCTGTTCTGTTAGATTTTCTCTTAACCTTCTCAATGCCTTCTCCTTGACACCACTCTCCAATCTACTTGACCACCTTCTCTTTTTTCATCTTATGACCTTGCATCCCTTAAATAGAAATTTTTAATAATTTTCCCACTCTAATTTCCCTCGTCTAAATTAGGGTTTTAATAGACTAGGTAGGATACAATGTATTTGTGCCCTATCTTGTTTCCTTCTACAAACTTCATGTAGAATCCACTTGTATTTGCCTAAAAATGATTAGCCTAGAATTTCGCACCACCAACTTATCATCCTTATCTTCCATTTGGTTCACAAAATTCAAGGTAACAAACTTATTAGCTCAAATCTAGTGAATCTTTGACTTTTCAAATAATGTAGCAAGTCGACATTATTGACTTTCTGATGCTTGACACATACTATGTTACTCAGCACCTATTACATTTTCACTCGGCATCAACTATGTTTTTCTGATGCTTAGTACTTGTTACATTTTTCTCGGCACTAATTTACTCGGCACACACTAGATTTTCCATTTACTTGACACATATTGGTAATCTGCTCAACATGAACTAACTTTGCTCGGCACCCACTATAGACTTTGTCTAGGCTTTGCAAACAATCTATGTTATAACTTGTTCTTCTAAAGTTCTTAAGTGTAGCCAACCTTTGTATCTTCAAGTATATTACCAATCAATTATTTCACCATTTTCTTAACTGATCCTTGCACTTCATTACAAAATCATAACTAAACCTTTCCTCTAGGTACTGTTGTTACATCTTATTGATCAAATCCTCTTCATCAATCAACTAAGTGATAGTGCTTGGATCTTATAAGCAATTGTCTTACTAGCGAATAGCAGGTTTAACATCAGTGAAAAAACAATGATTGAAACATACTTCTTCAACAATCTCACTTAATTCATTCATGATCTTTCTCAATTAGATTCCAACAATCTCCCTCTTTGGCATTGATGGAAAACCAAACTGATCAACCAAGTTACTTAAATGAAAAATATAACTAGGTTAAAACAATAAAATAATACCAAAAAGAATCTTGTTAATAAAGGTTTCCTTTTCAATAGCTTTTATATCTCCCTCTTTGCTAATACACTATTTCATTTGATCTACTCCCTCTTAGATTTGTTATCCTAATTGATCTCTTTGCTTCTCCCTCTTAGCTATTGTATCTCCCTCTCTATCTTTTTGATGTTACTCTCTCTTTTTCTTTCTTTCTTGATCCCTTTTCTATTTCTTCCTCTTTTCTATTACTTCTTCAAACTTGATTAATTTCTTCCTTATCAGTTCTTTTCATCAACTTTAATCAGTTTTTGTTATTTCTCCCTCTTTGATAACAATACCAAAGACATAATAGCTTAGCATCTTCAATTATGCAGATGTAGACTTTACAGTTCCAATTTCACCCTCTGTCACCATGCTTATGACTATTTTGGAATTTTTTCACTTTAAATACTTTAGGTAAAACCTAAATTATGATCCTCTACATCAATTTTTCATTCAACAATCAACCTATTTGATGCAGGGCAGTTCTACTATTTACTCAAACAGCCTTTGATAGGGGTATTACCCCTAGCTTAGCTCTAAGATATTCATATGCATCCTTAGGTATTGGCTTTGTGTAGATGTCAACAATTTGTTCCTTTGAATCCACATTCTTCATCTTCACCTCTTTTTATTCCACTAATTCTCTTACATAATGATACTTGATTGCAATAAGCTTTGTTTTGGGGTGCATCATAGGATTCTTTGATATGTTGATGGCACTAATATTTTCACAATAAAGTATTACTAGTTCAATTATCTCTTCCTTTATACCTTTGAGTAGATGCTTGATCCAAACAATGTTTGTGCAGTTTATGGCAGCAGCAACATATTCAGCTTTAGCTGTGGATTGTGAGGTAAAACTTTGCTTTTTGCTAGTCCAAGTGACTAATCTTCTACCTAAAAAGAGTGCTCTGCTGGTAATTTTTTGTCATCTATATTACCTCCCCAGTCTGCATCAGTGTAGGCTTTCAACTCAAATTTTCCAGTCTTCTTATAGTATAAGCCAAAGTCATTTGTTCCTTTTAGGCACCTCATTATTCTTTTTTCTACCATAAGATTATTTTCTCTTGGTTTTACAGAAAATCTTGCTACTATTCCAACAAACAATGCAATATTGGGTCTATTATATACAAAATATTATAGTTTTCTAATCATTGATCTATATAATGTATGATTTACTTCAACTGATTCATCATTTTTTGATAACCTATGTCCTGTTATCATTGGTGTATTGATTGGTTTTGAATCTTCTAGCCCAAATGTTTTAAGTATCTCCTTAATGTACTTTGATTGGGTCACAAGTATCCCATATTTCAGTTGATATACTTTCAATCCAACAAAAAATTTGATTTTGCCAAACATTGACATCTCAAACCCATGTTTCATCTGATTAACAAAATCTTTGCATAGGACATATTTTCCTTCAAATCTTATATCATCAACAAAGATTTTAGATATCAGAATATCCTTACCTTTTTCAATCTTGATATACAGGTTGTTGTTGTCATTTATTCTCTCAAACCCAATCTTAACAAGATATTTGTGAAGCCTCTCATACCATGCTCTAGGCGCATGGTATAAGCAGCATACGCAAGTAAACTTCTTACTCCTTCCATCCTTGCAATAGGGGCAAATGTTTCTCCATAGTCTAGTCCTTCTTCTTGAGCATAACCTTTACAAACTAGCTTGAATTTTTTTTCTTTTGATCTCACCATTCTCATATAGCTTGTTCTTAAATACCCACTTGGTTCCAATCACATTCTTGTCAGCTAGCCTTGGAACTAAACTCCAAGTTTTGGAACTAAAATCGTCCCTAAACACTATATTAATTAATTTTAATATTGCCTGTGACATTGTAATTAATTATTAATTAATTATATTGCTCACATTCTTCTACTTATTTAATTAAATTATTTTAATTAAATGAGTTCATTCTCCTAAGTATTTAAATTTAATTTAAATACTCCTAGTCTTAATGTGTTAAATTAATTTAACACATGATCCTCCATCATCCCTTTTTTTAAATAAATTTTATTTATTTAATCCTCACATCCCATTAATTCCTCTAAACTCATGATTAAATTAAATCTCATTTAATTTAATCTTAAGCCTAACCTAGAGCCTAGCCTATAACCATCATTTTCATCCTCTTAAGCCTACTTCTTCTCTAATCCCACTTAATCATTCTAATCATCTCTCTAATCCCCCTCATTAGCCTAAGAGTGTGCTCATACATGTGTGAGATGGCATATGCCTACACACTCCCCTTTGCACTCTTGTCTCCCACTCTTGTTCTCAAGTTTGCTCACACATGTGTGAACAAACTTTGAATTCTTGACCATTTGCATGGCTTGCATGTCACCTTATGTGGCATCTACATGGATGCCTCCTCACCAAGCCCTCCCTCAAGCCTATAAATAGAGGGCTTATCTCAAGCATTTGCATCTCCCATTATTGCATTGTTACCATGCCATTTTGAGTCTTGAGTTTTCATGCTAGCGTTTTCATTGTAGTTTGAATTTTCATAGAGATTTCTAGGTGAATACTAACCATTTGGTAGTTGGTTTAGCTTTGCATTTGCATTATTGGTTTAATTTACATGTATTTTCTTATCTCCATTTCATTCACATCTTAGTTTAGCTTGCATATCTAGTTAGTTTCTTTGTTGCATCTCATATTTTCACCATTGAATGCTTTAAGTATGGCTTTCTCCATAGCCATTTCTTGAAGCATTTTTCATTTCATGTAGTTTAGGATCATATTGCATACTCACTCACCTTTGCACATTCACTCAAGAGATTCATTATTTTGTTGTGTTTAGGAGAGCACACCAAACATACCCTCCATTTTAACACACCAACAAGGCCTTTCATGGGTGCCTTTGTTGAGCTGTAGAGGTGGCTAGAGGGTTTGGTTTGTTGGCTGCTTAGAGTTTCAAAATTCAAGCAAGAATTAGTTTAGTTTTCTTTCATTTTGATGAATTCTTATTATATGTTTTGGTTTGAACTAATTTTTGCTTGTTGATTTATGCTCCCAATAGGTCACATTTTTTAGCACACAATTTGGCATGCTCGATGGGACCCATGTCCCTATTTTTCATCCAAAAATTTGTCAAAAAATCCATAATCTATGACCAAAACCTCGCTTTGTCGTCTGCGCCGAACATAGTGTCATTTGTGTTTTGTTGTCTCCGCATATCGACGTCTGCACATATTGGCGTCTACGAATTTTTTCTTATTTTTAAAAAAAAATTCTATTATGTCGTCTCTGTATTTTTGTCATTATTTCTTTATCGTCTCCGCATCTAAAACTGTCGTCTGCATTGTGGGCGGCCTAAAATTTAGTCATTTTTATAAACTGTCATCTACGCATAGTAGACTGTCGTCTTCACCTCTAAAATTGTCGTTTGCACTTTTCTGGTGACCTTCTATTCTGTCGTCTGCACATTCTGTCATCTCTACCTACATTTTGTCGTCTACTTTCTTTTCTTTTTTCTAAGTATAAATCAAATTTTGACTTTGGTGGTTTCATGGAATTGAGGTCATTCTAAGCTTATTTACATATAGAAAAAATAACAAAAAAAGTTAAAATCAATTTTTTCTATAGTAAAGCCTTCATTTTGATGTTTTTTCTTGTGAGGCTAATCAAGTTTATTTTTTCTTGCAGATTGGAGCATTTTAAACACCTAACTATATTTTTTTGCAGGTTTTTCTTAATGTTTTATTGCTCTTGAGAATTAACCTTGAAAGACATAAAACAAACCAATAGTGATTTTTATCACTAAGAGAATTTGAAGTGATTTTTATCACTTAGACTCAAAAGTTATTGAACTTGTATGGCTTAATCACTTTCATTTGAATGGATAAATCTTAGCATAGAAAACATTTGGACTTGGTGTTTAAAAATTGATATGAATGTTTAGGCTAACACACACTTGGAATTGGTGCTTAAAATTGACATGCATGCCTAGGCTAGAACACATTTGGAATTGGTGCTTAAAATGAGCTCACACAATCTTGAATGCCTTAAGGGAAATTAATTTTATTTTTAATAATCTTGCTTATGCACACGCTCGATTTACTTTCTTGTTGACGAATTCACACTTTTCATTTATGTTGACGATGATTTCAAGTTGGAAAGAACATTGTATGCTTTAAACACGTGTGTCTTCAAGTAGATTACAAAACCTAAAATTTTATTGGGAAAGAATGTGTGTCTTTTAAACCCCAAGGCCACTTATGTATTCTCTCCCCTTGCACCTGCGAGTGATCTTGGGTGCTTAAAAAATAAGTGGTCTTATTTTTCTTTTTTTAGGAGGCCTACTTGAGGATTTTATCACCCCTTAGGATGACCTCAACTCTAGTGTTCTGGCAGAGTATAAAAATTGAGAGGTGAATCGAAAGACACCTCTCTTGGGAGCAAAATATTGTCACTCTTGGCTAAGCCCTAAAGAACTTTATACTTTTGAGAAGTGAAGGAGGAGATTTGGGTTACCATGTCCTCCCGGCTGTGTGGCAGTATTTTCTTTCATCTACAGATTTGGGTCTCATGTACCTTGTGTATATCGAGGAGACCCTCTAGTTGATCCTTGTACATCCTAGTTTGAACCTTATAGGTTTGTTGGTGTGTTTGAAGTTCTTGAGTGTTTGAAAAACACTTGCCTTGTATATATTTTCTTCTTTAATTTAGCATCTTAAAACCTAAAAATTCAAAAACATCATAAAACATAAAAATCTAAAAAAATCATAAAAGTTCAAAAATCAAAAAAAAAATTCATAAACACCAAAAACAAGACTTGGTTCAAGTCCTCTTAGTTAAGTTGTCCACATCAATTCCACATCATCACCCTCATACATCTCTTGTCTTCATCATTCACATCATTGCTTGACGCCTTCATCGTCTCTATTCATCCAAATCATTTCCTCATTTTCTTAATCATTTAGTCTCATCCATAATCTTCATCCTAATTATGGTTCATAATCCACATCAAGATCCAATTCCCTCATTCAATAATTCATCCTCATGATTCTTAATCCAATCCCTTGTCAAATTCATTCTTTTCTAATCAATTATTAATTCAATCCATTTACATCTTCATCCATAATCAATCTTTCTAATTTCATCCATTCATGTCTTCTTCTAATTCAACTTTTCATCAAATCTTCTACTTTGGACATAGGAGCATTGTCACGAACATTGGACTTTCATTCAAATCCCACATTCACTTGTTTGCAATATCATAGGGTTTTTATCATATCAAATCAAACCCTTATCCACATCAAATTCAATCAAATCAATATCAAGATAAATCTAATTCAAATCAAGTCAAAGTTCAAAGCTCCTAGTCCTAAGTTCGTATCCCATCCATTATCAAATCTTTTGTCACTCTTCTTCTAAAATCTATGGGTCCAAATTTGCTTAATCAAATGGTTGACAATCTTCAAAAGCAATATGGAGTTATACCTCTCGTTCAACCAACATATCAAATCCATCCTCAAAACTTCATATCCAACTCTAATTCATCTCACATTCATTATTCTTCTACCTTTGACAAGGGAATTCTACCTCATTATCCTTCAACTACATACACTTCCATTCATAGCCCACACTATTCCTCCAACACAAATACCCTTGCCTTGGAAATGGAGCAACTAAAGAATTATCTCTTAACAAGTCAGCAAAAAGAGTCCACCTTCCATGCCATGTGTCCTCTTCCTCCATGTTTAAAGATCATAGTCCTCATGTCTCATCCAACCCAAACCCTCCATGCAATTCCCCATACTTTGAGCCTCATGTCGAAAACCATCATCCCAATACCCTACCCATCATTCCCCCTTCACACAATCCTAATCCTCCAAAAACATCATCCCCACCTCATAAGGGGTATTTCTCATCATTCTTGGCTAAGTGTAAAGAACAAGATATAGTGAGCCAATCACCCAAAGTTCTTCCTCCAAAGCATGTCACTATAGATTCCTCTTCTCCTCTAGATCCAAGCATTTCTCCATCCCATCCTTCCCCTGTCCCTCAAGATCCATTTATCCTCCCTAGTCCATCTCATGATTCCCTTCCTAACCAAGATCAAGACATTCCATGTACCACACCTCTTACTGATTCCACTCCACCTCAAGAATTTGCATCCGTAGCTCCTCCACTTCATACAGAAGTTCCTTCCACTTCATCCACTCATACTCCTCTACATCAAGATCAAATCACTCCATCTCATGGTTCCATTCCCTCCACTCCATCTCATGATCCACACATTCCACTCCATGATCCTCTTCTAAGTCAAGATCAAAGCACCCATTCCTTTGCCTTTCATGATCCCACTCCATCTCATGATCCTATTCTCCCTCCTAATCCTCCACATGATCCCATCACACCTATCCAATCCACTCACGAACCCCATCTACCTAGACTCGCATCTTGTATTAAAAATGATAAATATCCCATTAACGAAATAATGTCTCAAGATGTTGGTATGCTTTCCACTCCTTCCAAATCCAAAATTCCTCCATCCAAACCTAAAGCTTTCCATTGTTCATCTTCCAAGTCCATTTTGGGACCTTATATCCATGTTTCTATTCTATCCTCCCTTCCATCCATTCTAGGTCCTTATGTTCCACTGCCAAACCCTTCATCCATTCCTTCCATTTTGGGTCCTTACATACATCCATCCACCATATCCATGTTTTCCCCTTCATCTGCTCATGCTCCTAAAGATCAACAAAGGCACACATCCTTGAATTCCTTCCAACGTTCACTATCCATAAGCTCTCCACTGCATTTATCTTCATACACCCCTACCATGGCCAATGGAAGCAAATTGGATGCCCAAGAAAAAGAAAATAAAGCTAAAAATCCACAAAATCCCAAGGATCAACATGTCCCCTCTAAAAGACTTGTCCAAGAAAAGAAAAATCTTATCCAAAGCAAAATCAAAAGGCCGCAAAGGCTGAAAATCAAAAATGCAAAAATTTTGTGGATCCCAAAGCTACTTAATGTAGCAATGAATCTCAAAGAAAGATTCCAAATTACATCCAATTTGGCTACTCCAAAGGCTTCCCTCATGCATCAATCCACCATCCTAAATCCATTGTCTCCTTCATCCATTTTGGGTCCCTATATCCCAAAATCCACACTTTCCCCTGCATATCGTCCAAAATTTCCTCCTTTCCACCACCCTTCAAGGAGTGTGCCAATGATGATCTTTTCGCCTCCTTCATCCATTCATTCACAAGTCTTCCAACCTAGCATCCATCAACCATGTCTTTCTCCCACCCACACCACCCCCTTAATCCAAAAATTTCATAGGCCATTGTCCTCCATTCCCTAATCCACCTCATCCTTCTTTTCCCTATCCTATCAACATCTATGAGAAAATAGTAAAAATTCCTTCAAAAAAAAAAGAAAAAAAAAATCAAGGGATACCATCCATGAAAAATAGATGTTTGAGTCCTCCCTTCATTTTCCTATCATGCATTCATTGCCTCCCTCTTCCACTTATCTATCCATTCACTTTTCCTCTTCCACTTGCACTCTATATTAGGGGCAAGCTCCATCTATACCACATTGCCTTACATATCTTCCATACTTCCATCTACTGTTCATTGTCCTTTTCCCTCTTTGATCTTGACTTTCACTTTCCTTTCATCCATCCATATTCTTGCTTGACATATCCCTTGCACATTATCCATCCATCATTCTACATACTTCCATAATCCTTTCATATCTTTGATCTTGACATACTATCCATCTCTTGCATTCCATACTTCTTGTCATGTTCATTTCATCCATTTTCCATCCATACTCCTACATACTTCCATCCATTTTTTATGTCCTTGATCTTGGTCATCCCTTCCATCCCATCCCCTTCATATCACACACTTCATCCATACCCTTCATATCATTACCCCTTTTCCATACCCTCCCTCCCCTATCCCTTGTTCATTCCACTTTCATACCCATGCTCATGATTACTATTAGAGGCACACTACCAAAATGATTATACATGCTTTAGAAGAGCACATGCCTTCCTGTCCTCCACACGCTAGCCTTCCTACCATCTTTCCATTTTCATGCATCCTTTCCCACCATATTTCCTTCCATTTTCCTATCCTTGGTATGGGGCATTTGGACTCCTTCGAAACATGGCCCTTGGCTCTACATTTTCCCTCATATCCTTTCACCATTCCTTTCATCCACCAACTCATGTTTCTTTTCCTCCATTTACCATCCCTTGGTTATCCCTTATCATTGGTTCTAATTCATTCCACCTTCCATCAATTTTCAAGTCTTCCAATCCATTCAATAAATTCATTTCTCCTCTAATCTAATCATATTCCCTTCTTCTAATCATTTCATTCAAATCATTTCCATAATTAATTCCTTCATTTTTCCATCTATTTGCATATACCTTGATCAAATTTCTAGTCTTCCATTCAACACGCTTTCCTCTATCAAACATTTATCACTTTCTCCCTTGCATTCCTCTTCCATTCCAATTCAATTCATCCATTATCTTATCATATATTATCCAAATTCTTCTATTTATCTCCTAACACTAAGCTTCAACCCATCAAACTAAGCTTATCAAATAGTGATTGCAAACAAACTTACACAAATTCACACTAAGACTACATGATTTAAGAACATTGTTCCTTTCACACTATTGCTAGTGAACAATCACAAACATTTCGATACAATTCAATCAAACAATCAATTTTTGCCTTATAGGATGAATCTTTCCTACACATGCTTAACACTATCAGAATCAAGTTCATGGCAAGAACTGTGGATTGAATGACTACTTGGTCATAAGGTCTTTTTGTTGATTTTATCTTTGTGTGTCAATGATAGCCTCCCCATGTGTGCCTCAATCTTCAATATCTTGGTATCATTTGAATGGTTTAACTTGATTACACGTGTCATTTTGTGATATGATCTATTTTCATGGTTCTTTAGCATATCTATGTCAATTTCAAGTTGTGATTATGCATTGCTCACTAGGGGCAATGGGTTAGCACACTTTCCACCAAGATCCCTAACAAGACTTTGGGTGTGCTCAAACCTCTCTAGTGTGTATATGTCATTTGTTCCATCATGACTCTGAAACCTATATCTATTGTGTTGAGAATCTCGTCCACGCAAAGGAATATTTTCATTTATGCTACTAAAGCATTTGATGCATAACTCCTCTTGCAATATCAAAAAAAGGTGTGCTCTCCCATATGAACACAACTGAATCTCATGCATTCAAGTAGTTAAGTTTCATTTAGGTTAATCATTATCCACTTCACCCCGCTTCATGTCAAGCTTACCAACAAGTCATGCAAGGCCTTCTTGTAAGTCTTTTTCCTTTCCTTTTCCTTCTTGTGTCTATTTTCAAGAAAATGGGGCAAAATATATTCATTTTCACCCCATTTCCTTGAGGGGGCACCCTCCTCCCCTGTCATCACTTCAGCACAACTCCTAGGACTCATATCCTTCTCTAGGGCAAACTATATTTTCTTTTCTTTGATATGATATCGTCCTAACATCACATCAAAGAAGGGAAAAATGTAGACGCTTAAAATCATCCCTAAACACTATATTAATTAATTTTAATATTGCTTGTGACATTGTAATTAATTATATTGCTCACATTCTTCTACTTATTTAATTAAATGATTTTATTCTCCTGAGTATTTAAATTTAATTTAAATACTCCTAGTTGTAATGTGTTAAATTAATTTAACACATGATCCTCCATCATCCCCTTTTTTAAATAAATTTTGTTTATTTAATCCTCACATCCCATTAATTCCTCTAAACTCATGATTAGATTAAATCTCATTTAATTTAATCTTAAGCCTAGCCTATAACCATCATTTTCATCCTCTTAAGCCTACTTCTTCTCTAATCTCACTTAATCATTCCTAATCATCTCTCTAATCCCCCTCATTAGCCTAAGAGTGTGCTCACACATGTGTGAGATGGCATGCCTATACACTCCCCTTTGTACTCTTATCTCCCACTCTTCTTCTCATTTTTTCTCACACATGTGTGAGCAAACTTTGAATTCTTGACCATTTGCATGTCTTGCATGTCACCTTATGTGGCATCTACATGGATGCCACCTCACCAATCCCTCCCTCAAGCCTATAAATAGAGGGCTTATCTCAAGCATTTGCATCTCCCATTATTGCATTGTTACCATGTCATTTTGAGTCTTGAGTATTCATGCTAGGGTTTTCATTATAGTTTGAGTTTTCATAGAGATTTCTAGGTGAATACTAACCATTTGGTAGCTGGTTTAGCTTTGCATTTGCATTATTGGTTTAATTTACATGTATTTTCTTATCTCCATTTCATTCACATCTTAGTTTAGCTTGCATATCTAGTTAGTTTCTTTGTTGCATCTCATATTTTCACCATTGAATGCTTTAAGTATGGCTTTCTCCATAGCCATTTCTTGAAGCATTCTTCATTTCATGTAGTTTAGGATCATATTGCATACTCACTCACATTTGCACATTCACTCAAGAGATTCATCATTTTGTTGTGTTTGGGAGAGCACACCAAACATACCCTCCATCTTAACACACTAACAAGGCCTCTCATGGGTGGCTTTATTGAGCTGTAGAGGTGGCTGGAGGATTTGGTTTATTGGCTGCTTAGAGTTGCAAAAATCGAGCAAGAATTAGTTTATTTTTCTTTCATTTTGATGAATTCTTATTACATGTTTAAGTTTGAACTAATGTTTTCTTGTTGATTCATGCTCCTAACAGGTCACATTTTCTAGCACACACTTCTCTATCTATTCAATCTCCTCTTCCGTAGCTTTGCACCAACCATCATCTTCTAGTGCATCTTTCATTGTTTTGGGTTCTATCTTGCTTAGAAAAATGATTCATTTCTTAGTCTATTCTTTGTCATTAGTATGGCTTCCTTGTTACCAATGATTTGTTCAGCAGGGTGATGTCTTTTTACATACTTGGATAGCCTTCGTTCTGTCCCTATTTCCATGTTTGGTCTTTTAGCTTCAACTTTGTTGTGCACATCTCTTTCAGGTAACTTAGCATCTCTTTCATGTGTACTAACTTCAAAATCAGAATGTACATTTTCTTCATTCAGCAACTTGGCATCTGAATGCAACTCGACATTTACTGGTTGTGACTCGACAAATACTAAAACCTGTTGTTGGTTGACTATTGGATTGGTAGCTTCTTCTTCAATAAGCATTCCTTCATAGAAGTATACAAAATATTTGTATTCTTTTGGTTTTCCAATCATTGGTCCATATAATGTATGATTTACTTCAGCTGATTCACCATTTTTTGATAACTTATGTCTTGTTATCATTGGTGTATTGATTGGTTTTGAATCTTCTAGTCCAAATGTTTTAAGTACCTCCTTGATGTATTTTGATTGGGTCACAAATATCCCATATTTTAGTTGATATACTTACAATCCAACAAAGAATTTGATTTCGCCAAACATTGACATCTCAAACTCATGTTTCATCTAATTAGAAAAATATTTGCATAGGACATCTTTTCCTTCAAATATTATATCATCAACAAAGATTTCAAATATCAGAATGTCCTTACCTATTTTAGTCTTGATATATAGGTTGTCATTATCATCTATTCTCTCAAATCTAGTCTTTACAAGATATTTGTGAAGTCTCTCATACCATGCTCTAGGCGCTTGTTGCAAACCATATAGTGCTTTATGTAGTTTTCATACCATATCCTTGTTGTTGTCATCAACAAATCCCTTTGGTTGTTCTATGTAGACTTCCTCTTCTAGTATACCATTCATAAAAGTATACTTAACATCCATCTAGCAGACTTTAACACATTTGTAAGTAGCATATGCAAGTAAAGTTCTTACTCCTTCCATCTTTGCAATAGGGGCAAATGTTTCTCCATAGTCTAGTCCTTCTCCTTGAGCATAACCTTTACAAACTAGCCTGGATTTTTTTCTTTTGATCTCACCATTCTCATCTAGCTTGTTCCTAAATACCCACTTGGTACCAATCACATTCTTGTCAGCTGATCTTGGAACTAAGCTCCAAGTTTTGTTCTTCTCTATCTGTTCAATCTCCTCTTCCATAGTTTTCCACCAACCATCATCTTCTAGTGCATCTTTCATTGTTTTGGGTTATATCTTGCTTAGTAGACATGATTCATTTCTTAGTTTGTTCCTTGTCATTGGTCTAGTTTCCTTGTTACCAATGATTTGTTTAGTAGGGTGATGTCTTTTCACATACTTGGATAGTCTTGGTTCTGTCCTTGTTTTCATGTTTGGTCTTTTAGCTTCAACTTCATTGTGTGCATCTCTTTCAGGTAACTCAACATCTCTTTCATGTGTACTAACTTCAGAATCAGAATGTACATTTTCATCTAAATGCAACTCGACATCTGAATGCAACTTGGCATTCACTAGTTGTGGCTCAGTAGATATTGAAACTTGTTGTTGGTTGACTATTGGATTGGTAGCTTCTTCTTTAGCAAGCATTCCTTCATAGAAGTATACAAAAGATTTGTATTCTTTTGGTCTTTTGATAGAT
Source organism: Cupressus sempervirens (assembly GCA_028749045.1). Taxonomy (NCBI): domain Eukaryota; kingdom Viridiplantae; phylum Streptophyta; class Pinopsida; order Cupressales; family Cupressaceae; genus Cupressus; species Cupressus sempervirens. Next base: position 5,956,166 of record CM053790.1, on the reverse strand, counting down.
TCATCATCATGAACTTCTATATACTCATCAAAGTTTACATTTCCACTCTCCACAATTTTGTTAGTGTTAGTATTTAGACACTTATATGCTTTACTTCTAGTGGAGTATCTAAGGAATATACCTTCATCACTCTTTGCATCAAACTTGCAATTTCTAGAATCTTTAAGAATATAACATTTTCTACCAAGCACTTTGAAATGTTTCACATTGGGTGAGTGACCATACCATAATTCAAAAGGTGTTGCATTTGTACCTTTCTTGATTTGTACTTGGTTCAAGTGTAGACAACTATGCTTACTGCTTCTCTCTAGTACTTTAGAGAAACCTTTTTCTCCATCATCAATATTCTAGCTCAGTCCATCACTGATCTATTCCTTCTATCTGCAATTTCATTCTATGGGGGAGTCTTGGTGCTAATGTCTATCTCTTGATTCCTTTATCATTATAGAACATCTCAAATTATTTTGATGTGAACTCTCCTCCTATGTCTAATCTCAAGTATTTCAGACTCTTACCTCTTTCTTTTTCAACCCTTTCCAAATACCATTTAAACATTTGAAAAGCATCAAATTTTTGTTTTAAGAACATGACAGTCATCATCCTAGAGTAATCATCTACAAACAACATTATCTATCTGTCTCCCTTGGAACTTTGTACTTTTATAGGTCCACACAAGTCGGTATGAACAATCTCTAAAACATCTTTTGAAGTAAAAGTTTTTCTTTTGAAACTTGATTTGGTTATCTTGCCTAACTAATATTGTTTGCACATTATATTATCAGGCTTTTTTAGTTTGGGCAAACCTCTTACTTTCTTCATCTTACTGATGCTAATCAAGTTATCAAAGTTGACATGGCATAGCTTTTTATGCCATAGCCACACATCATCAGTTTTAACAATAAAATAAGTGGCATCATCAATATTTAGATAAAATAGATTTGCTCCTAGTTTGGTCTCCTTTTCCTTTAAGATTTTCATTTCTGTCAAAAATCTTGGCAATTTTGTTTCCAAATTCAACTTTGCAACCTATATAGCTTAGTTGTGACACACTCAATAGGTTGTAATTCAATTCTTAAACATAACATGCATCATTACAAGTGATCTTTTATGTGAGCTTAATGAACCTTTGCCTTATATTAAACATGGAGCATCATTACCAAATCTAACATTGTTCCCATCATAATGAGTTAATGCAGTGAACTTACCTTTGTCTCTTATCATGTGGTGTGAGCAACCACTATCAATGATCCATTTGTCATCCTTGTTCACACAGGTTACAAGTGTAGTTTCTTCATCTTCATCTGACTCATCCTTCATAGCAACATAGACTACCTCATCATCATTTTCATCTAAATCACCTCCTTCTGCAATGTAGCACTTTTTGCCTTTATCTTTGTATTCTCTGCTATCTTCACTTCTTCTGCCTTGTATTTGTGATTTCCTTTGAAGTTTCTCTTCTCTGGACACCTAGCAGCAATATGTCCTACTTCATTGCAATTGAAACAAATAATGGGCAACTTACATTTAAATTTGCCCTTTCCTTTGTGAAATCTCCTTGCTAGCAATGCTTCCAATTGTTCAACATCTTCTTCTTCAATGTCACTGTCAATAGACACATGTTTTATCCTTCTCTTCTTCCTTTGCTTCTTTTCATCAGAATCTTTGAGTAGTAGCTTAGCCTTGAAAGCAGATTCAAGACTCTCTGGCTTGTAATTGTCAAAGTTGGATAACTCAAATGCAATGAGTCTTCCCACTAGACCTTCAAGAGATAGTTTGTTTCCTAGTATGCATCTCAATTCTTAGATAGTTGAGACTCTAATAGCATAGATAGGTAGCAAGGTTCTTAAAACTTTGCTAAGAATAGTTTCATCATCTAAATGACCAACAACACTTCTTATTGCATTTACAACTTCCTTTATTCTAGAGGCATATTGAGCAATGTTCTCACCTTCCTCCATTCTCATGTTGTCAAACTTTACTCTAAGGCTTTTTGATTTTGCTCTTTGGACATTTTTATCTCCTCCATAAATAGTTGTCAAGGCATCCCATGTCTTGAATGCAGTATCACATCCCTTGATGTCATCAAATTTAGCATACCTAAGGGCAGAGGCAATCTCCAACATTGCCTAATTGTGCTCCTTCTTATTTTTTATATCTTCAGCAGTAGGGACACTAGTTGGAGCAACATGTTCTACTATAATTGAGCTTTGTGCATGATCACCTATTGATCCAAGGTGCAGCTTCATTGAACTTTGCCATGCAACGAAGTTGTCTCTATTAAGCTTGGGAACTTCTCTCTTAGATATCTTGATCTTTGTGCTTCTAGTACCTTCAAACTAAATCAAAAGATGGCTCTTATACCAATTGTTAGTATTCTTTAGAGTAACTGAGAGGGTGAATTAGTTACTCAAGGTCCAATAAAAATTTTCAGTTATCCTAGTGAGCCCATTAAAAATTCATGCATCCAAGCTTATCAATCTAAATTTGCAAGTTACTAATAAATCAACATGCAACAATAAAACATGAAAGATCAACACATAACATAGTGATTTACATGGAAACCCAATTTGGGAAAAACCACTAGTAACATGCTACCTTGTTTCTCACTCTTCTGAAGTGATGCCCTATGAAAGGTCTACCATGTTAAAGGCTACAAAACACACTGTTAAATGTGACCTAGTTAATGGATTTCAATCACCCTATTAGGAGTGAACCTGGTTAAAGGACTTTAGAACATTCACTTGGAATGCCACCCTATTAAGGGATTTTTAAATGGTTGTTAAACCAACCTTAGTTCAAAGGATTTTCCCTAACCGATACAATTAATAGAGAGTATTCAATAAGGGCTTTTGACCTGAAAAGACTTACAACTTGACTTGCTGATATCATATCACAATTCAATTCAAAAATCTGCTTGGCTTTCTATCTATGTAGTTGTGATAGCTTGTTCCCTCTTCAAGCTTCTGTCTCCTTAAGCTTCTTTCTTTTTGTACCAATGTAGTCACTCTAGTGGTCCTTTGATGAAGTAGAGCATCTGTACTTTGTTCTGTTAGGTTTTCTCTTAACCTTCTTAATGCCTTCTCCTTGGCACCACTCTCCAATCCACTTGACCACCTTCTCTTTTTTCATCTTATGACCTTGCATTCCTTAAATAAAAATTTGCAATACTTTTCCCACTCTAATTTCCCTTTTCTAAATTAGGGTTTTAATGTATTAGGTAGGATACAATGTATTTGTCCCCTATTTTGTTTCCTTCTAGAAACTTAATGTAGAATCCACTTGTATTTTCCTAAGAAAGGTTAGCCTAGATTTTTGCACCACCATCTTATCATCCCTATCTTCCATCTAGTTCACTAAATTCAAGGTAACAAACTTTTCAGCTTAGATCTAGTGAATCTTTGGCTTTTCAAATAATGTAGCAGCTCAACATTATTGACTTTCTAATGCTTAGCATATACTGTGTTAGTTGGCACCTATTACATTTTCACTTAGCATCAACTATGTTTTTCTGATGCTTAGCACCTGTTACATTTTTCTTGGCACTAAATAAGTTACTCAGCACACACTAGATTTTCCATTTACTTGGCACATATTGGTAATCTACTCGGCATGAACTAACTTTGCTCAGCACCCACTATAGACTTTGTTCAGGCTTTGCAGACAATCTTTGTTATAACTTGCTCTTCTAAAATTCTTAAGTATAGCCAACCTTTGTATCTTCAATTATATTACCAATACATTATTTCACCACTGTCTTAATTTTTCCTTGCACTTCATTACAAAATCATAACTCAACCTTTCCTCTAGGTATTATTGTTACATCTTATTGATTAAATCCTCTTCATCAATCAACTAAGTGATAGTGCTTGGATCTTATAAGCAATTGTCTTACCAACAAATAGCAGGTTTGACATCAGTGACAAAACAATGATTGAAACATACTTCTTCAACAATCTCACTTATTTCATCAATGATCTTTTTCAATCAGATTCCAACACTTTGTATAGTAATTGTGTTACCATTATTTACAACCAAACACTTCACTACTTCTTATTGCACCTCACAATCCATCACTCTCCAACTCCTATTTTAATGCCAACAAAAATAGCATATTTTTCATAGATTTTTTCTTGCATATACATGTTAAAAACAACAAAAATCCAAAAAAACATTCTCTTCATGCATCATTTTGTGTCTTCAAATTACTTTATTTTATGTTTTGTCTCGTAAAATTAGCTTGTTTCATTACAAATTGTTTGATATCCTTGTCCAAAGATTTACATATTTTGATTATTCATTTAGTACAAATACTTTTATATGATGGATGAAATCCTTGGTGACTTCATCTCTACAAAGCCTTCCTCGACACCTCCTAATATCTTCCTTTGTCAAAACTTAATTAATATGGATTTACAAAAATCCCCTTTAGTAACCAATGAGCGATTCCTCTCCCAGTGGCATACTCCCTCATAAGGACATATTCTTGCAAGAACATAATATTAATACTTATCTTAATGATATCCCTCCTTAACCATTAGAGAATGGTGTCACTTATTCTCTTGACATGTACCTCACCTATGAAACAACCTTTGTGCAAGAGGATTATTTTTTGGTGGAAGTGGATGATATTATTTATAATTTCCTTGATGGAACTTCTCCCCCCATCCATTTGAATTATCTTTCCTCTAGAAATGAAGCAATAATTATTTATGATTATCTTTCTTCTAATTTTTTTAAGCCTACCTTGCAATAAAATGATGATATCCTTAACTCTCTCCCTTTTTCAAAAGAATCTTTTGAGAAAAAAAAACCTAATCAATTCATTAAATTCAAGATCATAAAATATGCTATGCAACATGACTATCATGAAATATCAAGCATATACAACATAATTCCTTAGTATGATTATATGCTTGATGGTATCTCTTCTACAATTATAACCTTAGCACATAAGGTGTTGAAAATATAGATGGAGTAACTAAGAGGGGTGGGGGTGGGGCGGTGAATCAGTTACCACAAAAATAAATCCACAGATCCCTTAGATGTCTAATAAAACTAATTATTGTTGTCACTCGGTAAACATACAGAGAATGTTGTAACTCAATAAATGCAAAGTATGTCTAACTTCAGCATATCTAACATCAATAGTAATAACTTTGAAACATGAGAGAAAAGAAATGAACACAAGAGAAACCAAATTTAATGTGGAAACCCAATATGGAAAAAACCACCAATGTAACTACTTACTATTTTTCACTCTTCTAAAGTGAGCATTGTTAGGAGCCAACCTGGTTAAAGGTTACAAAACACACTGTTAGGTGTGAAATTTTTTAGAGGATTCAATCACCCTATAAGGAGTGGCCTTGTAAGAGGTCTTCAAAAAAATTTAATGGAATTGTCACCCAGTTAAATGATTTACAACTAGCTATTAAACCAAATCTATTAAGAGATTTTGAATCACTACTACAATGGTTAGAGAGTAACAATGAGATGACCTAAATATAATGCAACTGAATTGTTGATTACAAATCTTTGTTCTGCTTCACACTAGATCCTTCCTAATCAAATACTACTTTGCTGCTCCACAAGGATATCAGACTATCCTTCAAGTTCGCTCACACACTTTCCTTCTCAATCAATCAATACACTTGCATACTCTAAAAATCACAACTTTACCTTATATTTATACAGTTTAGATTGTCAAGTCAACTCAATAAAAATTACAATCACCAATAATCATTACCCTAGTTAGCTAGAGTCAATATTTGAAATAATTAAACTTCATATCCTAGATCTACAAAAATCCTTCATTAGCTGATCTAGCTCAGTAAACACTAATCCTGAAATGATTCCCTGTGTTAACCAATAGATGCTCGGTTAACATTGTGAACTTGCAAAATCCTTTGGCAACTGAGTGAACTCAGTAAACATTAACTCTGACCAAATTTCCTTCATTAACCATGAGAACTCAGTTAACACTGCTTCCTACCAGAATTTCCTTCAACACCCAAGTGAGCTCGATAGATATAGTCTTTGTAGAGTAATTTTTAGGAATGCTTGGTAGACAACAAAAATTGTCTTGCTGACCAAGTGAGCTCAGTAAGCACTAACTAACAACTGATATGACATTTGTGTAACATCAAAGACAACACACAATTAGACAATTGTATCCAACAATCTCCCTCTTTGGCATTGATGGCAATACAACATGTCATAGCACAATGAAATTTGAGAACAAGATTTTCTCTGTCAGAAAGTTTCTCCCTCTTTGATTTTAAATCATGATCTCTACTTATATGTAGTAATATCCTTCTATGAAGGAATTACATAGCCTATTTCTTCAAAAAAAAATTAGAAATATATGATAGTAAACTCTCCCTCTTTTACAACACATACCAAATGAGTATCAATGTACCTTGAGTTTTGATTCATATGCAATGTTCTCTTGATTATGTTGCATCAAGCAATAGATCTTCAACTAGGTTTCTATTGATGCATCACTAAAACTTTTTTTAGTGAGCTTTAGATAGGGGAATGACCCCTAACTTACTTCTTAGATACAAGAATGCATCCTTAGGTAATGGCTTGGTAAATATGTCTACAATCTTTTCTTTTGTATGGACATATTCCAATATGATTTCTTTGTCATGCACCAGTTCTCTAACAAAATGATATTTTATAGCAATATGCTTGGTTTTGAAATGCATCACTGGATTCTTTGATATGTTTATTGCACTTGTATTATCACAAAACATGACAATTGGTTCCTTGATTTCAACCTTCATACCTTGCAATAACTATTTAAACCAAACAATATTAGAACAATTTACTATTGTTGCAACATATTCTACCTCTATTGTGGATTGGGATGTGCAATTTTTCTTTTTGCTTGTCCAAGATACCAATCTTTTACCAAAAAAGAATGCTCCACCACTTGTGCTCTTTCTGTCATCAAGATTTCCTGCCCAATCAACATCAATAAACACTTTTAGGTCTAGATTTCCTCCAAATTTATACCATAAACCATAGTCTTTAGTTCCTTTTAAATATCTCAAGATTCTTTTGATTGCCATCATATGATTTTCTCTAGGCTTTGTCAAGAATCTTACCACTATACCAACTGCTAAGGAAATATCAGGCCTTGTATGAACTACATACTGTAATTTTCCAATCATTGATCTATATAAGGTCTGATCTACCTCTTTAGAATCATCATCTTTCGTAAGCTTTAGTCAGGTACACATGGGGTTCCAACTAGTTTACAATCTTCCATCCCAAATTTCTTGAGTATCTCTTTTATATACATAGACTAAGTGATGTAGATACCATTCCTGCATTGTTGTATTTGCAATCCAACAAAGAACTTAATCTCTCCAAACATAGACATTTCAAACTCTTTGTTCATTTTCTCTAAAAATCCTTTGCATAAATCATCATTCCCTATAAATAGAGTGTCATCCACAAATATCTCTGCTAATACAATCTTGTTGTTTGGTCCTTCCTTGATGTACAAACTATTATTATCATTGGTTCTTCGGAAACCAATCTATATAAGATAGTTGTGCAACCTCTCATACCATGCTCTAGGAGCTTGTTTTAGACCATATAAAACTTTATGCAACTTGTAAACCATGTCCTTCTTATTTGGATCAACAAAACCTTGTGGTTGTTCAATGTAGACTTCTTCATCAAGAATACCACTGAGAAATGTAGATTTAACATCCGTCTGATATACCTTAAATCCTTTATGTGCTGCATATACAAGTAATGTCCTAACACCTTCTAATCTTGCAATAGGAGCATAGGTCTCACCATAATCAATTCCTTCTTCTTGAAAATATCCTTTACACACTAGTCTTGCTTTATTTCTTGACACTTGTCCATCTTCATTTAACTTATTTCTGAATACCCATTTTGTTCCAATCACATTTTTATCTTTGGGCCTAGGTACAAGATTCCAAGCTTTGTTCTTTTCTATTTCTTCTATTTCTTCATTCATAGCCTCAATCCAACTTTCATTTTCCAATGCATCTTTAACACTTCTAGGTTCAAAATCAGCAAGTAAACATGTACCTTTTAGCTTACTTCATGTCATAGTACCTTCTGATTTGTCACCAATAATCTAATCAGGTGCATGATGCCTTCTGACATACATAGCCAATATAGGTTCTTTGCCTTTTGACTGAATTCCACTATCTTCATTTTGAATTTCAATTTCTAGCTTTGGTTGCTCAGACTCGGTAGGCATTGGCTCAGTCGCTTCAAAATGTAACTCAGGTCCTTGTGACTCAGTTTGAACTTCTTGCAACTTGGTAACTGTACTGGGCTCGGTAGATGAAGTCTCCTTATTGACAAATGTATCTAGCAATGTATCATGTTCGATGAAAGCAAATCTCCTATAATCTTCTAGTTCCTTTTTGCTTTCTTCTTCAATCTTTTCTACAAACTCATCAATTCTCACATGTGCACTTTCTATGATTTTATGAGGAAATAGATTTAAACATCTATATGCCTTACTTTTGCAAGAATATCCTAAGAATATACCTTCATCACCTTTTACATCCATCTTGCCTTTTCTAGATTCTTTCAAGATATAAAATTTACTTCCAAATACTTTCGCATAACTTACATTAGGTCTAGCCATACCACAATTCATAAGGAGTTTTGTCTGAATCTTTCTTCAACTAAACTCAGTTCAAAGTATGAACTACAGTGCTAGTAGCTTCTTTCTAGTATTTGATAGCAATGTTCTTTTCAATCATTAGAGTCCTTGCACAATCCATGATATATCTATTTCTCCTTTCATAAATTCCATTCTGCTCAAAAGTTCTAGGAGCTAATACTTGTCTTTTGATTCCTCTTTCAATGAAAAAGTTGTTAAATTCATTGGAGATTAATTCACCACCCCTGTCTGATCTTAAGCATTTCAGTCTTTTCCCTATTTCTTTCTCTACTCTTGCCTAATATCATTTTAATTTCTCAAATGCTTCTAACTTCTCTCTTAAATACATAACAATCATAATCCTAGAGTAGTCATCAACAAAAAGAATAAAGATTTTTTCTCCATTATAGCTTTATACTCTAATAGGTCTACACAAATTAGTATGCACAATTTCCAAGATATCTTCAAATTGAAAGTTTTTTCTCTTAAAACTAGTCTTTCCCATTTTGCCAATTTGACAGTTCTTGCATAAACCAACATCTGGTTGCTTCAAACTAGGAATATCTCTTACTTTCCTGAATTTGCTTATTTTCACTAGGTTATCAAAATTTACATGACATAACCTTTTGTGCCATAACCAACTTTCTTCAACTTGAGCAATAAAACATGAGCATTCACCAAGATCAAGATAAAATAGGTTACCTTTTGTTTGTTTGCCTGATCCAATTAGTTTTCCTTAGTCATCCAATAGTCTAGCCTTCCCATGCATAAATTCTACCTTAAATCCAATGTTGATTAGCTATGCCACACTCAACAAATTATGCTTCAGTCCTTCAACCCAGTAGGCATTGTCACATACAAGTTCTTCAATTAATAAGATTTTGCCTCTCCCTTTTATGTAGTAAGGTTCATTGTTTCTAAATCTTACACTACCACCATCATAGTCTTCAAAGTGTTCAAACTTTGTCTTTTCTCTAGTCATATGATGTGAACATCCACTGTCTATGATCCATGTATCATTTTTTATCACATGAGAGATAAGTGCCATCTTATCTCCTTCATCATCAAATTCATCTTTTACAGCAATGTAAAGTATCTCATCTTCACTATTATCAAAATCTTTAGCCATAAAATAAGTTTTCTTACCTTTGTCCTTGAATGATTTGTGATTTTTGAAATCCTTCTTACCATTGTACTTGTAACTTTTCTTCTCATCCTTGTTTTCTTTGTTTGGGCACCTAGCAACAATATGACCAATTTCTTCACGTGACAAACAAATTAGGGGAACTTTACCTTTGTATTTTCCTCTGTCTCTAGAATATTTTCTTGCAAGCAATGCTTCAACAACTTCAAGATCACTATCAAAACCTTCCTCTGATTCTTCTTCACTTTCTGATTGAATGTCCTTTATTTTTTTTTCCTTTCTCCTTAAGTGAAATTTTGGCCTCAAATGTAGATTGAATATTCTTGGAAGTTGGAACATAATTATCATAGTTGTCTAGCTCAAAAGCTATCAATCTTCCCACTATGGCATCCAAAGTTATCTTATGATTTGCCTCACACCTTCTTTCTTAAATAGAAGATACTCTAATTGCATAGATAGGAAGTAATGTTCTGAGAACTTTACTTATAAGAGTTTCATCCTTGATGTCTCCTCCAGAAGCTCTGATTGCATTGACACTGGCTTTGATGCTTTCCACATATTTGGCAATATTTTCATCTTCACTCATTCTCATTTGATCAAATTATCCTCTAAGGCTTTCTGCTTTGGCTCTCCTCACATTTTCATCATCACCATAGATTTTCTTTAGCATGTTCCACATTTCAAAAGCATTTTTGCAATCCTTGATCTCATCAAATTCTTCATAGCTAAGAGCTAATGCAATGTTTATCATCATGGTGTTATGGTTCTTTTTCTTAGCAATATCTCCAACAGATAATGTACCAATAGGAGTTGTGTATTCTTCATCAAGGTATTTTAATCTTGAATCACCAATGGAAGCCAGATGAAGTCTCATAAGTCCCTGCCATGCTGAAAAGTTATCTCCATTAAGCTTTCAAATTTCTCTCTTGTAAGACATCTTGATCTTTAGCTTAGGTCCTTAAAACCTTTCCTGCAAGCACCAGAAGCTCTGACACCAATTGTTGGAAATATAGATGGGGTAACTGAGAGGGGGGGTGAATTAGTTACCACAAAAATAAATCCATAGATCCTTTAGATGTCTGATAAAACTAATTACTATTGTCACTCGGTAAACATACAGAGAATATTGTAACTCGGCAAATGCGAGGTATGTCTAACTTCAGTAGATCTAACATCAATAGTAATAACTTGCAAACATGAGAGAAAAGAAATGAACACAAGAGACACCAGATTTAATGTGGAAACCCAATATGGGAAAAACCACCAATGTAACTAGTTACTGTTTTTCACTCTTCTGACGTGAGCCCTGTTAGGAGCCAATCTACTTAAAGGTTACAAAACACATTGTTAGGTGTGATCTTGTTAGAGGATTTAATCACCCTATAAGGAGTGGCCTTGTAAGAGGTCTTTAAAAAAATTCAATGGAATCATCACCCTATTAAAGGATTTACAAATGGCTATTAAACCAACTTTGTTAAGAGATTTTGAATCACTGCTACAATGGTTAGAGAGTAACAATAAGATGACTTGAATTTGATGCAATTGAATTGCTGATTACAGAACTCTATTCTGCTTCACACTAGATCCTTCCTGATTGAATACTACTTTGCTACTCCACAAGGATATCAGACCATCCTTCAAGTTCGCTCACACACTTTCCTTCTCAATCAATCAATACACTTGCATACTCTAAAAATCACAACTTAACCTTATATTTATACAATTCAAATGTCAAGTCGGCTCAATACAAATTACGATCACCAATAATCATTACCCTAGTTGGCTAGAATCAATATTTGAAATAATTAACTTCATATCCCAGATTTACAAAAATCCTTCATTAGCCAACCCAGCTCGGTAAACACTAATCCTGAAATGATTCCTTGTGTTAACCAATAGATGCTCAGTTAACACTGCAAAATTGCAAAATCCTTTGGCAACCGAGTGAACTCGGAAACACTGACTCTGACCAACTTTCCTTTATTAACCATGAGAACTCAGTTAACACTACTTCCTACCAGAATTTCTTTCGATGCCCGAGTGAGCTCAGTAGATACAGTCTTCGTAGAGTAATTTCCAAGAATGCTTGGTAGACAACAAAAATTGTCTTGCTAACCAAGTGAGCTCAGTAAGCACTAACTGACAACTAATATGACATTTGTGTAACATCAAAGACAACACACAATTAGACTATTATATCCAACATAACGATTCTTACCAAGACAACAATATTAAATCTCCATTTCATTATTCAATTATTCATCCAATACAAATAGGTCAGCCATCATCTCTTCAAGATGATGACTTGGGATCTTTTGACTTCACACTAAACTTTTGTAGTAAAGATAGAACTCTTGAAAGTGAGGACCAATACCATATTTTGACACATGTATGGATATTGATTTTAACTCTTTAAACTTAAAACCAATTCCACATAAAAGATGCCCTTATGTAGTTTATCTATGAAACCTTTCTAGTGGACACAATATACGATGTGTGCATCAAAGCATTACAACTCATGAGAAATATTCATCACATTTATTTAAACATAACTCTATGTTTCCAACATCTTCCCATATGTCTAGGAAATCTATAAATTCTTCTCCTAATTTCTCATAACAACAAGAGAATTTCTTTTGAGCTTCTTAAATCCAAATTAAATGCTCTTACTTTGAAAAAAACAAACAAAATAGATAGTACAAACAAGATAATGCTTCCATTTATATATATCATCAATTTTTTGGCCATGAGACTAATGAATTTTATGATTTGAAGTGTAAAATTCAGAAATTCATTTATTGTGGTGTAATTCAAATCATATGTAATGATGAATAAAACCTTTGTTGTGATCACTCTAAATAACATCGACCTTCCTATTATGTTTCTCGTCACTATTTGCCATTGCTAGCCTGTCCTTTGAGGGATCATTTTCATTTATGGTGGTGCAATTTTAGGTACAATCATACTTTTTGAGAATCATAATAAATCATTATTACTTGTATCCACACTTGGAGGGAATGAGAGATATTTCTCTCTCTTATTTATCCCAAGGACCCATTTCCCACCTTTCTTTACTTGTTTATTTAATAACATGATATCCTTTCTTGCATGGATCTTTTATTTTACATAAGGATCTTCTCTTTTGTATGAGATTCACATCTTGATTTATAACATTATGCTTGATTTAAATTACATTTCTATTATAAATAAACTTTTTCTTAGGGGGCATAATGTGTCATCCTTTATCAATTATCCTAGCAATGGGTAAGGGGTATTTACTTGGTATTCCTTTCTTTTTTAATCTTCCTTTTTAATAAGATCCAACATCCCTTTTTTAATTTTATAATATGATGTCCTTTATTTTTTTCACAAGGTTCTTCTCCTCTTCTGGAGATTTTTACATCCTAAGTTTAAGCGTTATACTTTCCTTAAACTCCATGTTCATTCTAAGAGATCTAGTCCATGTTCATTATAATAAATCTATCACACAGTGTATATAATGGGTTATCTTTTCCCTTGCCTTCACCCTTGAGGGGAAATGTTTCATTTCACAATCACTTACTCCTTTGTAAGGATCTTCTTTCTCTAAGTCATTTGGTATTTATTTTGTGATATTGCTATCAGGATTTAACTGTGTGATTTTGAGTCAAACTCATTGACCCATGTTTCATGAGTAGTGATTCAACATGAATCCATCTCTCATGAGAATAAATGGAACACTTAGCACTCATTGGATCTAGGTGATGCTCATAGGGGTGAAGCATTGGGACTTCCCGAGAGGTCACCCATCCCAGTACTACTCCATCCTGAGCGTGCTTAACTATAGAGTTTCCTCCATAGTTAAACCGTAAGCTTGCAACCCCATTTGCAAAACCTTCACCAAGTGTTGTGCCTTATGAACCATTCATTAGAAAGCCCCTTAAGCTCATCAGATTATATCCTTTCTAGTATGAATTTTTATTTTTTGTGTAAGGATCTTCATTTTTTCAAGATATTTGCATCCCAAGTTATAATATTTTTCTTGTTTGCAAAGTGCTAAACAATTACCCTTACATGAGGGAAAAATGTGTGTTATCCTTCATTAGGAACCCATTTTTCACCTAGTAATAGGGGGCTAAAAAGTTTTATTCTTGTTTTCTTTCCCTATTTGTCTTGGAGATGTTATTTATGTTCAAGAACTCCTCTTGAAGGTAGATTTCTTGTAGCTAAGGTCTATCCCTTTTAAGGGTCTATTCCAAATTATTAGTGTTCTTTCATGATTATTTATTTCCTGGGCCAAACATGAGATTTCACTCTTTTCTAAGGGTATACACATACATTGTTGATTTAAATATATCACCTTTTTTTTTTGAAGTGGGTATCATTGTTCTATTTTTGTTATAATGTCGCCATAGTCATATGTCACCATCATAAGGGGGGGACATATATACGACTTCCTTTTTATATTATTAAACTTTTTTTTATTGATCCCTAATGAGATAATAATTTCCTTGAGATCAATCATATTTATGTCCCTAAGAAGACAATTTTTTTCTTAGGAATTGTCCCATTATTTTGATCCCTAAGGAGACAATACTTTCCTTAGGACTAATCACTTTTGGATTCTTAAGAATAAAATATTTTTCTTAGAATTCATTTCACTTAATTATCCCAAAGGAGACAATGCTTTCCTTAGGAATGGTCACCTTTTTAGATCCCTATGGAGATAATGATTTTTGTAGAATTGACCCCATAAGTCATCCATGTGTGCAAACTTATTAAGCCACCCTTAGACACAATCATTTTAAGGCATGTGTTGTGAACAAAATTTTCAAGGTAAAATTTACTAGCATAACACAAGTTTGTAGACCATAAATTTTCCTTCCTTATTTGTTTGGGATGAGTGGAACTAGAATAACACTTCTTTTGATTGTTTCCTTTGAATCACCTAGGATAACACAACATACTTTCTTGTTGGACTTATGATCTCTATCTCTTTACCTCCATTATTTTACAACTATTCTAGTGGTCTAGATCATGGAGTTGTGTCATATCTTTGATGTGTGTTCTTTCTCTTTTTAGGTGACCACATATTCTTTTTTAATATATTTTGACCATGATGTTGGTGCTTGAGCTATTTTCTTTAGCGAGCTGTCTTCATCAAGATGATTTGGACTATTAGTAAGCTTTAGATTTTGTGTTGTTGTTTCATGTATACTTGCATATGTATGCACACATTGATATTCTTGTATTGGGATATTGTTTCCTTAAACTTGGAAATATCTTATTTCTTTGAAGTTTATCTATGATCTTCATTTTAGTGACTTTTTCTTCTACTTTATTATATGCATGAGGTGAAATCATAATCCAACTAAAGTGGGGGATAAATGCACTATTCTAAAAACAAAGCACCCTTAAGTAGGTGCTCATTTTAACCAAGATTTAGTATGTATAGGTTTCCACATTCATTTCATGCTCTCCTAATACTCATTGGACCTTCAAATTAAAATTATAATGATCCGGTCTCTTTAAAACTTGAGGTTAGCCCTTATTTCTAAGTATTCTCCTCTATTTTTTCCTCCAATCAAATAATGTGTTTCATTACCTAGGCCCTATATCCCTATTGTGGCATTTATGACCTAGCTTGACCTTGAAATGAGTTTTTCTTGGAAACCCTAAATCTAAAATATATCCCAGGAACCTAGACTTGATTTTTCCTCATTCTTCATGGGACATATCTCCAATAGAAACTTGTGCATGGGTTTTTGGGACCAAATTTGACTCACAACCCAATATTGGGGTTTTATCAAGGGGTTTACTTATGTGATTGAACTAGACCAATTTTGAAATTTGGAATGATGGATTGAATATACAAAATTCAAATCTCTCATGTTTATATCCATTATCAAGTGAAATCATTCACTATCAAGTTTTCAATCATCCATGATAATGAAATCAATCAAGAGCATTTTCAAGGTCTTCAAGAATTCAAGTCTTCAACCCTTCAAATAATTCTTCTTCTTCTACACAAAGTATTGTGGAAAATCACAACTTCCATCATTCAAGACATTTATTTCATGACTTACTTTTAGATCAATCTATTACATTAAAATTTTTGATTGCATCCAAAGAAACATTGTATTTTTGAGGCATAAGGTAGTTTATAATTCAAATCTTGCTTCTATTTCATCTCTACTTATGTATTTTCTAGTTTGATTCCTAAATAGGGGTTTGACTAAGGAAAATCTTAACCTTCTTACTTATTTTTCTATGTGTAATCTAACATGTTACAAAGGTGCAAGATTAGAACCTAGGTAGATTGGGAGTAATCAAATGCTTTGTAACAAAATCATATAAAAAAACCATGAACATGTCACCATTATCACTATGTCCCAAGAACGTGCTTCTATCATTGTCATGTTCCTAGCATTTTAATCTCAGATTTGGCATGAAGCTAGGTTACAAACTCTAGGTCTTAGAAATGCAATTATAAGTCAATCCAAGACTATGACAATTGATAATTCATGTCTAAAAGCTCACTTCTCCTATTTCATTTCTAGGTGCATTTAAATTTTATTTGTCCCACTTTTTGTTAGTTAAACTGGTTGGATTGGATCAAATTTGGGCTTATTTACACCCCCCTGCTCAATTCTAAGCAAAAAAAGGAATAATAAAAACCCTTCAAACATAGATATTGTACTGACACATTTCTTATCAAGTAGTATCAATCATATTTTTCTTAAGGTGAACTTGTATTCCAATGTTCTCTATGAATTAGAGATTTAAACCTTTTATGGTGACTAATAACCATCAAGATAAGCATAAGGGTACCATTGTTGAGAGTAAATGTGTACTACATAGTTGATATATATATATTTTGTTCAATTGTGGTGGCTTAGGTTCCTATATTTCCCCTTTTGTGTGGAGTGATGTGGACTAGGGACACCGCAAAAGGGTTGATTTTTGGTAAGTTGAGTTAGTCATAGGTTATAAATTGGGCATAGACTCCCTTATTTGTGGTTGTATGTTGGATTTGGTAACCTTCACCACAACTCTAAAAAATTATATCCTACCCTTGGGTTTATATGGCACTATTTTGGGCATGGATTAGTTATCTTCCACTAGGTAAGTATAGATTATTTGTGTAAGTCAGTAGAGTATGTGGATGGCATGAGTGTGCATGTTGATCTTGTGATGGTCTAAAGATCTATTTCACTTTGTATAATCTTATATATGTGGTTTAATAGGGATGTTAGGTATTTGTAGTATTTATTAGTAACCTTGATGAGATCGAGAGTCAAGAGGTCTCTTGATGATCACTCATTTATTTATGATTTTGTAAATATATTTTCAATTGAGATCCTAGGTATGCTACCTCAACATGAGATAGATTTCAATGTTGATCTAATTCTTGGAGATGGGCCTATTTTTCAAGAACCTTATTTTATGATCATTCAAGAGTTGAGTGAGATTCATTTGTAGTTAGATGAGTTATTTTCCAAGGGTCATATTCATCCTAGTGTTTCCCCTTGGAGAGTACTACTCATCTTCATGAACAAGGATGTATCCTTGCATTTGTGAATTATTTGCTAATGATTGAATATGGTGATGATGAAGAACCAATATCTCGTATCAAGGATTAGTGATTTGTTTAATCAAATGGACTAAGAGTGTTCTCAAAGATACATCTTAATTTGTAATACCATCAACTTTGTATCCTCGAAGATAAAATTCATCATACAACTATTTATACTTGATATGGGCACTAAGTTTACAATTATACCCTTTGGTTTGACCAATGCACTATTAGTGTTCATGGGTTTGATGAATGGTGTGTTCTGCACCTATCTTGATCATTTTATCCTTGTGCTTTTGGATAAAACTTTAGTGTTCTCAAGGATTGTGGAGGAGCATGGGAGCAGTATGCATCACATTTTGAAGCGTCTTTATGACCATTAGTTATTTGGAAACTTGTAAAAATGTGAGTTCTTCTAGAATGAAGTGAAGTATTTGGTTCATATCATCTCAATGAGGATGTTATTTTTGATCCTTTAAAAATATAAGCCATTATGTATTGGCTAGTACATATTAATTTTCATAAGGTTTATACTTTCATGGATTTAGAGGGTTAAAAACATTGATTCATGAATAAATTTTATTATTCATCATACATTATCATGATGGTAGAAGCTTTTTTTGTTTGTTCAATATGAATCACATTTTAGTCTCCTAAGGATTATTTATTAGTGCACCTATCTTAGTAGTGCCAAATCCTACCCATGGTTGCATGGTGTCTCCTAATGTATCATTGGAAGGTATGGGGGCAACTATTATGTAGGAGGGACGAGTGATAGTATATAGGTCCCGAAAGCTCAAGTATCATGAGTGGAACTACCCCTCCCAAAGTTTGGAGTTAACAATGGTTATCCATGTGTTGGTGTGTTTGAGGCATTTCTTTTGGAGTATGATTTTGACATTCATTACATTAAGGGGAAGGAGAACATTTTTGCATATGCCTTGAGTAGAAGGCATGAGAGTTTTTTTTTTTTTTTTTTGTCTCTTGTTGAAGATTTCCATATTTATATTCTCTAGGATCTACCTAGCTACACTTGGTGTTAACAAGGTTAGAGAAGATATTGAGTGTGGATGAACCCTTGCGAGATGATTTTCAAGTTACTCTTTATAGTCAAATAGACTTTTATAGCACTATAGACATATTTATGTGCATGTCTTAGCTGATTTTCACTCTTTAATGTTGTTATAGGAATATTGTACACCATATTTCACACATCCTAATATAAAGAATATGAATGTTGACCTTAGATAGTATTACTTTTGTGTAGGGATGAGGTAAGATATTTTAATTTCATGGCTAGATCTCTTGATTGTTAGAGTGAAGGCTAAGAATAAACATCCATTAAATATTTTCAACCACATGCTATTCCTAAATATAAATGGGGCACTATATCCATTAATATTATTATCTGGTTACCTATGTCTCACATTGTTATGATATCATTATAATTACTATGAGAAAGTTGTTAAAGATGGCTCACTTTCACCATGAGAGATTATTGTATTTTTTCTTAAATAGCACATGTGTTCATGGAGGATATAGTTTGGTTTCATGGGATATCTTGGAGGATCATTTTAGATCAAGATATAATGTTTGCTTTCACCTTGTGGACATCTCCGTGACATGATGTGGATGTGCATCTTAATTTTAGTGCAATGTATCACCTTGACAATAACGGTCAAATTAGGTGGTGAATTAGATTCTTTGAGGACATGCTTTATATGTGTGTGATAGATCAAAATTCAAGGTAAGAGGAATATTTGTACTTGGTTGAGGTTTCCCATAATAATGAGTACCATAATTCTGTTGGCATGTCTCCTTTTTAGGTTTTGTATGGTTGATAGTGTTGTACACCTTTGAGTCAAGGTCATTTGAAGGATTGTGTAGTATTGGGTCCCAAGATTCTTTATGATATGGAGTGGTTTATGGTTCTTATTAGAGAGGTTGGTTGTTTCTTTGGTTTGTCAGAAGTATATAGATGCTCATAGATTAGATTTTCACTTAGCAATAGGTGAGTGTGTATCTTTGTGAGTTATCTAGTGGAAAATTCCCATCCATTATGAGAAAGGCTCTTAGTTAGCACCATTGTTGGATCTTTAGACAACCTTGAAAGAATTAGTCTTGTTTCCTACCACTTAGCATTTTTTCCTAGCTTATCATACATCCATGATGAATTTCATGTTTTTGTATTGAGACAATACATTTCTAATGTGACCTATGTGCTAGATTGGGATGTTTTATAAGTAGAGTATAAAAAAAATTCTTTGGAGCCCATATATATTATTCAACATTAGAGGTTGAGCCTCAGGGATAGAGACATTGAGGAATTAAGGTCCAATGAGACCCAAGTGATGAGACTTCAACTACTCAGGAGGATGCTTCACTATCAACATATTTGTACCCCTATCTTTTTATTGGCTTCCATGAGTAAGGTTATGCTTAGGGTGAAGATGTAGTGCCTCTTGTAGTTGCATTATATTACATGTTATTTCAAAATGAGATGAACTCTATTTTATTATTATTTACTTGTCAATATCGTATCTATTTTAACTAATTAGATTATGTTGTTATTTATTATTTTGATCATATCTACTTGATGTGTTTTTAAGCTGTGACATGATTCTTTATGGTGATATATATTCATTTTGTATTAAAGAATAATGGATTATGTTATTATGATGATTATCATTGATTAATTTTTATATTATGTCATTATTGTTGATGGGGTTTCATTGATATGTTTGTATAATTGTAAATGATTGTTTTAATTATGTAATCCTTAATTTAGATGATTATGTACTTTTAGGATTAAATGTGGAATAACCATTGTCATGACATTATAATACATACAAGTGATTGCGTCTCTAGAGAATCATTGTTTCATTAGTTATACTTTATTGTTTACCATTTCTTTGGCTATGAATATCGTGAACAATTACACTTGATGTTTACATGTTTCAGTGAATCTGTACTAAACATTGTTCTACCTAAGTTACAAGTTTGAGCATGTCTTATCCTCGATATTAGAACATGAGATAGTTTTATTAGTACTTCATATTTAAGCCAATATTACCCTTGTATGGATGATGTGTCTTTATTTGATTATTATACCTCTAGTACATGTTTGTAAATTTGAATTTCATATGCATTTTGTGATTGACTAGTATTTTGTGTGTGCATCTAGAATTCAAATGGTTGATGTTGAGGGTTTCTTTTTTTTAAAAGAGGGGTAAATGCTTTGACCTAGAGCTATGAACTAGTGAGGCCACAAACAGGGGACCTCATCCCCATTAGATTTGAACCTTGATGGCAAGGATAACAATTCAATGACTTAACCATCACAACATGCCACTATTGGCGATGATGAGGGGTTTTAATCTCATTATTGATTTTTAATTAATTGACTTTATATTAGATTTTAAGGAAAGGCTATAGTTTCTATTTAAGTGAGTGATTTAGTTTTTCAAGTCATTTTTAAAAAGTGACTTTATATTAGGTAAAAACAATTTATTTCATCAATTCTTATTTTGTTAAATTTGGATTTTGCTCCAATTTGCATTGCAGAAAATATCATTTATGCTTGTTAGGTTTGATATGCTTGTTGGATTTTTTTGGGCATCGACTTGTTGGGCTCGTGTAGAGATTTATCTTCTTTGCTAATGATTTCATTTGATTTTTCCATATTTTTAAATTTTCCTTTCCATTTTAGTTTTCTTCACTTTGTGAGGTAGGGTTTTCTCTAAACTCATTGAATTTATATTAAATAATCATTTGTAATTTCTTGTAATTATTTGTGGGATGTACTATATGTTTTTCCCCTACATGAGTGATATTTTTTATGCCCATTTGGGCTTCATGTAGTTGTTTGGATTATAAATTTTCATAAATACAATTTTTATGGTGTTATGTTGTCCATGTTTTCATTTGTGTAGTTAAAATGGAAATTTTATTAGATAAACTATACATTGGGTCTATAAGTGAAAAATAGTTTTCATATTTTTGAATTCCCTAAAGTTTGAATCTTGGTCAATTTTAAAAGGTTTGCCAATGGTGACATCATTCAAGACTAAATTTTAGTATGTGAGATTTTCTTAGTTTTCCTTGGGAACTAAACTAGTGATTATGAAAAACATTTGATTTTTGTTTGTAGATATCAAATTAGCATTGGAATTCATGCTCTTAGAAAAGAGGCTAGTTGAGTGAACTTAATTTTCATGGATTATGTTGATAGTCAAATATTGCATTGTTTTTAATTTTTTGTTTGAGCATAAGACCTTATATTGTGTGGATGCATGATGTTGATGTTGACATTGAGTCAAGTTTTTTATTAGTGACAACACTTATTTGGATTATGTATGGTTACCAAGCTCATTGAATAGACTATAGTGTTTTCCATGTAATTTAGCAGCCACCAAGCTTTACAGTTCCTACCAAACATTCTAGTGGTTACCAAGTAAATTCAGGCAGTGTGAAGTATTACAGTTCTTAACGAGAAGTTTAGTGGTTACTAAGCTTTGTAGTTTCTACTGAGCTATCAGTTCATGTGAAGCAAAGTTAGTGTTAACTGAGTGATGAGATGATTAGTGTTTACCAAGTCTAGTCATGGTAAACAAGTAACTTATTTTCTACCAAGTTACATACTATCTACCGAGTCACCAGTGCAGACCAAGTTCAAGACTACTCTGAGATGATTAGTATGGATCGAGCCTCCACTTCTACCGAATCCATGATGATTTTAAGTAATGATAGTGGTTTTTGTGTATCAAAACTTCACCAAGTTAGTCTTCAAAACCCGAGGGTCTTCATTTGAGCCGACTTTGTAATATTGATGTTAACTTGTATATTGGATGACTTTGTATTTTTGTAAATTGGATTGATGTATATATGTAATGTATTGTATCATATCCAAATGAATGAACATATGCATACATATGAATATATAGATATATAGAGATAGATGTATGAGAAGCATGCGAATGTGAATCAACAACTAGTGTATTGTGAGGCCATATCAGCAAAGGAGTAGCAGAGTCATATCTATCACATAAAGGTGATTAGTACTTCAAAGAATCTCTATCAACAAATTAGTTGTAAGTTAGAGATTCACTGTTTCGTCCTAATAGGTGAATCAACATTCAAAATCCTCTAACAAGGTAGACTTAACAAACTTTTGTTAAATCTCTTCACTAAGTCCATGCTTCATTGTAAGTTTGTAAAAACTCTAACAAGGTGGACCTAGTAGTCCTAATTACTCCTAATAGGGTAGATCATCAGAAGTGATCATTGTAAGCCTTAACAAGCCAACTTTATACTGCAGTATTGAAATTTTTTAGGTATCGTCCCCACCCCAATTTTACTTTCTATTTGGAAGGTTTCTGAGTCACCAAATTATTGTGTTCATGTGATGAATGTTTATATTTTTTAGTTTCTCATGCATGCAATTAGATATGATTTCATGAATTAAATGATTACTGGATTATTGCAGTTAGATCTGGATAGGATAAAGTTTTATAGTTACTGATTCACCTCTCCCCTCTTAGTAACGTGGCATAGTCTTGAATATTTCCAACAATTGGTATCAGAGCATTGTGGTTCTCAAAATAAAGCTTCACAACTTGAGGAAAGATCAAGGACAATGGAGATATTCAAACTTGATAAAGCAATTGACAATGAAAAGATAGATCTAGAAATGGCCATTGCACAACTCAAAAAGGCTAAGGAGAAACTTTCTCAATCCCTAAAAAGAAGGAAGGAACTTACAAATCAAATGAATGATCACCAGTACATTGAAGAAAAGATTGAAGATCATTTTCCTTCAAGCAGTTCAGATGAAGCAAACAATGCAATCAAAGAACTCTTAAAGAAGAATGGTTCTCTACAAGAAGAAATAAGAAAGCTCAAAAGAGAACAAGAAATTTAGTCAGTAAGGCTATGTGAAATCTTGGAGCAAAGGAACAAGATGAAAGAAGATATGCATGACAGAAGCAATAAGATCCAAAACCAATCCCTTCAGCATGAAGATTGCATAGATCAAATCTCCAATGCAAATGAAAAAATCATGAGTCTAAGATCTGAAAATGAAAGAATAAGAAATGATCTAAACTTTGAAAGACAAATCAATGAAAGAATAAGAAGTGAGCTGAGATCTGAAAAGCAAATCAGTGAAAAATTGAAAAATGATCTAAACACTAAAAAGAAAGTCAATGAGAGAATAATGAAATCCCAAGCAGACATGAATTAGTTAAATCAACTAAATGAGCAGAATCTATATAGTCAAAAGGGCAAAACAGGAATTGGATACAAAGAAGGTGGTGAATCCTCCAAACAAGGTACTCAAAGGAATCAAAGACCCACTTGCAATCACTGTGGTAAGATAGGCCATACATCAAACAAATGTTGGAGTAATGGAAAAGAAAAAAATTCAATGGTAAATGTTACAATTGCAATCAACATGGTCACAAGGCTAATGAATGTAAAGAGAAACCAAAAGGCAAATGTCACAAATGCAAGAAACAAGGTCACAAGGCATCAAACTGCAAAACCAAGTCATTCAATCCAGCAAAGAAAATTGTGAAAGCAATATTTGGTTGGGACTATAACACCTGGTGCAGATGTCATTACATGAAGAGTATGGACACATTGGCATGAACTGTGTTAAACATCGTATAAGGAAGAGAAATACCACCATAAGATGTTTCACTTGTATAGAACTTGGTCATCTAGCCAAGAATTGCATGAATACAAGTAGAATTGAAGATGAAAAGAAATCAAAAGTAGATAACATCAGAAAGCAAATGAGGCAGCAATGGATTCCTAAATCTACCAAGGAAGCTAGTCCAAGAAATGATGGTCATGTCACTCAAGAAGTGGGTGACTCCACCATTTCCAACTAAGTTCTTAAGTAAGAATTGGAACTGCATCATCATGATCACATCTAAATAGTTCCTAAATTGAAAGAAAGCTAAGATCCAAATAAGTGTTCAAGATACAAAGGGATCACAGGAGATCAATATCAGTTATCACTGAGTAAGGTTGGGTTATGGACTCTACTGAGCAAGATCAGGAGTAACTAATGTTTGGTTACTAAGTTATGAAGTATTCATTGAGCGATCCATACAGATAATGGATGAAAGTCTCTTGCGCATAATGATGTCATCACAACTACTTTTGTACTAAGCATTAATGGAAAAAAATTGAATTCATTTCTTACTAAAATCTTAAACTATTATTGCAATCAAGAAAATTGCAAAAGTGTTCAAGCAATTTCAAGCATTTATAGTAATTTTTTTGAATTTTTCCATAACCTACCAAGTAGCCATGGTAGTATCAAGCAGTAGTAGCAAGGCATAGAAAGGGTAAAAAATGTTGGTTTGAGGAATCAAATGAAAGTTGCCAGATTTCAAACTTGTACCAGCAATTGCAGAAACTCTTGATGCAAATGCAGAAACTTGTACCAGCAATTGCAGAAACTCTTGATCCAAATGGAGCACAATCATAGATCCCTCCAAAGGTACTACTCATTAACGATATGTAGAAATGGATGAAGCCCTAGGTGAACTGTGTGTGAATGGTGTTCTTAAACTCGAGCATAAGCACTTAGAAGATAAGGGTTTAATCCACATTCCCACTTGCCTCAAAGTTTCCAAATCAAATGGATCAAATACATCCTAAGTCGAGTTCAAAATGGTCAATTATGGCTTGAGCAACCAATTTTGATCACTAAGAAGATGATTCATCATATCACCAGTCTTCCCATGCTCTCCAAAGCCAAAGCTACTAAAACCCTAGGTCAGGTGGAGTTAGAGAAGAAAACCCTAGCTGAGTGGGATGACAGAGGCATGAAGATTAGTAGTGTAATAGATGCAAAACTAAAATTTGGCATACATGTGATAGCTCACAAAATCTACAGTTCTAGTCATCTAAATAGTGTGTCGTGTGAAGCAGTAGACTTGGCATTCAAAGTCGTGAAGAACAATCTGTCATATGATCTTGTAGACTTGTTATTGAAATAGTTCAACAAAAACATGGAAAGTATAAGGACATCAAAGAACAATCCTTGCAAATTTGGTTCATTGTTGACATGTCTATTCCTCTATGTTCAAAAGTTTTTCCCTTCTAAAGGTATAGTTGTATGGAAAAAGTATATGCCAGTTTTATATCAGATTAACGAGTATATTGCAGAAATGGGTGAAAATTTTGTCAGCATAATGGATAACTATTTTGATGTTTTCAACGAGAAAATGAATAAGACATTCAATATTCCCAAGAAATTGGTTACATATTACAAAGATGATGTTTGTTTCATGATAAACAGCGATAGAGTCTACGTTCAAGCAGTTATACCAAGAGTTGTATGGGTAAAACCTCTTCCCTATGAGGTGAACATTGATGAAGAAAAAGACATAATTGAAGCCTTGATAAACAAACTTTTTGATCCAAAGGTGCCACATTTTGGAACATATGATGAAGCCAAAGCAAGAATAGAGCTTGCACTATAAGGCTAGAGGAAAATAGAAAAACTCAAATCTAGCATACCTCTTTTGTTGACCAAAGGTAAAGGAGAAGATGATGATGATGATGCAGAGGATGAAGAAGAATCAGAAAAAGAAGTAGATCTAGTGAAGAAGAAAGGCAAGGTGATCATTGTTGACACCTAAAAACCTTTAGAAAATAAAGTATTTTTATTTTCTGAAAAAGTCCTGATGACATCATCATTTATTAATTAATTATTTAATTAATTAATTAATTAATTTTTATGCCATTAAATCCCTTTATCTTAATTAAAAATATTTAATTAAGGAATCCCTCCCAAAAATGTTTAAATCTTATTTAAACATTATTTCCTTATTTATTAATTATTTAATTAATAAATTGACCCAAAAACCCAAAATAAATAAAAATTTATTTTTTGCCCAAAACTTGGCCAATTTCCTTAAGACCACTAACCTCTTCCAAAATCTTCTAATCTTTCTTTAATTTTAATTAAAGGCTAATCCCATCATTTCCTACCCCTAATCCCAACTCAAAATATTTAATTAAGATTAAATATTAATCCTCATGTTTATTAAAAAAGTTTTAATAAATATCTCCTCAACCCAAACCCTTGAAATAA
Organism: Cupressus sempervirens; assembly: GCA_028749045.1. Taxonomy (NCBI): domain Eukaryota; kingdom Viridiplantae; phylum Streptophyta; class Pinopsida; order Cupressales; family Cupressaceae; genus Cupressus; species Cupressus sempervirens. Next base: position 5,929,693 of record CM053790.1, on the reverse strand, counting down.
ATAAAACTTTATTTATTTCTTAAAAATCTAATTTATCCTCATCCTAAGAAGTTCTAGACTCTTCTAGAAAGTCTTCATCCTCGTCCTAGGAAATTCTAAACTATTCTAGAAAGTCTTTATCCTCATCCAAAGTCTAGACTCTTCTAGAAGATGTCTTTAAACCTAATCCTAATCCCCTCCTAACCTTGTCACATTCCCTAAACATGGGTTAAGAATTACTAACCCAAGCCAAAGTTAACAAATATCTCCTCCTTCACCCACCCTCATTAAATGCCATCCACTTTCCTATCCCTAAGCTAATCCTAATCCATCCTCTAATCATTTGCACAAGCCTAAGCAAGCTTAAAACCCTCCTAATCAAGTCCAAGTCAAAATTGCTCTCATCACCCTCAAAATATCTCAACCATAAAACTTTATGAAGCCCACTAGGCCATAAATGACTCTTCCAAGCCCTTTTATTGCTCTTACAAGTCATTATGAGGGTCTTTATGAAGATTTTATCCCTTGAGCCTCTTTTGTTGACTCATCCTTCCCCTTTCCTCCATCCTCTCACCATGTGACATGTGTCACTCCTTGATTGGCTATAAGGAAGCACAATCCATGTGCTCTCCTCTCATGCAATCTGAGCCTTCTATAAGCTTTTTCACATCCTTGCATCCTAGCCCTTGATCCCTCAAGCCCTTTGCCTATTTAAGGAATCCTCTCCCAAGTCATTTTAACACAATCCATGAAGTAAAGTCATAATGCCATTTTAAGAAGCCATTTTACATCAAAACCATACACTCACACCCAAATTCCAACTCCATTTGAAGCCCTTTTTGAAGCATAAGCTTGAGCATACATCCTATCTATTTAGACAAAGCTACTCAACAAGAGAGCTTCTCATTGAGAGAGCCCATTAATGACTCATATTCTCAATTGAGAGCTCATCTTAGTCTATCTTGAAGTTTATGAATTTTGTTTAGTTTGTAGAAGCTTTATTTAAATTTGGTTTCTATTAGCATACTAACATTGCTCATATACATTTTGGCACGCCCGGTGGGACCCCGCATGGGTCATCTTCATTAGCTTTTTTAGTCAAGTTTTGTATGTCATTTGTTGATTTTGACTAATTTTGCTTGTTTTTGTGATTGGTAAGATTGTATAAATTGGTTTTGTAGGTCCACATGAGCATGGAGAAGACAAAGGAACTCATAGTCTATCTCATAGTATTTGCAGATTTTTCAAGCTTATAGGTGGACAAAGCACTTGGAATTCTTCTTCCTCTTCTTGTCTATATTCTTCTTATTCCATCTACTTCTTCTTCTTCTTCTTGTGGGAGATCTTGGCCATTTTTTTTTTAAGGAAGCAAAATCATACACACTTCTTTTTAGTGCTTAAAATGAACCCCCAAATCATACTTAAATCCATTAAAAAATTAAAAATTTGCAAAAAAGAAAAAATCTTTTAACAAGTGAAACTAAACCAATCTAATCATTTGCATCCTTGCAACATCAAGGTTTTAGATGCATTCATGCAAAGTTAGGAACACTTCATTTTTGAGAATTTAAAAAGAACTTCAAGTTTCCATTTCAAAAGGTTCAAAATCAACACTAAGTGCACACTAAAATCTAAATCAAACTCAAAGCATCAATCAAAGATAAAATGAACCTCATTTGCAAATATGTTAAAGTTCTTTTAAAAATCTCATGAAAACTAAGAGTCCTAAATGGTTGCCAGAATTGTCCTAAAAAGCTTTGTTATTTGTTCCAAACAAATGTCTTGTTGCAAAATCTTGAATGTTTCTTAGGTTTTTCATGCATCAAAACAATCTAGGAATATCATTTTTGGGCTTAAAACATGCAAACTAGAACACAAAATCTTGAACGAAAAGCAAAGTCCAAAGAGTCATTTTAACTTTCGAGTCCAAAACAATCTTGAATGATCTAAGGTTAAAACAAAACACTTCAAAGTTCTTAAAACAACACACAAAATCTCAATCTTGAATGCTCAAAGGAAAAAACTTGAATGTTTAATCACTTGTCTTTGAATGCATGTTGCTAAACACACTCTTGAATGCCATGGATTAAAATCAAATTTTCCTTGAATGCATGATTAAAATAACAAATCCAATCTTGAATGCCAAGGATCAATTAACCATTGCAATATCAAACACTTCATTTGGAGCTTCTAAAATTGAACAAAACAAATCTCTTTTCCACATGCAATTTAGGTAAAGTTTGATTTTTGGATATTTAAGAGACTTTGTTAAGTTAAATACAAATTTGCAAAAATCAATTTGAGTAGTTCCTTGGACTCACCTCTTTTCTAATCACCCATCAATTCAACCATTGGTTGCAATCTCAGCACCATTTATGGGGATGGGTCTACTTGAAAAAGGTGTTAAATGTTCCACAATCTAACTCACTCACTTGGTCTTTGAACGTTTGCTTTAACTTTATCAAAAAATTTAAATGACCAAAACTCTAGATTAAATCAATCACACTTCAAATTTTGGGCACTAAAAATTGAACAAATCTTGACGTGGAGGGTCTCCGGGCGCGCGCTTGAAATCGAATCTCACACACCTTTGTTTTGGGCTTAAAATAAACTCACACTCAATCTTGAATGCCTTAAAGAAAAATCAATCGATACTTGACGTGGAGGGCCTCTGGGCGCACGAGTTTACCTTCTTGTTGACCCTAACTCTTATTCTTGTTCGCATTCTTTGATCAATTTTATTTTTGTCGATGCTTCAAAGTTGGAATAAACATTGTATCTTAAACATGAGTGCTTGCAAAGTCTAGATCAGAAAACTTAAGCGTCAGTTGGTAAAAGAACAAGCGTGTTTTTTAGCCCAAGATCATCCAAGTCTTCTCTCCCCTTGTCATCTTTTAAGGCCATCTTGGGTGCATAAGATTAGGATCCAAAATCTTGTCTTAGCTTTTTAGGAGGCCTGCTTGGGGATTTCATCACCCCTTGGGACGACCTCAACTCCAGCGTTCTGGCAGAGTATAAAGATCGGGAGGTGAATCCAAAGACACCTCTCTTGGGTTACCAAGAAGGAATAGATTGAGGAATTGGTGCTAACCAAGATGGGTAAATGGAAGTATTCCCCTAATCAGATAGCTCCTCAAATCCCTAATGATCTATTAGATAGATTGAAGCCAAGATGGAACTCAGCCATGCAGAAAGCAAGAGATATCTATGAACAAACCCTGAGGCAGTTGTTACCAAGCATTGCCAATGTTGAGATAAAAGAGTCTATGAGGAAAAATGAAGACAAGATGACTCTTAGATTCAATACTTGTTTAATTTTGTTAAAAGATATAGAGCATATAGTCAAGAATGCTACAAGAATGTGGAAGAATGTTTATCACTTGCATAAACAAAGTGACTTTCCAGTAGAAGTCAAGGATGATGACAATGATGATGAGGAACAAGTAACAAACTTTGAGACAATGCAGTTTGACAATGAAGAAATTGAAGAAGATAAAGAGGAAGAAGCTACCAAGGAAGACAAAGAAGACAATGAGGAGACTGATCCTATGAAGATAACAGAAATAGTCATTTCCTCACTTCCTCGTTCTATAAGCAAATTAGTAGCTACATCAAGTTCGGAGATAGCTTCAGCAAGTTTGATTGTGACCACAACATATACATCAAATGTTCGATCACTCTTTTCTCCCTCAGAAGTGTCTACCACTTCATCTACCAAGTTGTAGCCTACCTTGTCTTCAGTTCCTGAGTCAACAACATCAGCAGTGAGTGGAACATGTTCTACAATTTTGTGTTCTTCAATAGTAAGTACAGTTTCAAGTTCTACAATTTTGGATTCTATAGTTTTGTCTTCTACAGCTTTGGATACATCTGTAAGTATATCAGTTTTGGATTTAGTAAGCATTCCAGGCAGTATTCCATCTATTGGTACTATATCAGTTTTTACTGCTAGTCCTGCTATCTCTACTATTGTTTCCATTCTAGATTCTAAGGCAATTGAACCTAAGGCTCAACCATGTATAAGAATTTTGAGTGGAAAGGAGATAGAGGAGGATATTGATCTAGATGAGGAGATTGAGAGTCCAATGTTGGATTTTGATAATGCCACTGCAGATCAAATGCAATTAGCTAGTCAACTCCTCCATAAGAAAGCAAAGCAAAAGAAATTGAGAGAGGAAAGAGATAGAGAATATAAAATCATAGAAAGTGTCAAGAATATCTTGACTGAGGTGATAGGTGTTGAAGTTGATCCTTCTCAACATGTATAGTTTCAATTAGAAGAGGCAATTCAGAAGTTCAATGAGGACTCCAATGGTCAAGAAAAAATGATGGAGAAAGCATAAAAGAAATTTGATAACAAGGTGCTTGAGCACAATGCTCAAAAAATTTCTATTCAACAAGTGGAGCTTTCAATTTTGGCCAATCTTGAAAACTCTTACACAAATGTAACATTACTTTTTGGAAAATTATGCAATGTTACCAAGTTCATGACAATGATGTCGAAAATGTTTTCAAGGTTTATACTAATGCTTTGTATGATGGATATTTTGACGATGATCAACCCATCTTTTGTCAGAATTTTCAAAGAAGATCCTTGCACAAGATTATCAATCCATTGTTTGAAGAGGACATGGAAGTTTCAGATTTAGCTAAACTAGATGCAAATGGTGACACACTGTCATATTGCTATAATAAATCAGATTGTTCTTCTTCCATTTGTGATAGTGAATATTCTAATGGGGTTGCATCTTGTGAGCTCGAAGATGAGATGCTTGATGGAATTGTCTTTGAAAATAGACCATCACTTCATAGTAAGTTTCATGACGATTCATATGAGGTAAGAACTAATCAACATTTTAGTTGTGACAATGATGGTGAGGTGTTAGATGAAATGGTTATTGAAAATCCACCTTCACCTTGCATGGAGTTTTATGACGAATGCTTTAATGTGACTGATCCATTTGTTGATTGTAAAGAATCAATGGAGAGCCCTGGATTATTTTCAGTCATTGACAAGGAGAGTATTGGTGAGTATAAATATGGATACTCATTTGAATGTCAACTAGTTGTACATGGAGGTACACATTTCCAAGGTGTGTCTGATCTTTTTCCCAAATTTGATAGCATGCATAATTCATCTATTGAAGAGAGTTATCAATTTGATCCTGGTTTATTTGAGCATGCTAACCCCTATTTTCATAGTGAACATTAAGTTAAGGATGTCCCTAGTTTGCACTATGAAAGTCAGGAAAGTTATTTTGTTTTACCAGCTAAGCTAATTGAGAATTTCTATGTGTTGGGTGAAACAAGGGATAATGAAACCTTCAATTTACCTCAAGGAGATGTAAATGAAAATCATGTTTTTGATAGAGGTAAGAAGTTCGAAGAAGTTTCAGTGGCTCGGGGTCACCATCTTGTACTTTTAGAATAGGTTTCCTTGTTTTTAGTAGTTGTTTGAGAGATTTTTCTCAGAGTATTCTGCTTCCTCCAGAGATTTGATTTCTTTCCATGCCTGCAAGGGGCATGCATCCCCAGAAAAAGCCACTGATGGCACTCAAAATTGCATTTCCATTTTGAGTGCCCATTCCAAGTTTTGAGCCCTATAAGTGCCTTTCATGCATATGTACTCGGCTGTTGTCTTAAGGCCTATAAGGTGTTTTATGTTTCTAACACCCTTAATTCAGCCTATCTATGTGTTCTATGAAGATAAATTGACATTTTGAGTCATTTGGTGAAGTTTCATTTTGAGAAATCTTCAGTTCTACATTTTTTGCCAATGTGTCAAACAACGACAAAGGGCCTAGTTTGCCTTTGAATATTTTTCATCGAGTTATGTTTCATGATTCACAACTTTGAGGATGTTTAGTATGCATATCAAAACCTATATTCCAAGTTTCAAGTTGTTTCAACATGTTTTGACTATGGTTTGAATGTCTCAAAGTTGGTCAGGTGCCTTTGTTGTAAATCTACATATTGTTCACAATTTCAGGTAGCCCTATTTGACAAGTTATAACTTTTGACTAGTTGACCCAAATAAGAAATTTTCTTTGCATCATATTCTAGGGGTCAAAGACTTTCTATGCTCCTATTTTGAGCTTATGACGAATCCGTTTGATCAATTTTCAAACGTGATTTTGTTTGCAATTTATAAAGTCCCACTGGTAATAAAAAATGTAGATTGATTGGGAGCCCTGTTCAGGATGTCATATTTTTGAGTCTGTGATTGGTGGGACCAAATGGATTGTACCACTGTGTTCTATTATGAAAATACTACAAGTGTGTCCATTTTCAAGTCTTGATGAATCTGTCTACACACTTCACCAGGGTCCTTCCATTTGTAAAAATCATTATCTTGTCAATGTTTCCAGCCCTACAAATCTAGGTAGCCAACTTCAGATGCTCGCCAAATTTTCCTAGTCATTTATCATGAGCCCAAATTGGAGATTTGTACTCTCTATATTAGTGTCTACTAATGCCCTAGTTTTTGGAACCTCAAATGTCTATTTTCCTAGTTTTCAAGGCTCAAACCAAACACACTCCAATTTTATGACATGTTTATTTGCAGATGATTATAAGTGGGCATGTTCGGAGGTTGATATCTTTTGACCCTGATGTCGTCATGCGACAAGATTTTGTAGGCCTGTTGAATGTGTTAAAGAGATAAGATGTTCAAAGTTTCACAGCCAGACCAGGTGTTTTCATCAATTTTTAAAGCTAGGCAATAGGCCTCCTGACACAAATTTCAAGTGATGCAGAAATGATTTAAATTAAGTTTTCAATGGTGAATTCATGGTCAAGTTTGATTCCAGACAGTTCAAGAAGGTCAATGCATCACTTTGCAATATCAATTGTTCAAAAATAATTTTTTTTTAGCAAGACCCATTTTAAGGGTCAAGAATATGTTTTCTTTCACTTTGTTAAAGGTGTGAAATTCCAATGTTGTGTGTGAGTTTCAAGTACCTATTATAAATTCTGGACCAGCTTGTTATTTTATGCAAGTTGGGAAAATATTTCCTCACTTAGTGAGTGGCAACTTGAATTTATATCTCTACACTAGTGCAATTGTGAAGTTGAGGGTATTGTGAAGGTTGCAATAGTTGGAATGTAGATTTGAAAAAGTCATCTTAGGCCTTTGGGAATAGTTGTAAAGAAAGTGGGTGATGCTTTGCAAGAGTTACTAAATCAAGACAAGATTTGAATCTGTTGTTGTTCACAACATTTAAGAGGTTTGCAAGCATCACATTTAAGGTATTTTCCTCTTTCTTGAGATTTCTTTTTAGGAAAGCAAGTTATATGAAAGGTTTCTCCATCAAGTGATATTTTGGCACTAAGTAGGAGAAGTGTTTAATGCATCTCAACATATTCTATGAAAGGTAGTTTCAGAAAATGTATTTACATCTTGGAATATGTTAGAGATTTAAGTTGGCAGATGAGTTTTCAGATCTACTGCAAGTTATAAATTCTAAAAGATATTTTGGTGAGTTGTAAGTTTGCAAGAGATGGCAGATTTCTTTTCACCTAGTATGTAGTTCATTGACCAAAATCATAGATCCTTTTCTACCAAGAGATACATGCCATTATGTTTTAATGGCATCTATGGTTTCCCAAATGTCATTCCTAATGAAATTAGAATTTTTTTGCCTAAATTTAATGGGAACCATACTATTTTAGCTAGTCAACATGTTCAAGTTTTCAATGATTCGATGGGTGACTATGAGATTGCTCGTGAGGATGTGCACGTGAAATTATTTGTTCAAACTTTAGAAGGTGATGCTAGAGACTAGTTTTCATTTTTACCAGCATGTTCTATTTCATCTTGGAGTGAGTTGCATTCACCCTTTATGGAGCAATTTAGAGAAAGGATAAGCATATTTGGTTCATATGGTAAATTTTTAAGGATTCATATTGAGGATGGTGAATTTGTTCCTCAATTTAATATCAGATTTGTAAGAACCTTGAATGAGATACCTGAGAAATGTAGACAGGTTGATCAAGTATGCCTAATAGTTTACCTTGTGCATTTGACAAGAAAATGAGTTATCAGTTAAGGGATAAAGAACCTCAAACTTTATATCAGGCTTTTATGACTACTATGGATATTGAGAATAGTTTGAAGTATAGACTTACTAGGAGTCATTTCTCTAAGGTTGCTTGCTTGCATAATGAAGTCAAAAATAAAGAGCAGTATCATGTTGAGTTTTCAAATACAGATCAATGTATACGTTCCCCTACTATTGTAGATAATCTTATTGAAAATTCATAATTAAAAACATGTGATGTTGAAGTTGAAGTCTCTTTGTTTTGAAGGAGAAATGATCTTGTTCTTGTCGAACAGAGTGCATATGTTTGCAGTACTTTAGCAGTAGATGTTAAGGTTGATTCACATGGTAGGTTATACGTAGAAGATTTAATTTTAGTTATTTCTTCTCCAATTGATGATTGTCTTTGTGTTGAGAATGTAACTAATCGTGAAGTTTCAAGGCATTCATCTCAGTTTTATGTTGGTGAAGAAGCTAAAAGTTGTGTTTCAAGTGATGTGAACAATGTTGCTAATATGGTATATGATCATGAGGTGTCATATGAAGAAGATGATGAGAGTGGTTACTCAAATAAAAGTGAGGAAAATGATATTACATGTTCATCTTCATATGAGGCTGATGTTGATTGGGAGGAAGAAAGCAATGAGGAAAGTAAGTGTCCTTATTTAAGTGAAAGTATAATTTCTTCTTCTAAATTTGAGAATGAAAGTGAAATTCCATCTTTGAGTTGTATAAACCAGCATGTAGTTGAAATTTTTGAAGAGGAATTATTTACACAATATGAGGACAAAGAGATTATTTACAAAGATTAATTACCTAGTTGTGTAGATAAATGCCATGGGGTTGTGTGTAACTGTAATCATCAGCATATAAATAATTCTACAGTTAGTGCAACAACACCTAGTGATAAAATACGAAATGATTGATGGGTAAGTCATTTGAATCATCTTAATGAAGATGATGTGAGTAATATTGATTTATATTCAGCATGCTTCATTGATGAAGTGGATGTTATGTCTTCAAGTAATGATGATGATGATGATGATTTTTCCTCTTCACATGCTGAAAGTTTTCATGACAATGATGTTGGAAATGTTTTCAAGGTTTATACTAATGCTTTATATGATGGAGATTTTGATGATGATCAACCCATCTTTTGTCAGAATGTTCAAAGGGATCCTCACATGGGATTATCAATCCATTGTTTGAAGAGGACATGGAAGTTTCATATTTAGTTGAGTTAGATGAAAATGGTGACACACTATCATATTGCTATAACAAATCAGATTATTCTTCTTCCATTTGTGATAGTGAATATTCTAATGATGTTGCATCTTGTGAGCTCGAAGATGAGATGCTTGATGGAGTTGTCTTTGAAAATAAACAAGCACTTCATAGTAAGTTTCATGATGATTCATATGAGGTAAGAACTAATCCGCATTTTAGTTGTGATGATAATGGCGAGGTGTTAGATGAAATGGTTATTGAAAATCTGCCTGCAACTTGCATGGACTTTTATGATGAATGCTTTAATGTGACTGACCCATTTGCTGATTGTGAAGAATCAGTAGATAGCCCTGGATTATTTTTAGTCATTGACAAGGATAGTATTGATGAGTATAAATATGAATACTCATTTGAATGTCAACTCGTTGTACATGGAGGTACACATTTCCAAGGTGTGTCTGATCTTTTTCCCAAATTTGATAGCATGCACAATTCATCTGTTGAAGAGAGTTATGAGTTTAATCTTGGTATATTTGAGCATGTTGACCCCTATTTTCATAGTGAATATTATGTTAAGGATGTCCCTAGTTTGCACTATGAAAGTCAAGAAAGTTATTTTGTTTTGCCAGCTGAGCTAATTGAGAATTTCTATGTGTTGGGTGAAACAAAGGATAATGAAACTTCCAGTTTACCTCAAGGAGATGTGAATGAAAATCATGTTTTTAATAGAGGTAAGAAGTTTGAAGAAGTTTCAGGGCATGGGGTCACCATCTTGTACTTTTAGAATAGGTTTCCTTGTTTTCAGTAGTTGTTTGAGATATTTTTGTTGGAGTGGTTTGCTTCCTCCAGAGATCTGATTTCTTGCCATAGTTACAAGGGGCATGCATCCCTAAACAAAGCCACTGATGGCACTCAAAATTACATTTCCATTTTGAGTGTCCATTCCAAGTTTTGAGCCCTATAAGTGCCTTTCATGCATATGTACCTAGCTATTGTCTTAAGGCCTATAAGGTGTTTTATGTTTCTAACACCCTTCATTCAACCTGGCTATGTGTTCTATGAAGATAAATTGACATTCTAAGTCATTCGGTGAAGTTTCATTTTGAGCAGTCTTTGTATATGCTACTTTAGTATGTTAGAAACACCAAATTAAAACAATCAAAAGCATTTGCATACTAATTTAACATAACTTCATGAGAGATAAAGTGAAGTCCTCAAATGAGAATATGAGCCATGGATAGGCTCTCTCAATGAGGATGATCACTTGATGTAGAGGTGTGTCTAATAGCTAAGATGGCTTGATTATGTATGTATGCTCAAATGCTCAAATGGGCTTCAATGGAGGATTTTTGATAGATTTTGGTGAATGGATTTGATGTAAAAATGGCTTCTCAAAATGGCATTATGGCTTTACTTTTTAGATTGTTAAAATGGCTTGGGAGAGGATTCCTTAAATAGGCAAAGGGCTTGAGGGATCAAGGGCTAGGATGCAAGGATGGGAGAAAGCTTATGGAAGGTTTAGATTGAATGAGAGGAGAGCACATGGATTGTGCTTCCTTATAGCCAATCAGGGAGTGACACATGTCACAGGGTCATTGGTTAGAGCAAGAGGGGTTGAGGGGTCAACAAAGGAGGCTCAAAGCTCATAAAGACCCTCATAATGGCTTGTAAAAGAAATGAATGGGCTTGTAAGAGTCATTTATGGCTTTGTGGGCTTTATATAGTTTTATGGTTGGGATATTTGTGAGAGAGTTGAGATATTTTGACTTGGGTTGGATTAAGAAAGTCTTAAGCTTGACTTAGGAATGTGCAAATGATTAAGGCTTGGATTAGGCTTGGGTTAAGATTAGATTAGGCTTGTTAGAGATGGGCAAGTGGATGGCATTTAATGAGGGTGGGTGAAGGAGGAGATATTTGTTGGCTTTGGCTTGGGTTAGCAAGTCTTAACCCATGTTTAGGGAATGTGACAAGGTTGGGGGGGGGGATTAGGATTAGGGTCAAAGATAAGGATTGACATCTTCTAGAAGAGTCTAGGCTTTGGATGAGGATGAAGACTTTCTAGAAGAGTCTAGAACTTCCTAGGATAAGGATAAATAAGGTTTTTAGGAAATAAATAAAGTTCTATTTATTTCAAGGGTTTGGGTTGAAGAGATATTTATTAAAATATTTTTAATAAACATGAGGATTAATATTTAATCTTAATTAAATATTTTGAGTTGGGATTAGGGGTAGGAAATGATGGGATTAGCCTTTAATCAAAATTAAAGAAGGATTAGAAGATTTTGGAAGAGGTTAGTGGTCTTAAGGAAATTAGCCAAGTTTTGGGCAAAAAATAAATAAATAAATAATTTTGAGATTTTTGGTCAATTTATTAATTAAATAATTAATAAATAAGGAAATAATGTTTAAATAAGATTTAAACATTTTTGGGAGGGATTCCTTAATTAAATATTTTTAATTAAGATAAAGGGATTTAATGGCATAAAAATAAATAAATTAATTAAATAATTAATTAATTAATTAATGATGATGTCATCAGAGATTTTTTTAGAAAATAAAAATACTTTATTTTCTGAAAGATTTTTAGGTGTCTACAGTCTTTAGTTGTGCATTTTTTGCCTAGGTGTCAAACAATGATAGAGGGCCCAGTTTGCCTTCCAATATATTTCACTTGGTTATGTTTCATGATTCACCACTTTGAGGATGTTTACTATCATATCAAATAACCTATATTCCAAGTTTCAAGTCATTTTGACATGTTTTGACTAGGTTTTGTATGTCTCAAAGTTGGTTAGTTGCCTTCGTTATAAATCTACATATTGTTCATACTTTTGGGTAGCCCTCTAAGTTATAACTTTTGACCAGTTGACCCATATAAGAATTTTTTTTTTCCATCATATTCTAGGGGTCGAAGAATTTCTATGCTCCTATTTTGAGCTTATGACGAATCCATTTGATCATTTTTCAAACGTGATTCCGTTTGTAATTTATAAAGTTTCATTGGTAATCAAAAGTGCAGATTGATCGGGTGCCTTGTTCGGGATGTCATATCTTTGAGTCTATGATTGGTGGGACCAAATGGATTATATCACTGTGTTCTATACTAAAAATACTACAAGTCTACCAGTTTTCAAGTCTTGATGAATCCATCTGCACACTTTACCAAGGTCATTCCATTTGTAAAAATCGTTATCTTGTCAATGTTTCCAGTCCTGCAAATCTAGGTAGCTAACTTCAGATGCTCACCAAATTTTCTTAGCCATTCATCATGAGCCCAAATTGGAGATTTGTACTCTCTATATCAGTGTCTACCAATGCCCTAGTTTTTGGAATCTCAAATGTCTGTTTGCCCAGTTTTCAAGGTTCAAACCAAACGCACTTTCCAATTTTCTGACATGTTTATTTGCAAATGATTATAGGTGGGCATGTTCAGAGGTTAATATCTTTTGACCCTAATGTCATCATGCGATGATATTTTTCAAGCCTATTGAATGTCTCAGAGAGATAAGATGTTCAAAGTTTCACAGCCCGACCAGGTGTTTCATCAATTTTTAAAGCTAGGCAACATGCCTCCTAACACAAATTTCAAGTGATGTGGAAATGATTTAAATTAAGTTTTTAGTGGTGAATTCATGGTCAAGTTTGATTCCAGACAGTTCAAGAAGGTCAATGAATCACTTTGCAATATTAGTTGTTCAAAAATGAATTATTTTTTAGCCGGACCCATTTTGGGCCCAGTTGATTATCATCAAATTACTGAGACAATATTATGGGAATAATGTGCTGACAAGATGAAATGGGTAGGAAATATGATTTTTTAGACTGGGGAATTTCAATTTTTTTAAATTCATTACCGAACGTGTGAAGAAGAATTAATCAAAGTTGGGGTTTTTTCTTTACATCTTGGTTATAACCAATTGAGGTTTAAATGTACTTACAACCCAATTTCTTTTAAAAAAATTCTTTTCACAATTGATTGTGCACATTTAATAGGAAGATATTTCCATGAGGAAGCTCGCTGCAAGGAAACATGAGTATTAATACGAACAACCTACAGTAAGGGAAAAAGGCACTGCTTGTAGAGGAAGTAGCATCCTACGTTTTGAGGATCATCCACACAAAGAAATAGGGAAGAGAGATGACATAGAGGCCCATGTCCAAAGATAGAGGGAGTTGTAGCATTTTTTAGTGCTATGGCTTGCAAGTCCATGAACAAAGAATGAGCTTGTAGCAGGGGACAACATAGAAGAAAGAGCACAAAGTTTTATAACATAAAAGGGGAACTAGGCACCCACATTTTGAATTGGAGGTCCACGTAGGAAAAGCCATCTTTTCAAAAATGGTCCATTTCCCAAAATGAAAAGGGGGGTCTACAAATCACAATATTATGAAGATGCTAAAGAGAGAGAGGCAGACCATGCCATGTGAGGAATTTCTCCTGGCTGAAGATGTCATTTTTCCATAGCCCACGACAAAAGAGGGCAAAGACAAGGTCCATGCAAATGGAAGAATGTGGAGAGTGCTCCACCAGAGAAGCGAGGAGTGACTTTCATTATTTCATGAAAGAGGCAATCCATGATGAAGTTGGATTTGCATCTCACAATGAGAGGAGGTAAAGGAAGCAATCGACAGGGGCATCCAAGAGCAGACAAAGGGGTAGCGTCTACAATCTTCACACTATGCGGAGAATGTGGTGCCCACGGTGGGGAAGGCACTGCATTAAGAGGAAGACAACATCAAGGAAGGAGGCCTCACCATCAGAGCTCTGTGGTTGAAGGAAAGAGCTTGTAGCAGGCGACAGGTCAAGTATTAATCCCACATTGGGAACTTGGAAAAATGTTTAACTAACCTGTCCTACAGGGGCTAAGTGTCTTAAAGACACGTTGCATATGATAGCCGCAACTTGTACATGGAGGGGCCTGCTATGGCCACGGTCAACCAAATTTTGAAAGTGTCATGTGGCACAGTCTCACCGTCTATCGCATGATCAGAGAACAAGTTTTGAAGATGTGTGACCCTACAATGACTTTGTGAGATCGCAGAAGATAAAATGGGAGGCCCCAATGTTAGCGATGGATTACCTTGACATTGTAGGATCGCAAGGTAATTTCAAAATGTCTACAATGCTCTGAAATGTGAAGTTTTTCATATGGTTGGAGCACCAAGATCGAGGTGTAAGATAATACGATGGGGCCCATGTCGTAGGGTTGTGAAACAAAATTTTTAGCCATGAGATGTTACGAATTTGCCTTTGTCATAAGGTTAGGAGGTCATTTTCATTAGTCTACAATGCTACGGGAAGTTTGGATTAATATGTTAATAAATATTAATAATGCCAATCATGGGATCGAAGAAAGAAAATTTAAATGGTAAGATAATACGATGAATTCGTAATTTTCAAATGTTATAAAGATAAATGTGGGGCTTGCCGAATATGATGGCTAATAGAAATTTGACAAGTGGCACTATGGCAAGGGGAGTAAGTAAATATAATATAAAAACAAAAAATAGACATGTTTCAAATGCACAGAGATTTGAATGTATTTAAATTTTCATATAGTTCAACTATATGAAACTTTTAAATCTTTCAAATTTTAAAGCTCAGTTCATGGCATGGGAGCCTAAATTTTTGATTGGTCATAGGGGCATGTTTTGTATCCGAAATGTATAGTGTAATATACAATTGGAATCGGAAAAGAGTGAATTTTCCATTTTCGCTATTAGATTTTGTGCAGGTGTCAACTAGTAGTAGCTACAGGCAAATTTGTGATTTTGGGGGCTTCATAGTAAAAATTGCATATTTAAAGTTATAGATGAAATTGCAATCAGATATAGCTTGAATTTCATCATTTTTTATGTCATTAGCAATTTTGAGGATGATTTGATTGTTTTTTATGTAGTTGGGAGCAATTATGTTTTTTGGCAACAACACAATTGAATTGCCTGGAAAAAGCAGAAGTGACAAGCAAAGATTAGATATTCAAGATTCAATATAGTTTGTGATGAATTCTTCATATTTCTCCATAGGATATTTTGCAGATTATGTAGGTGAGATATATCAGATATTTTGGCATCATTTATGATTTTAATTGCAGGTAGTTGAAGGAAGTTCAATTTTAGCAATTTCAGATTGAAGATCATTTCTAGGGAGACAGATGTCAATTTCAGATTATAGACCAAGAAATATCTTCTCCTATATATCTTCTTTCTCTACTCTTTGTAAGGGTTCTAATTCTTTGGAAAATTTTCTGAGGATTGTGAGACTAGTCTGGTTCTAATTTCCTAAGATTTTTCTCATAGCTGTGATACCATTTTCTCAGTGTTCTATTATGAACAATATATTGTATTTCTTTTGAAGCATTTCATATTATACAGTCATTCATTTTGTATTTTCTGAATGTTAATGTACAAATGGTGTATTGGTTTCAAAGAAATTAATGCAAGAGTTTAACCTTCTTAGTTTTATTCTAATTCTCATCTCCTTCTTCTATTATCTATAATGTTTTGTGTTTGAGAACGAATAGCTTGAACTCAGTTGCAATCCCTTAAGGTTGTATGTCAGGATAAATTTGCTATTGGAACAAAGATCCATGTAAATGCTTGTTTACATTGATAGGGTTGTAGGTTACACCAGAAGGATTTTATCATAAGTATGAGTCAAATAGATAGATCAAATGTCTAAATATATGAGTATACTTCAGGTATCCATCTATATGTGAATTTTTAGTTGATGCCCAATGGATAAGGGACTGGTCAGCTTGAAGGTTACATGTTCTTTGTTGTTGCATACCCAAGTTATGCTGAGATACATATCTTAATTGAATATCTTTCCCTTTATGTTTAAGAATTAAAAGAGTTTCCCTCACTTGGTTTATCAGATTCATGTGCTCTGTCATTAGCTATTTCACCCATGATGATTGCATAAACATAGAAGATTGAGGGATTTTATCTATTTTCCAGATTCAGTAGTATGCCTTTACACTGGTACCATATAAAGAATCTGAGGTCCACCCACCTAGGTCTTACATAGCCTAAAGAAGAAGAAGGAATTATCCTTATAGTTGGCCCAAGGCTGCATTCAAGTGCATCCATCATAGGAATTTGCTAACCTTAGATGTATTGGTCTGGTTTCTCGGTTATTTTCAAAACTGTCAAATCATGAGCCAACAGACACAATGCAAAAGTACATTGTTTACTTAGAAACATTGATCCAGGATAGCAACTTCTCAATTGCAGATCACATGATAGAACTCTCTGCAAAAGTCCAAATTGCTCTACACGTGAAAAGTTTTCCAAGAAAATTGGAATAAGACTCTAGCACTAATACTTAAGGTACATTTTGAGTTTCTTTCTTACATTGGTGTCTCTATGTAAATAAGTTTTGAATAAATCTTTGCAATTATTGTCAAAAAGGGGGAGAAGCATAATATACATGATGGAGAAACATAATGTATATAGACTATGCAGGAAATGGAGAAGATAATTGAAGACTAGTTTTCTTGTCTTTTGTCTTTTTGTCTTCCTAGCTTTTGGATTTTGGACAGGCTTTCTGTAGTCTGTTTTAGTTTGTTTGTTTTCT
Source organism: Cupressus sempervirens (assembly GCA_028749045.1). Classification (NCBI taxonomy): domain Eukaryota; kingdom Viridiplantae; phylum Streptophyta; class Pinopsida; order Cupressales; family Cupressaceae; genus Cupressus; species Cupressus sempervirens. The sequence goes on along the minus strand of CM053790.1, from coordinate 5,912,869 downwards.
GGCCTTTCTGTGGGCCTTTGTTTTGGGCTGGGCCTTTGAGCTTTTTTTCAGTTGTTGGACCTCTGTTTTGGCTGGGCTTCTTTTGCTTATTATCAGCCTTATTTTTGTAAAACTTATGGGTTTCAGGATCCCTTAAAACCTGTTTATCTTATCAAAAACATAATGTATATAGACAACAAGTATATATACTTAGTATGTATATTGTATGGGGTAGAATCATGCAAAGAAAAGGAAAGGAAAGTATATACTTACAAAGACAAGTTTTGAAAAATCTCAAAAACACTATACCAGTACCGAGCCAATATCACAGTACAATGTATATAAGTTTTAGCTAATAAGTGTTTTTGTCACTAATGCCAAAGGGGGAGATTGTTGACATTGAGATTCTATATGGTTACTGAGCTCATTGAATAGACTACAATGTTTTCCATGTAATTTAGTAGCCACCAAGCTTTATAGTTCCTACCAAACATTTTAGTGGTTATCGAGTAAATTCAAGTAGTGTGAAGTATTATAGTTCTTACTGAGCAGTTCAGTGGTTACCAAGCTTCGTAGTTTCTACCAAGCTATCAGTTCATGTGAAGCAAAGTTAACCAAGTGATGAGATGATTAGTGTTTACCAAGTGCAGTCATGGTAAATGAGTAACTCAGTTTCTACCAAGTTACACAGTATCTACCGAGTCACCAGTGGAGACCAAGTTCGACACTACTTTGAGATGATTAGTATGGACCAAGCCTCCACTCCTACTGAATGCATGATGATGTTGAGTAATGATAGTGGACATCGTGTATCAGAACTTCACCAAGTCAGTCTTCAAAACCCAAGTGTCTTCATTTGAGCCGACTTTGTAATATTGGTGTTAACTTGTATATTGGCTGACTTTGTATTTTTGTAAATTGGATTGATATATATATATATATATATATATATATATATATATATATATATATGTATATATGTATATGTATATGTATATGTATATGTATATGTATATGTATATGTATGTATGTATGTATGTATGTATGTATGCATGTATGTATGTATGTATGTATGTATATATATGTGTGTATATATATATATTGATTGTATCATATCCATATGAATGAACATATGCATACATATGAATATATAGATATATAGAGAGAGAGTTATGAGAAGCATGCAAATGTGAATCAACAACTAGTGTATTGTGAGGCCATATCAACAAAGGAGCAGCAAAGTCATGTCTATCACATAAAGGTGATCAGTACTTCAAATAATCTCTATTAGCAAATCAGTTGTGAGTCAAAGATCCACTATTTCATCATAATAGGTGAATCAACATTCAAAATCCTCTAACAAGGTAGACTTAATAGTCTTTTGTTAAATCTCTTCACCGAGTGCATACTTCATTGTATGTTTGTAAAACCTCTAACAAGGTGGACCTAGTAGTCCTAATTGCTCCTAACATGAAATATCATCATAAGTGATCATTGTAAGCCTTAACAGGCCAACTTTATGCTGCAATATTGAAGTTTTGTGGGTATCATCCCCACCCCAGTTTTACTTTCTATTTAAAAGGTTTCTGGGTCACCAAATTATTGTGTTCATGTGCCATGAATGTTTATATTTTCAGTCTCTCATGCATGCAGTTAGATTTGATTTCATTAATTAAATGATTACTAGATTATTGCAGTTATATATGAATAGGATAAAGTTTTATGGTTACTAATTCACCCTTCCCCTCTCAGTAACTTGGCATAGTCTTGAATATTTCCAACAGTTGAGACTACATCTAGGCATATAGTTGAACTATGCTCCTATGTCAAAGTTTAAGTGACCCAAGATCTTGGGGAGTCTAATTGAGTGTATCTTGTCTCCTCTTTGTTTCATGACATGAAATTCTTTCTTTATGTTTTGTCTGGTCATTGCATTGTTGACTGGTAGGTGAAGAGTAGTGGGATGAAGTGGCTTTGTATGTGGACCTTGGCTCATAAGTGGTCGACATAGGAAACATCAAGGTGTTACTTAACAAGTGATAACTTAATAAAATAAAATGAAACATAATACAAGACTTATTAAGATCACTTTATTGTTTGCAGATGTTGAGATAGTATGTCCTTGTCTTATAATTTGAGGATGTTGATATAACACAACACCTTTCCATTTATATATGTTAACATAGTACAATACATTGTCATCTACAAATGTGAATATAGTACCTTTTATCCTTGTCATCTATTGACATTTATATGACTCAGTAGAGCATCCTTGATGAGTGAAGGATCACTCAAAACTATGTGAGATGCTACAAGATGTAATGACACTCCATCCTTGAGCCTTGATTCCTTACCTTGTCTTGTTCTAAATAGTGATCTTTACCTACTTGTATATTGTTATTTGCATTGTGATTGCATTCAAATCAATATAATAATCCCTAAATTTTGTATATGTTTGGCATGTGCATTATCCATTGTGTGTGTGTGTGTGTGTGTGTGTTTTCCTTATCTTAATGGTGAAGTGACTATCTCCATTGATACAATGGGATGGGCCTAAGGGTACCATGTATTTGGGTGACATTGAAATTCACCTTTGGGGACTAATGTAACATTTCTTAATTTCAAAGACAAAGCAAAGCATAACATGTTGATTCTTTTCCCTTTGTTCTCATGCTTTTAGCAATTTTGGTTATGCAATGATATGATTGGTAGATTATACTATATTTTGATGTTTATAGATGTATCAAGTGTGTACAACTTTGAAATATATTATCTTGTACTCCCCAATGTGGATCTAGTTGGCTATCTACCATACATTAGTATCATTATACTATATTTTGATGTTTATAGATGTATCAAGTGTGTACAAATTTGAAATATATTATCTTGTACTCCCCAATGTGGATCTAGTTGGCTATCTACCATACATTAGTATCAACTTAGACATTTGATTAGTTTTATTTAAATTCTAGCAAGAAGTTATGTATCAACATCTTTACTTGTATATACACCTACACTAATTTCCACTTGTAGATTTAGCAAACATGACCCACTATTTTGAGACATTTTGTCTCAAAAGTTTATCATTCACTAATCAACATTTATGCTTACCAATTGACACATGTACAAATAAATACCTTTTTCTACTTTCAAATTTGCACATAGTTTGGTTTTCCAATTAGACTTGAATGTATAGTGATTTGCTGATGTTTATCTAGGATGGATCTTTGATAATTCTCTACTATTTTATTGATGGTTAGAAGGTAATTGACTTGTATGTATAATCATCCACTTGTATGTATAATCATCTAGGAACATTTACCTTAGGTTTAAAATGGATCTTTGTTAGATGGATTATGAGTATGGGTTAGTCTCCTCTATGTTTACCCATGGGTTATTGTGACACAAGGAGGGTTGAAATCCAAGGCCAAATGAACACCTAACTATCCAATCACTTTGTTGAGTAAACACAGTAGATAAACACCTAACTATATAATTACCTTGCTGAGTAAACACAATAGAAGCAAACAATAAAGAGAACAACATCAAGGAGATATTGAACAACAAATACTTTATTGATTCATCAAGTTATCAACATACATGCCCAATTGTAAGGCCTTCTAGGTTATTACTAGATATAAAGATACAACTTCAAAATACACGATCCAACTCTTAACTCGCTGTTTCCAAAAACATATGCTATGAACTCTCTAAATTATCTCATAACCTAAACCTAACATCCCTATCTAATCTTGCCAAAAAGAATTACAAAAGTTTCGGGATCATTACATAATAGAAGGCCGACCTTAAAATGGGTTGCACTCATCCTAGGACACAATCCCTATAATAAATCTACAGTCCAAATTAGATACACAAGTTGGGTCAATCTAGGAACCAATCATAGACAAACTCAGTAAAAAAAGGAACTAAGCATCAAAAAACATTAGCTTCACTTGATGCACAAAGGAATGCTCGACCAACACTAGATAGCTCGACACATACAAGAACGCTCAATGACCACTAAATAGCTTGACACATACATTAACTCGAAAATGACTACAACTTGACAATCATTGGAACTCGGCATTAATTGGCATCATGAATAAAGATGAGTACGATTACAAGGAAAACCAACATGCTCCTACATCATATTGTCAACTTAGCTTCTTGTGATTCATGTATGTTTTCTGAATCCATATGAGGAAGTCTCATGAATGTGTGTATTCCATTCCAAGTGTGTTTTTGGATTGTTATGAAACTCTTGTGAGTGATTAAATCTTCCAATTATGCACAATTGTAAGATGATCATTGTTTGTCTTTATCTTGCTTATTCATTTTGGTTATTGGAAGCACTTATGTATGTGCTGCTAATTACATGTTTAAAAAATAATTGTCTATTGCATATTTGACCCTATCTTTTGAGGGTACTTTGGCAAGGCATTAGATTGTTTTCCTTAATAGTAGGATACGTGGCTCATTTTTCCCTTTTAAATTCATATATTTGTTCATCTTCCTCTTCAAGATTATTGTTACATCTTTTCCTAACATTTGGATTCAAAATGCATATATATATTTTTCCCCATTCTTTTATCATTTAGCCCATTATCTGTATTTTTGGATTCAAAATGCATACTCTTAAATTGTTCCTCATTCTTTTATCATTGTGGACCATTGTCTATATTTTTGGATTCTACAACTCATATTCTTTCACGTTATCACTGCAATCAATGAAGATAATATTCTTTATAGTACAATCTTAGTCATGTGTCTTCTCCTTTGAGATATCCTCATAAGAACCATGACAGAATACACTAATGTTAAGTAATAAATAAAAAGAGTCAACATATAAGATTTGTTAGTTAAATGATAAACAATGTCCATTGCTTCTACCAAAAAGTTCTAATCTAAACAAAGACCTTTATGGATATTGCTTTACTTTTACACACATTTTTCCCTTGTACATTAGTATTATTGTAATTTTTTACGTTACTTAATTTGGTCATGGGGTGTATGGAGTTATCTTTTATTTTACTATATTCCAATCTACTTGTAAATATTTTCATATTTTATTGAGAAAAAATACCTATCATTCTTTATTCTCATTACTTTAATGCTCTTTTTGGTTTAGTTATCAACATGAGCCTTAGCTTCTTAAATACATTGAAAACATCACATTTTTTTGTCTAATAAAGAACACCCATGTTTTAATAGAGAAAATATAAATTAAACATGATACAAAGATTTTTAAAATAAGAAAATAATATTGATAAACAAATCATCATGAATTAAATGCAAATTCTTTTCAACATTAATAATACAAGTTAGAAAGCCCATTCCATGTATGATAAATGTTGGCATATAACAATCCAAGAGAAATAAAAAATCATGCAACCACACCTTTGTTCGCAAACTTATTTTCCTAAGTAAATCATCGTTATTTGTCTCAAGAGCCATGAAAGTATTTTGCCATCATTCATGGTTCTAACATCTAGCTTGAAAATTGTCCCATTATGGACTTCTCTTTCCCTGCTCCTCAAATTAGCTAACAAATATCTTTGCTTAACACAATCTTCATGCTTATGTCATTCTTCCAATAAAAAGAGCTCTAGCTAAATTGAGAATATGCATGACTCTAAATAGACACAACCTTACCATCTCTAAACATCAATTTACCTTTTCATGACCATAATTGTATCCAATAAATGTACCATTTCCATTATAAACTAATGATACATATATAAAGAACTACTTCTTCCGAGGGTCATATAAAATTCAACTCCTAAATCAATTATTCATGCAACACATTGACTTATCAAAAATGACAATAAAATTTGTGTTTGATTATTGAGACAAAATCATGCCATGTGGACTATATTGTAGATGTAATATTGTACTATGCTCTAATATTATCTTTTATTTTAGATCTAATAAAAGATTCTGAAATACAAATATTTGTTATAAAATTGAAATGATAATAAAATAAATTACAAAAATTTCAATGTAATCCTTAATCTCCTGCTCTCATGTATATTATTTTTATTTATAATTTCAATATGTCACATTATATTTATTAAATTAACTTTAAATCTAATTGTACACCACACTATAAATATCTATCTTTCTATACTTTCTATATCTCTCTCATACAAAACTCAACTAATCTAATATTATATTCTTTTTGGCTTTCTTGCATCGTGACTATTTGATCCAAAATGTTGATGATAAAAAACTATTACACAATCATACCTGAAAGAAAGAATTCATTGATATGGATTATGAAAACCTAATATTGCTAATGTTGTATTCTTTTAAACTTATCAATTTTTCACAACCATTAGCCTGTCCCTTAATCACGCTTAAAATTTAACGAGATCTCTAATTTTTTCATCTAGACCAATGTGACCTATCAATGAAAATTTAATAGAGTACCAATAGATAGATTATGGTGAATATAGCTACATGGTATATAATATAATTCTATAGAGTAGGAAATATTCTAGCAAACCCTCTTAATTACACTAATCTAAAGCATTATGAAACCCTATTAACAAGATTTTTTTGCGAGCTGGAGTTCCTGCCTTTTGGAATCCAAAAATGTTTATGTGGATTCAAGATGATAGTAACATAACATGAGTTTAGCATAGTTGTTGCAAACATACAAAGATATCTTTCTTCTTTGTTGCTTTGAAGTGCACTATGCATATAGTTTCCCCTTACTCACTGAGTTTGCAATTTGAAGAACACTATTGAATATTGTATAGTGAAATATTTGTAAGAGGTGTGATGGAGTTGCAAATGTTTAAAACATAGCCTCATTATCATGATAGATGTTTTTCATGGATTTAAGCAACATTAAAAAGTGAAAACATAAGCAAAATATGAAATCCATGAAAGAGTTATAATAAGTCCAACAATTTAAAAGGATATTATCTAAATTATGAAATTTAATATTAGAAAGAAATAATGATATATCTAGAATATATTACAAAACAATGTTTAAGAAAGATAAATTAAATATTAAATTTTATAAATATTTCAACATAAATAAAATTATAATATATAAAATTGTAATAAAATAGAATGTCAAATAGTAAATTATAAAAAAAACCATTAAAAGTAAAATACTTTTTTATATTTAAAGTAAAATCAAATTGAAATTGCAAAAAGAAAATTTATCTTTTATTTTGATTATGTCATTTACTAATAAATGATAAAATCTTATCAATCAAAACAAGAGAAAAAATTGCTAAATCCCCTTCCACAAAATCTTATTGCTCATACTCATAAGATTCCAATTCCTCTCTTAGATTATTCTCACATCTAGTGCTCGTCATAAATTAGCCAATGAGCGACCGAGAATGATGTCAAATTAAAAATATGGCATGAGAAATCCTACATTTTTATTAGTCCACATTGCAATCACTCCTTGCATTATTTCTCTAATTGAAAGGAAATACACTATCTCAAATTTATCTTAACAAAGGCAACAATAGAATGGAGTTAAATTTGTTTGTATTAATGATGAACGAACACCCTTTCTTAATGTCTAAATGGAGGATGCATTTATTTATATTTTAATTATTGGATAACTAACCTTTCTTTGGTGTAGTGTGAGTTGTCCCATCATGCATTTATTTATATAATTAATTCAATGTTATCCACATCTTTTTCTTGCTTTTTCTAATTTGAAAAATAGAATTTAAACCTACAAAATTAGCTAGCCACCAATCAAAAATGGAAATTTCTTTGTTCTAATTGTTTAATATTTGCTTTAAACTTTAGCTTTTGAAAATTAGATATGTCCTTCCAAATTAATAGGGATCAAATGAAAACATTAGTTCTGTCTTAACAAAAGAGACGCAATGCATCATAGTTCCTGCCTAACGCATAATGGTTGTAGAGGTGTAGATGAGTGAGAATCTAAATTAACATTATGAATGCATTAATTTTTGCCTAGAAATGCACTTGTGATTTGATAGGATTGCTCATATTTTGTTGTTAAATTCTCGTCCTAGAAATGCACTTGTGATCTGATAGGATGACTCATATTTTGTTGTTAAGTTCTCATGTTATATTATTATATCTTTAGGCATTTAAGCCCAAGAATAAGAGGCCAAACTCCCCAATATGGCACCAATAACTTAATATCATACTACAATCAATACATATGCTTTAGACAAATTTGCACCTTCTAAGTTGACAAGTTAAATTATGTGCAATGAGGAAAGATATCCATACCAATATTTGAATTATAGAACTTGAAGAAGTGATGAAGCATTTGAAGTATCACATTCTATGTTTAAACATACCATGCATGCTACTAGACAACCATAAGTAGTTGGAATAACTCCCCAACTATGTATTATTCTCATCTTGATTATCAAATGGAACTCACACTATTTTTAATCATTAGCACTGAACAAAAACTAGGATAGAGATATAGATAGAGATAAATAACAGTATACAACAATAACAACATAAACATATATGCAGAGGAAAAAAGGATAGATAATATAGAGGAGGAAGAGGAAGAGAGAAAATAGTAAGATAGAGTGATACCAACATAAGTTGTGTGTGTGAGAGAGAATTAAATATAATTATTTTTCGTAATAAAACAAATGTTTAAATAAAATCATGGTTATAATAAATAATTAAAATATATTATATTTTAATTAATGAAACTAAGAATTTAATTTTTATATTAAAACTCACATTTCTATAAGAAAAAATGAAATGTATTGAAATAAAAAAATATTTTATAAGTAAAACTAATTGTTTAATTTTAGACAATTAGAGAAGGTTTACTATTTAATGTTTTGTATTTCCAAAATTTTCATAAAATTAAGTAATTTTTAATTATGAAATAATATCTATATAATTTGATATATACATTTATAAATAATAAATAGATGTAATACATATAAATTTGATGTAATAAATAAGAAATAAAATATAACTATTTAATTTTAATACATAGTTTATAAAAACTTAATAATAATTTATATATATTTTAAAATTGAATTATTTCTATTTTGGGGTTATTTCTTTAGTATTTTTTTGATATAAAATATAATTATTAATTTAATATTAAAATATATATTTAAGTTTTAAATGTATTTAAACTAAGTGATAAATTGTTTAAATAAAAAATATTATTAATAAAAGAAAAATTTAAAAATTGTAACACTTATCAATTATACATATTACAAACACTCTTATAAAATATAATTAAAAAATAATATTGTTTAATTAATTTTTATAAAAGTAAAATAATAGTAATAATTTAATCACTTTTATTAAAAAAAAAAGTTAATTTTTTTTTAGAAATTTAAATAAAAAGATATAACATATTGAAATTATATTAAAAAGACATATTTATTAGTTATATATACATAGAAGTATAATTTGAACTTATGCATTACATGAAGTTTTAGAAAACAAGTTATATCAAATAATAAAAAATAAACATTAATGTAAAATTAATAATAAATATATTTAAAATAAAAAATAAAAAATATTTAATAGATTGTGATAATTAATATTGATTAGACATGTTGTGTGAGGGTGAAAGATAAAATGATTTGAAAAAATAAAATCTTATCAACTTGTCACAAATGTAGAAAAGATAAAGTTATAATTAATACATTCATTAATGCAAAATGAAGTTGTTAGAAAATATTTGTATTTTTTGTTGAAGAAAATTAATTTTCTGCCGCACCAAAAATAGTATGGATGAAAAATGTGATTTATAAAATAATAAAAAATTTGAAAAAGATATAAACATTTGAAATCTGTACAATCTTTTAAATTCTTAGATTTGATTGATTAGTGTTAATGTCATATTTGAATTAATATTGACATAGATTCCTGCGTTGGGAGAAACTAATAAACCGATGACACTCTTGCTGGCCTGAAGTTCTTCAAGCCCATCAACATTAACCGAATAATCAAAATACAACTCCACTGAAAACCGAATAATCAATTTGTTTTCCAAATCTGTGTCACCATTTCGAGAAAAATGATCTTTAAAACATAAACATAAATTCACAACGAAGGAGGAGAACTTCTTCCAAACAATGCAGAGATTACTTCCATTGGTCCGCAAAACCCTCCTGAGTAAAGCCCTAGTTCTATACAACTGCCCATTAACAAATCCTTCTGGCAGAATCCTCCTTACAGACCTGGCGCCTAGAAATTTCTGCAATGGCAATGGTTCAGGAAAAGACCCAGATTGGAATCTGCCAGATCCATGGAAAGAGCTCTGGGAAAAGAGACAACAAAACATAGATTCCGATTCCTCCTTCGAATCTCCAGATTCATCATGGTCTCCACGGATAACAGAAGAAGAATCCGAAGAAGTAGAAGAAGTCGTGGGTCGTCCTGTGGAAAGCATCGACCAGGGTTTAAATTCATTGGAGCCCAAAAAAGAAGAGGGTGCCAAAGAAGAAGGATTTTTTGATGATAGCGAAGTATGGACCAAGATAGAGCAGCAATACAGCGAAAACGTAGAGGCTATGGGCAGTATGGATGATAGGGTTGAGGAGATGGACGTTTTGTTGAGCCAGGTGAGGGAGCCCGGGCTGAGGGGAACTTATTTGATGGATTCAGAGAAGCAGGAAATGTACAGGCTGCACAAAGAGAATCCCGAGGTTTATACTGTGGCGAGGCTGGCTAAGGATTTTAGAGTCTTAAGGCAGAGGGTTGAAGCGATTCTTTGGTTGAAGGAGGACCAGGAGGAGATCGAGAAAAAGACGGGGCCCTTGGATGATTCTGTGGAGCAGCTGCTTGATATGATAGCGGTTCCAGAGTAAGCTTTTCAAATTCTTTTTTACGAAACGTTTAGTTTTTACCAGGAAAGTCCAGTCTAGAATGTAAAGTTGAACCCACGATCCTTGGTCACCACATTTATTTATAATATGACAATCTCCTTATTTATGTACTGCAATACCCAAATTTTAATGGCGGTTCCTGGTAACTATGGTTTTTAATTTTTGAAAATTTGTTTGCTTGTTAAATTTTGAGTTTGGGTTTAAGCTAGGATAGCAGACTTAGTATGGTTCAGGTTGGGATGTATCTTTGATTGTTATTCAAAATCTGCTTTGACTGTTTGGTACAAATTGTATTCCATTCAACGCTGAACTTGATATTTGACATCAAACCTTGCTTGTGACTTGGAAATTAATGATGGGTAAAGATATTTAGTGTCATGTTTGATTGAATTTGATCGCTAGAACAATTCTTAATGTCATTTGGATCAGTTGAACAAGGAACAAGATTCATTTGACGGCAATCAGTTGTTATAGAGGGAAACATGGCAACAGGATCGTGCAACGGGTTGATATAAATCCCTCTGAGACACGGGAGAGCCAATTCTGCACTTTGCAAATCTATTATTTTTCCTTATATGATTTGTAAACGTTGAGGCATGCAATAATACACCTGGCCATTGTTGAAAAATAAACACAGCACATCTGCTGGATAAATCAATCGCCTCATTACAAGGTGGGCAGGGATGACACTCTTGCTGGCCTGAAGTTCTTAAAAGATTTGGCCTTTAAATTGCATTTTTTGGCTTGGAAAATCTTGTGCTAAAAGCATAGAATAATAGTCTTAGGACAACATAATAGCTTCGCTAGACTGCTAAAAGTTGCAGTATTCAAATTTAGCACACAGTAGTATAAGAGGTGTCTGTTTGGCCTTGACACCTTAATTACGAGTATTAGCCAACCGTCTAGAACGGGGATCCAAAATTCTTTATTTCTTATCATCCATAACAAATCTATCGATGACCAGCAGAGCATTTTTTCTTGGATAAGAATTAGAGTTGACAATTTCACACAATGAGATATGCACATTGGAGTAAACAAATTTCAATTCGATTAAGTAGCTTCTGGTTTTGATTGTGCATATTTTTTTAGGATCAACATTTCTGGTCACAGTCCATGATCCATCATTAGGATGTGAGAGTGCAAGAGATGTGAATTTATCAAAACCAGAAACGACTAAATCGGAAACAACTGAACTGTGGAAATCTGATAACTTCGATATGAATTTCTGCTTATGCAATAATGAAGAACATATATTTCCATATTCATGTTGCATGTGTGTATGCTCACACACATAATGTATGTATGTTAATGATGGACACTATTTTTTCTTATACGGGAGTTAAGAGGTAACAATTTTAAGAAGACTAGAGAAATAATAACAACCTTTAATTTGGTGCTGAGTATAAACACACCATCCAACCTTGGAGAAGTTCAATGATTTGATTTACAGATCTTAACACTGCAAGCATAATCTAAATGAGGATTACAAAGTGTGCAACAATTATTACACAATTATATATTATTTAAGTAGTCCGCAGCTAACAGACTGGCTAGTTGTTGCCGAGCTTGTAATGGTTGCCAAACGAATGAAAAGACTAGTGGATGCCGAGTGAGCCGGAAATTAGTTGATGCCGAGCTTACAGCTGTGTAAGCACTCAACATTAATTGCAGTATTTCAAAGGGGTATCTGATCGATTTCTGCTCATTTAACATCATTCAAAATCGAGAGAGAGGAAGAAGAGCTAGAGGTGATTTGGAAATTCATCCGAAGCGATTGTAGGAGACTTGAACAGCTATTCAACATCATTTCATCAGATTTTGCAATGTATTTATCGTGTGCCGAGCTACGCTGTTTATAATTTTGTAAACCCTAGTTTTGTAAAATGGCATCTAGTTCTTCAAAGGCAAAAGATGTAGAGGGAAAGGAGGTTTTGAATGTTCAGTTGGTTAGCAACAAAGTAAAACAATCTATTTTCAAAGCCGTACCAGACATAGCATACAAACAAGACCCCTCTGGTGCGTTATCTATGATATCACCGAAAGTTTTAATGATTTAGGATGTCAGAAAATGCTATAATTGTAAAATTGGGAGTATTGGTGACATGGAAATCGGAGAAGCATATGATAAACTATGTGAAAATGGTGTGTTAAGGGAAGAATTCAAGATCGTAGAAAAGAAAGGGTTAACTCGTGCCCTAGATTTCCCTAACATTTTCAAAATTGAATGAATAAGGATTGTTTTGAGTAGGATTCATGATAGTTCACTGTGGTTAGATAATGGGCCAATCAAAATCACAAAAAGAATAATCCATAGGGTAACAGGGTATCCAACCCTAGACCGGCCAAAGACTATGAGGAGTGAGTGCAAAGAAGTTATTGAAAAGAATATAGGGCTGTGTGGAATAAGAGGGGAATGACCTTAGACACCATCACAGATCTTCTGATAGATTTTGCACTAAGAGTAATTGCACATAAGTTTTATCAATCAAGCAGATTGAACAGTATACCCTGTATTGCAGTGGATGTGGGTTACAAGATTGTGAAGAAGGATCATACATATGATCTTGCCGAGCTGCAACTACAACAATTGATTGAAAACCTAGGAGCAATAAGGAAAACAAAGAGTGCTCAATGTAAATTTGGATCTATTTTGATATGTATCGTCTTTTATGTTTAGAACATATTTCCTACATTTGGTACTATGGCATGGAAGACAAATAGGTCTATTGTAGTTCAAATAGGAGAATTCATTGAATAGTTAGGTGAAAAATTTGAGGCAGTAATGACCAGTGTCTTTGAAGACTTCAAGCAATCCATGAAGAAGAGATTGAGAATTCTAGTATCATTAGTGGAAAACATTATGATGATGTTTGTTTCCTAGTTTATGCTGATTATACATTTGTTCAAGCAACAACTCCAAGAGTAAGATGGCTAAGGCCATTAGGCTTTGAAATTAATGTAGATGAGGCCTCTGCAGCAATAACAACATTACTTGCAGAAGAAATAGACAAAGATGCTAAAGCATTTGGTAATTATGAGATGGCCAAATCTAAGATTTCTATGGAATTAAAGATTGCCTCTATCATAAAAAAGGAGGAGAAATTGGTAAAGAAATTGAAAGCAAAATTCGGCAAAGGTGCCTAGTAGGAAGAGGATGAAGAGGAAGAAGATACTCAGATTCAAGCACCACTTGCATTGGCACAAGGAAAGGGTGAAGATCAGCAAGAGGAAGAAACAGAAACTACAGAAGGTGCCGAGGAAGAAGCCGAGGAAGCACCTATTCCTATTGATCAAAAGAAGAGAAAGGCTAAGGTATACATAGTGACAAGACCCAAGAAGGTTGCTAAACCAAGCCAGCTCAAACCTACAACACCTACCACAAGGGCTAGTGCACGTGTCACTGCACAAAAGGCTAAAGAGAAAGCCAAACCTACAGAGCAGGAAGGTGGAGCACAGAAAAGACCAAGGAGAAAATACATTGCTCAGGCTGAATTTGACGAGGAAAGAACTGAATCTGATGACAACAGCCAATTCCAAGTGGTGAGTCATAATCCATCTTCAGATCTAGACAATCTATGTGAGAATCTTAGAAATAATGATTTGTCAAGGTTTTCTCACATTGATTTTGAAAATCTTGGAAAAGTTGAAAAGAATCAAGTGGAGGAGGCAATATATGCCATGATGGCCAATTTAAAGAAAGCTCCTCTAGAGATTGCCAACTCTATACCTAAAAGTTTATATGAAAGAGTTGAGCAAAAATGGCATTATTCTTTGAACTTAGAAAGGCAAATTAGGGAGACGTCCCTTGCTCAAGTTATGCCTGAACTTAGCAAGGCACAAATTGTTAAAGCCATAAAGAAATATGGTGTTAGATTCATTCCTAAATATAGAGCCTTCAACATATTACAGAATAACATAGAAGATGTTGTAAAGAAGACTACATAGATGTGGAAAGTTACATATGGGTTAGCTAAAGTCAAAGTAGGAGAACAAGAGCCTATTGAGGTTACGGATGATGAAGAAGATGAAAATAATGAAGACATAGTTGAGGGAGGTACTAAAATGAATGTACACGGTCAGGAAACAACTAAGAAAGAGCAGCAACAAGAGCAGAGTGTACAAGATACACAATTGCCAAATGTTAGTCCTCAACAAATAACAAGTGTGAGTACTAAAACTGTCACAGTAAAGGATGTTTTTGATCTCACTGCTCAGAACATCAATCTCCTAACAGAGGAAGACTTGATAAAGATACTTGATCAATCTATACTACAGGCTAAATTATGTGACAACCCTGTATTGGTAAGTGTAGATGAAATTTAGAAATCAGTGACTAACACTAAAAGGGAAGAGGTGAAAACACAAGAACCACCTACAATTACCCTTCAAGTCACTAATGCACTATCTTCAAATAAAGTACCATAAATTACACCAGAAAGGGTTGATACAATTGGAGAGGATAAAGTGGAAACTCAAGCCACTATTGAAACACAGAGTCAAACAGGCCAGATAGATTCATCTGCACCTCTAGCACAATTTCAAGGTGCAAATCAAAGCAATGTAGCAGAAAAGGACAAGCTTGAAGAGATTGAGTTGACACCCAAGCCGAAGGAGCTAGCAGTAATTCAAGCACTAGTAACTTTACCAGAATTTGGCACTCCTTCTAGTCACGCTCTTCAGAGGCGAAGCACAGATATAACACTTTGCAATTCTCAGTGCCGAGTCCAAGTTCATCAAAGGCAGAAGAGGTAATAACATATGAAGATGTAAGCCTGGATAAAGAAATAGTTTTGCCAAAATATGATTGTCACAATGACAATAGAGCAGATGGGTATACTTCAAGAAGCCCTAGCTAGAAAGAAACATCAAGAATTGCTCAGAAGGCAGCATAGGTAGAAGCAAACTTTGCTTGATATTAAAGACATCTTCCTAGATGCATTTAGTTTGCCTACTCCAGATGAAACAAAGCCACTTATTAAACAATTGACAAATATAGTGGAAAAGGTATGTGATGCAGACCTTGATACTAACGCAAAATTGTTAGAATGGTCTGAAAAGAAATTTCAAAGTAAAGTGAATGAGAAAATATCCAGTGATATAGCACTTACACAAGGAGTTAGGTTATGCAGAAACTCTTATGAAGAAAGACCCCAATCTTTCTACATTAGATGGCCTAGTTTACCTTGCTATCGAGCTGGCCATCCAAATTAAGTCTTTGGAGGTGGCTTGTGACAATTGGGATGCCATTCTTAAGATTATCCTTGAGGTCCATAATGTTAGAAACAATAGTCCACCAAGATAATTGGTGGGGGGGGGGGTGTGTATTAGTTTTCAACAATTAAAACACTTATCTTCTTTAAACAAACTTAACCATTCAACCAAAGTAAACAACAATCATGCAAAGATGCACATAGACAATTACACCAGATATGTTGACTAGGGAAACCCTTGATCAAAGGGAAAACCCCAGTGGGAATGATGTACACAAGATGATGTACTAATATAAATATTCCATGTTAGAGGATTGACCATGTTAGGAGTCTATTACAACATTTAGTACAATGAGTCCTTGTTAGGAGACTTTGAATCCTTGTTAGGAGATTCCAACCTTGTTAGGAGTTGTAGTACAATGTATTCAAGAAGAGCCCACTGCCCAAACATGCAATTTTAAGTACAAGAAGAGCTCACTGCTCAAACAAATAGTTTACTTGTTATTTTCCTCTTTCCTTGTTCTTTTCTCTATCCTGTCAACGAGACCAATCACTATCAGACCTTGGAGACCAGGTCACGAATCTCGGATCCAAATACCAAACCTTGGATCACTCGAGAAAACCTCAGTAATGAAGTTTCCTTCACTTCCGCATTGCTCTGCTCAACTTTGCATTCCGCACTCTGCTGCTTTTCGAACACACTTTGCATATATCCATGCCATGCTAAAGGGAAATATCCTTCCTTTATACCAAGTCCATTAAACAATTCCTTGAGTTGGCTGTTAGTCCTTCTCAATTAATTATTATAGGACCACATTAAGAACACGTTACACTTAGTGATAACACAAATCTTTCGCCTTGCAATTTGAATAACTTTCTATACACGCAATATTATGATGAGCGAGCTTAGCCACGTCATCCTCAACATGTCTTCTCCATGCCCTCATCCTCGATCCTCAAGATATCAACTCTGCTAAGAGATATAACAAGTTTACCAGAACATGCCTCTGTAAACTCTATCTCAGAATAGATATCACCAAAACTTACATAACATCTTCTAGACTTATCCTTTCTGCTTCTGACGTTAAATGCATATGCCAGATACTCAGACGTATCTCTCATAACCTCGGGTGGTTATCATGCTCAATTAGTCGTCCGAATCAGCTTGATCTATTTGTTGTTCTTCTGTCAGATACCACAGAAGACATCAAACATGCTATGTTGACATCAATGACAAACTCAGTCATGAATGTAACATGTCATCATCAAACCAATCTTCCAACAATCTCCTCCTTTAGCATTGATGGCAACATAGATGAAAAACATCTAGTTCCAAGAATACCAACAAAAGATAAACAATCTTCAAATCCTCTTCATCAATCAAATCTTGCTTCATGCTTCATTTATCTTACCTCAATGGTTCTCCCCCATTGATGTACCTCGATGCTCAATATTGCTATCAGGATTTAACTGTGTGATTTTGAGTCAAACTCATTGACCCATGTTTCATGGGTAGTGATTCAACATGAATCCATCTCCCACGAGAATAAATGGAACACTTAGCACTCATTGGATCTAGGTGATGCTCATAGGGGTGAAGCACCGAGACTTCTCGAGAGGTCACCCATCCAAGTACTACTCCAGCGTGAGCGCACTTAACTACGGAGTTTCCTCCATGGTTAAACCCAAAGCTTGCAACTCCATTTGCAAAACCTTCACCAAGTGTTGTGCCTTATGAACCATTCACTAGAAAGCCCCTTAAGCTCATCAATTGATAAGTAGGAGATAATTTCCACAGCAAGTCAAATTGTGATATTGCTAACAGGATTTAACTGTGTGATTTTGAGTCAAACTCATTGACCCATGTTTCATGAGTAGTGATTCAATATGAATCCATCTCTCATGAGAATAAATGGAACACTTGGTGAAGGTTTTGCAAACAGGGTTGCAAGCTTTGGGTTTAACCATGGAGGAAACTCTGTCGTTAAGCGTGCTCAGGCTAGAGTAGTATTGGGATGGGTGACCTCCGGGGAAGTCTCGATGCTTCTCCCTTGTGAGCATCACCTAGATCCAATGAGTGCTAAGTGTTCCATTTATTCTCATGAGAGATGGATTCATGTTGAATCCCTACTCATGAAACATGGGTCAATGAGTTTGACTCAAAATCACATAGTTAAATCCTGATAGTAATATCACAATTTGACTTGTTGTGGAAATTATCTCCTACTTATCAGTTGATGAGCTTAAGGGGCTTTCTAATGAATGGTTCATAAGGCACAACACTTGGTGACGGTTTTGCAAATGGGGTTGCAAGCTTTGGGTTTAACCATGAGGAAACTCCGTAGTTAAGTGCGCTCAGGCTGGAGTAGTACTGGGATGGGTGAGCTCCCAGGAAGTCCCGGTGCTTGACCCTTGTGAGCATCACCTAGATCCAATGAGTGCTAAGTGTTCCATTTATTCTCATGAGATATGGATTCACGTTGAATCACTATTCATGAAACATGGGTCAATGAGTTTGACTCAAAATCACACAGTTAAATTCTGATAGCAATATCACTATATGTTGATTGTCCATGCATTGTATAGATGGAAGAAAATAGGATCTTCTCTTAGACTATCCAATAAACCCAACAATCATGAACTAAGCTTTTTAGTTCTATGAGACATGTTCAAATATGCATTGTCAATTACTGGTTCAAGAATGTGAATAGATTAATAGCTTCTTGATTTTTCTTTTGTCATAATGTTGGCACAGAGTTCCCTTGTCAATGTGGTAATGGATTTTTTCAATTTTAGCTCATTCTATTTGGAAATCAGAACTGTGGAACTCGAAGCAACCATGTTGCTATTTTCTCGCGTGCCAAATCCTTGTTAGGCTTACCCTTTAACAAATTTGTCATGGTTTAGATCTTTGTTCTATTTGTCAAGGGCTTTGGATTTAAAAAAGAAACTTTGTTATGCCTCTTTCGACTGTTAATAGTTCCTTTTTATATGTGGTTCCTTGATTCTGTTTTTATTAATGTTTATAATTGGCATCTGCATATGCCCTTACTTGCCATCCAAAGACTCCTGTGTTAAGACAACGAACCAAGTGTTGTCAGTTGTCTTATGAAATATCCCCTCTACTATATGGGTTAAAGGAGAGCAATACTGGATTGGGACGATTGTTAAATACTTATCAAGAAACCTTCAGATTGTATTATGAAAAGCGCCAAAATGATATAAATAAATCTACTAGCAATATTCATGGAAGAATCTTATTGCAACAATATTCATTACTGATTCAATAACTGAACATCAGAGCCTAAATGGAATATAGATAAACAATATCTAAAGAACCTGGTTTTGCATTGGCAATACATTTAGCTTCCTTCAATGTTCTTTATCCATAATGCGAAGTGATCCCTTTGACAACTGGTGGCAGATCAGAAAAAATTGCAGAGACGCCCCTCTTCCAAATCACACCTGTGGGACGAACCTGTTGTTTGCTGTCTCCACGGGTTTATTAAATTTGTCCCGAAGAAAATTGTTGCTGCCGCCAATCCCTGAGTAATCTGCTATTCAAGTCTGTGTGCACTAGTTCCCCTTAGTTGATTTCGTAGTCGCTTCAGACAATCGGATTGCGGTTGGATTAATAATCACTTTCATCTCCAGCGGCGAGCTATACTGGTCTGCGATTAATTTCCCAAACTCCCAATGCAATGGCGAATGTTGGTCATGTTTGAGTATTCAACCTTCGATGGGTCCTGCTCAGATACTCCTGAACCGTTGCATTTGGCACTTCCTCCTTGACTAGATGATTTGCCCTGACCCACGATTATATATTTTCCATATGATTGCTTGCTGGAACGGAAGACGGAGTTTGGATTGGTTATTTTTCCACGCGATCTGTCCTCCTTTCCAATTCTATCACCAAAATTGCCCAATCCTGGTGCGGTCTGAGACGTTTGGGGTTCGGGTAAGACCAAGGAGTAAATTTGATACTTCCTCCGCAAACTGGCTGCTTTTATCGCCGGGCCATAACAATTCACCCTCCCCTTTGCTGAATCTGTTTGAGAACGGTAAGCGTGCAATGATTTTCGGCCCTGCCTAGTGAGTTGTTTGATTAGTGTTGCGCTTCCACTAATTCCTCCAGACCTGCCACGGACATCACCTCCTACCTGATCCCTTAGTGGTCATAAATTGGCCTTAGGCCGCAGATCTCTGTCCAGATGAAGTAACTGTGTTATCACTTCCAAATTTGCAATAATTCGGATGATATCTCACACCCTCAAAACTGCTTATCAATGGGAGTTATCGTTCCCAAAGATAGTCTGAGAATTTGCAGATCAATCGCTACAAATCGCTCCCAAATGGAATAGAAATCGAATCCACAACATCGCTTGTTTCAAATGGGAGCCCTATGTCCTCTATTTATCTCCTTTGCTGAGAAGTTTCTGGTAATTATCCGGAATCATCTTGCACTATAAATATTAACTTTATAAAATTAAATAATTAACTTTATAAAGTTAGAATACAACCTTTATTTAATATTGGAATGAGTAGGCCTCGCTTACTTAATTGGAAGACAAAATCGACCCTCTTCCCATAATCATTTGCCTACGAGAGTCAATGATAGGCAAATCCCCTGTTATAATTATGTTGCTAAGAGAGGGACATGACAGTCCGCCCTTCCAGATATTGCTTGCCCTCAAGCAATCTCAGAGCTGGATGCTGCAAAATGGTCTCATTCTCCCAAGTAGCATCTTCGACTGGTAGATCCTTCCATTTAACCAAATATTCTCTGATTACTCTTCGGCGGAGCTGTTTTTCTCTGCTTCCTAAAATGAATTCCGGTACTATGATCAATTTCCCTTCATCATCCAAAGGCGGCAATATGGCAGAAGGTATCACATTCTGTCCCAATGCCTTTTTGAGACGTGATACATGAAACACATTATATACTTTGCTGTCTGTTGGAAGCTCAAGTTCATAAGCCAATTCCCCTATTCGCCTAATGATCCTGAAAGGTCCATAATATCTGGGTTTAAGCTTCTCTGACCCACTCTTTTTGAGAGTAGATTGTCGAAATGGTTGAAGCATTAAGTAAACCATGTCGCCCACCTCAAAGCTTCTCTCCGTCCTCTTTTGATCTGCGTATTGCTTATACTGATTCTGTGCTCAAGCGATGTTATCACGTAGAGAGCTAATGATATCTTTACTTTCTTGCAGTAAATCCCCAGCACGTGGAACCCGAACATCACTCATCAATAAGTCAATGAAACTGGGTGTATCATAGCCGTATAATGCTCGAAAAGGTGTCATTTGGATAGACATGTGGAAAGTGGTGTTATAGCAATACTCACACAAATAAATCCATCTTACCCAAGCCTTCTGCTGATCAGCTACGTAATTCCTCCAGTAGCCTTCCACCCATTTGTTTACTATTTCCGTCTGACCATCGGTTTGCGGGTGATAACTAGTACTAGGTGTGAGCTCAGTGCCGCATAATCGAAACACCTCTTGCCAGAAATGACTCAAGAATCTACTATCCCTGTCACTGACAATACTGCGGGGTACCCCGTGTAATCTGAAAACCTCCCTGAAGAATACTTCAGCTACCTGTGCTGCAGTATTAGTAGTGGTGATGGGAAAGAAATGAGCATATTTTGTTAGCCTATCCACCACCACATAAATGCAATCACGTCCTTGAGCCTTGGGCAACCCGGTAATGAAGTCCATGGATATGCATTCCCACTTCTGACACGGAATGGGAAGTGGCTGTAGCAGCCCCGTTGGAAAAGTGTGCTCCTGTTTATTCTGTTGGCAAACGGAACACTCACGAACATACTGCAAAACATCCTTCTTAAGTCCTTTCCATGTAAACCGTTCTCGCACCTGTCTATATGTTTTAAAGAATCCGGGGTGACCAGCTATAGGTGAATCATGAAGAGCTCGCATAATGAACTGCCTCACCTTCGATCCTGGGACTAAAAATACCCTGCTCTTGTAAATAATCAATTCATCCACAAGTGTATACCTGATATCAACAAGTGTCCCATCAACTATCCTAGATGCCCATGAATCTTTGGCATATTCTGCAATAATCAGATGCTTCCAATCCTCAGAGATCTCAATCATTGAACTAAGATGTGGTCTGCGTGACAAGGCATCTGCTACCACATTCTGTGTGCCCTTAACATAAGATATATCGAAGTCGTATGCCTGTAACTTACTGACCCATTTCTGCTGCCTATCATTGAGATCCCTTTGCCCAAGGAAATGTCTTAAACTGTTGTGGTCAGTTTTTATGCAAAATTTGCCACCTACTAAGTACTGCCTGAACTTAGCTAGTGCATGCATGATAGCTAACATCTCCTTATCGTAAATGCTGAATGATCTCTCTGGCCCACGGAGTTTCCTGCTTTCATATGCAATTGGGTGTTTATCCTGCATTAAAACAGCCCCAATACCATCTCCTGAGGCATCACACTGGAGCTCAAATGGTTTCGAGAAATCAGGCAATGCTAGTACCGGACATGAAGTCATGATCTCCTTGAATCTGTCAAAACAAGCCTGTGCCTTTGCTGTCCAAACGAAAGCTCCCCTTTTAAGCAAATCTGTTATAGGGGCCGCGTGTCGTGAATACCCGCAAACAAATCTGCGGTAGAAGCCACATAACCCAAGGAATCCTCTTAAATGAGTTAGGTTCTCAGGAGTAGGTCACTCCACAATGGCACGAATTTTATCAGGATCCATCCGTACACCTTCTCGACTGATAATATGACCTAAGTATAACAACTCAATCATTCCCAAATCGCATTTGGACTCTTTGGCATACAAGGATTCTTCTTGCAAGGTCTTCAATATTGTTTCTAGATGCGCCATGTGCTCCTGCCATGTTCGACTGTATACCAAGATATCATCAAAAAATACCAACACGAATTTTCTCAGCTGATGATGGAAGACCTTATTCATGGTAGACTGGAAAGTAGCTGGTGCATTGGTCAATCCAAATGGCATCACTACAAACTCAAAATGCCCACAATGGCACCTGAATGCCGTCTTCTCAATGTCCTGTTCTCTGACTCTAATCTGGTGGTAACCTGATCTCAAATCAATCTTACTAAAGTAGCATGCCCCATGCAGTTCATCTATTAGCTCATCAATCCGTGGAATAGGATATCTATTTTTAATGGTTTTCTTATTCAGCATCCTGTAATCTATACACATCCGTAATGAACCATCTTTCTTCTTAACCAAAACTACTGAAGAAGCAAAAGGAGACTTACTAGGTCTGATGTGTCCCATCGCGAGAAGCTCCTTGATGGTTTTTTCTATCTCATCTTTAAGCCTTTTGGGATGCTTGTATGGAGTGATCATGATTGGTTTAGCGCCTTCTTCTAATTCGATGATGTGCTCGATCCCTCTATCAGGTGGTGTACCAGGTGGAATATCGCTGAATACCTTACTATACTTTTCCCTCAATATCTGTATGTCGGAATGATATTCTGTCTTTGGTTGTTCCTTCTGTGTAGGCATGAGAGTACACATGGCTGCCCATTCAAGATCTTCATGTCTCACCAATCTTTCCAATCGTCTAAGAGAGATCGTTCGGATATCACTATTCCGAATAGCTCTCAATACATGCTGCCTCCCATCTACTTCGAACTTAATTTCCATGTCCCTGAGTCGGAAGGTAACCTCACCTAATAAACGTAACCATGTCATTCCCAAAACGATATCCAAATCACCCATATTGACCACGTGGTAATCCGCTCTGAACTCATAATTATTCAGGCGTAAAGGCATGTCTCTGACTATCTTGTTACACTTAAGAGTGTATCCGTCAGCAACCTGTACTTGAAGACCTTCGAATTCTTCTGTCTTAATACCACGATGCTCAACCAATCTTGCATCAATGAAGTTATGTGTAGCTCCGGTATCAACTAATGTAATCACCTTCTGTCCTGCTAGGACACCACGTAATCTGAAAGATCCTTCCTGTTGAATACTAGACAAACGCCCTTGCTGTAGATGCAATTCAGGTTCTTCTTTCTGTTCTGACTTTCCCGTCTCTTCCTTAGATTCTGAACCAGTGTGTTCATCCTCTTTTGCCGTACTGTCGGAATCTGATCCTTCGTAATATGCCCACATAACTCTATTGGCTTTTCCTTTTGGTCGCAAGGGACAATCATGATCCCTGTCATATGGACCTTTGCAATAGAAGCATAATTTCTTCCTTCGCAAGTCATTTAATGCCTCTGTATCTAGGGGTGTGGTAGATTTCCCTTTGGTTTCAATGCTCTTCCCTTTATTTTTATCAAACTTCCTGTTGTCTTTGAAAGAGGTAGTACTCCTGGGAGTGAACCGGCTAGAAGGGGTGGTAAGTTCCATACTTCGTGCTTTCCTCATGGCTTCTTGCAGTGTTGGTGGGTCAAATGCCTTAATCCATCCCTTGAGGGGTTCAGACAATCCTTCTGTAAATAAGATAACTAACCTCCTTTCCGATACATTTGGTACCATGACTGACAACCTTTGAAATTCACTAATATAAACCTCTAAATTGCCAAATTGTTTTAACTGAGCAAGGTCGCGAAAATAAATTTCTGGATCCTTCTTATCAAAACGTTCAACCAATCTATCCACAAAGTCCTGGTATGATGTTACCTGATTGTGCTGTAAAGTAACCATTCCATGTGACCACCAATCATGAGCTGCGCCTTCCAGATGCAAGGTGGCATACCTGATGGCATCTATTTCTAACATAGGCCTTAATGCTAGAAAGGTGTCCAACTTATGAATCCAAGCTTGTGCTGTCATCTGACCACTCCCATCGAAAAAGGGCAAAGTAAGTTTACTGACAGCTCGTTGTAACTCACTTTCATGACCTCCTCTAGGTCTCCTATTCTGGCGGCTATTCCTCATATGTTCTCTTCTTTGGTTTAGATATCGATCAAAGTTCAATAATTCACGCACATGCGGGGGTAATGCTTGCCATTCTGTCGTAGCAACCCTAAGATCATCCTGGAAATCTTCTGGTGCATCGTCTTCTCCCATCTCCTGAGCCTCTTCCCTTAGGAAGGTGGGACGAGTAGGCCTATTTGCTGTACATGATCTGCGCCTAGGAGCACCTTGTGATCCTGCCACACTCCTATCATCGTGATCAGATGTGCCTCTTCCTCGATCCTGAATCCTGGGCTGAATAACTCTTTCCATTATGGTAGTCAAAGCCTGTAGTGTCTGAGTTATTTCTTGTTGTCCGGTAGTCATGGTTCTGTAAAATTCTCTGGTTTCATCATCATCGACTCTGGGAAATCTTGGCGGACTTTGTCTTTCACCCATATCCCTGTTCTTGAATGTGGTTCTCGAGTACAACTCCGGAAATTAAAGTACTTTTACCCAATCAGGATGGCAGGACTACGGCTCTGATACCACTGAAATATCCCCTCTACTATATGGGTTAAAGGAGAGCAATACTGGATTGGGACGATTGTTAAATACTTATCAAGAAACCTTCAGATTGTATTATGAAAAGCGCCAAAATGATATAAATAAATCTACTAGCAATATTCATGGAAGAATCTTATTGCAACAATATTCATTACCGATTCAATAACTGAACATCAGAGCCTAAATGGAATATAGATAAACAATATCTAAAGAACCTGGTTTTGCATTGGCAATACATTTAGCTTCCTTCAATGTTCTTTATCCATAATGCGAAGTGATCCCTTTGACAACTGGTGGCAGATCAGAAAAAATTGCAGAGACGCCCCTCTTCCAAATCACACCTGTGGGACGAACCTGTTGTTTGCTGTCTCCACGAGTTTATTAAATTTGTCCCGAAGAAAATTGTTGCTGCCGCCAATCCTTGAGTAATTTGCTATTCAAGTCTGTGTGCACTAGTTCCCCTTAGTTGATTCCGCAGTCGCTTCAGACAATCGGATTGCGGTTGGATTAATAATCACTTTCATCTCCAGCGGCGAGCTATACTGGTCTGCGATTAATTTCCCAAACTCCCAATGCAATGGCGAATGTTGGTCATGTTTGAGTATTCAACCTTCGATGGGTCCTGCTCAGATACTCCTGAACCGTTGCATTTGGCACTTCCTCCTTGACTAGATGATTTGCCCTGACCCACGATTATATATTTTCCATATGATTGCTTGCTGGAACGGAAGACGGAGTTTGGATTGGTTATTTTTCCACGCGATCTGTCCTCCTTTCCAATTCTATCACCAAAATTGCCCAATCCTGGTGCGGTCTGAGACGTTTGGGGTTCGGGTAAGACCAAGGAGTAAATTCGATACTTCCTCCGCAAACTGGCTGCTTTTATCGCCGGGCCATAACAATTCACCCTCCTCTTTGCTGAATCTGTTTGAGAACGGTAAGCGGGCAATGACTTTCGGCCCTGCCTAGGGAGTTGTTTGATTAGTGTTGCGCTTCCACTAATTCCTCCAGACCTGCCACGGACATCACCTCCTACCTGATCCCTTAGTGGTCATAAATCGGCCTTAGGCCACAGATCTCTGTCCAGATGAAGTAACTGTGTTATCACTTCCAAATTTGCAATAATTCGGATGATATCTCACACCCTCAAAACTGCTTATCAATGGGAGTTATCGTTCCCAAAGATAGTCTGAGAATTTGCAGATCAATCGCTACAAATCGCTCCCAAATGGAATAGAAATCGAATCCACAACATCGCTTGTTTCAAATGGGAGCCCTATGTCCTCTATTTATCTCCTTTGCTGAGAAGTTTCTGGTAATTATCCGGAATCATCTTGCACTACAAATATTAACTTTATAAAATTAAATAATTAACTTTATAAAGTTAGAATACAACCTTTATTTAATATTGGAATGAGTAGGCCCCGCTTACTTAATTGGAAGACAAAATCGACCCTCTTCCCATAATCATTTGCCTACGAGAGTCAATGATAGGCAAATCCCCTGTTATAATTATGTTGCTAAGAGAGGGACATGACATCTTAGCATATAGAATCAAAGGAATGCCTTCCTATGGTGTTTGGGTTGTAGGCAAATTTAAACATTTGGCAGATTGCTTCAATAGCCTCTTCATCCCAATCTTTGCTTTTAGCTTCCCTATGATTTTTTTTGTTTTGCATTAGCCATGTCTTCATAAAATTGTGAAACATAATTCAAACGTTCAAGAAAGTTTTGAATTTGTTTTGTCTTTGACAATATCTATGAATTCTTGAATTCCTATCAGAATGTGAGGTTTGAGCCTTGTTTTTACTCAGCTCTAGATGTAAACCTAAGTTACTGATATTGGTTCTGATGCTGATGTGGGTGCGGGGTGCTGATGCGTCGATTTTTCTTTTTGGGGATTTTGGATGCATTTGGGTGCATTTGTACATAAGTGTATATATTTTAAAAAAACAATTTAAAAAAAAAAAAATATATATATATATATATATATATATATATATATATATATTAATACATATATATTTATGCAAAGTTGTCAACTATAATTTATGACAAGTATGCAAAGAAATACAAGATATCGAATATACAAAATAAAACCATTCATTGAATCATGATCATAATCAAATTGAAATAACAGTAATCAAAACATCAAGATTCCAATGCAATTTGAATAACAAAATCAAAACATATTTCATGGTTCTTAAGATTCACAAGTCACATTCAGTCATTTAGGATCATAAGGATTCTAAAAAAAATCCACATTCTCATCATTTCCTCCTACTGCAACACTTGCAAATTCATTTGAACCATGCATGGTTCCAATTGTGTTAGATGTACGTGCTATGATGTTATCAACATCATCATCTGTCATCATAGTAAGATCCTGAAGTGTTGCATCCAAGTCTACAGATTTAGGGGCTACATCCCAATGCTTGGTTGATCCTTCCTTGTATCCATCCTCCGTACGTGACAAAAGATGCAAGTTGGTATGTATATAAACCAAGTCCTCAACTTTCTTTGAGCCCAACCGGTTGTGCTTTACTGAATGGATATAGGATTATGTACTCCAATTCTGTTTAGTAGAAGAAGAACTTGCAACCTGAATAGTGTTCATAAAAATTTAAAATTTTAAAATTAAACATACAAATGAAAAGCAAATTAGAGAATGATAAACACTAGAGTGTAGAATACAATTGCTAAATAAATAAATAAATGAAAACTTACTTGTGAGAGGATCTTGATTGCAAGAGGTTGTAGATGCTTGAATGGTTGACCATACATGTACTACCATGTGATAGCTTCCATGTCATTTTGGTCCTTTATTGCATATGGAGTAAGTTTTGATCCTGAAGCAAATAAGCCAAATTCTTGCCTCACCTTTTTGTGTATTTCATCATTTGGGAAGAGTCTTGCAAATGCAGTGTAGCACCCAGTAGCAACTTCTTCATCCACATATGGTGCAATTCTATCCAACATAGCAAGTATTTCCTGGCTATAGGACCTTGGAGATAAGGCATATGCAAGGAGGTACAATGGGGTAGTCATCCTCTCCCAACAATGATGAATGATATCCTCCACCTTTTTGCACAAGGCTTCTCATTCTGTGGGGTTAGTCTTATGTGCGTGTATGGAAAGCTTTACCTTTTCTACCATGGTGTCCATGCCATCGTACACATCCCCCAAGCAAGGTGCATCTGTATCGACAAAGCGTAGCATAGTCATGCTCATCCAAGATCATACCCTTGACCTTCAAGGTTCTCTCTGAATTTGAAGCCTTCCATATAGCCCATTGGTTACAAATAACCATTTGGCCCAATGCTACTTTCACCTTGAGGAGTTGTTTCAGAATAACAATATAAGATGCAAATCTAGTCTCAGCTACCTATAAGCAAGTTGACAATATGACATCAAATATAAACCAAAGTTATAAACAAGAAATTTGATATTGAACATGAATATAAAACTTATTCAAAATAAATAAATAAATGAAACTAGATAATTACAATTTTAAATCTACCTTCAACAACTCCAACTTGGAGAATGATTTGAATATAGATTGCGGCATGTGGTGGTTTGTTACAAACATTTGTATGTCCTCTCCCTCTTGGTATTTTGCTTCACCCAATCTCTTTGGGTGCCAATTTGTTGCATGACCAAGTTGAGAGAGTGTACGATGCATGGTGTCCAAAAAATATGGTCATATTGAGACTCAACCAAAGGAGACTCAACCAAAGCACCTGCATCCCTACAATTCGTGGCATTATTTGTGACCACCTGGACCACATTCTCACTACCCACCATCTCTATTGCCTCGATGAGAATTCTAGAAATGAATTGTGAATTCTTGACTTGTCCTTCACAATCAGTAGCCCTTAAAAACATTGCCCCTTTGGGGGACATTGCAATCACATTTATCAATGATTGGTTTCTTGTGTCTTTCCATCCATCAGCTACAATAGTTATGCCAGAAGTTTTCCAAGATGTCCTAATTGGTTGAAGAGCTTTGTCTATAGAAATCTTTTCTTTTCGCAAAAGAGTAGTATGCACCTTTTCATACCCGAGGCTAATGTAATCAGCGGATGCTCTAAGGATGGCTGCAACCATTTCCCTTTAATATGACGATCCTACCAAATTGAAAGGAAGACCATTGGCATAAAGGCAACGTGCAATTGCTTCATCAACAATCTCTCTTGCCTTCATTTTGAATGCTTGATCCAATGGACCTCTTTTGCGGGTAATAACTTCTACTTTATCAACCTCCTCTCCCACTTCCAAGAATGGATGTGTGGAGGATGCAACATGATCAATGGGCACATTCACTTTGCTCTTTGTAGATAAAAGTTTGTACAAACTTGTTGTTGAGTTGCTCACTAAACGATCAACAACCTCTTGTTCTTTTATGAATCCGGCTAATTGTGCATTGTTCAACCTTTTTCCATCTTTACTTCCTTTGCACAATGCTATTTCTTTACCAGTAGGGCCCATAAAATGAGCTTTGACCCGAGAATATGAGCTATTGAATGATTTACTATGACATATATTGCATCTCCACATGTATGACCCACCTCCAAAAACCTGTGATGATCTTGTGGTGTGTCTCCATAATGGAGATGCCGCATCAATATTGAAGTTATCACTTCGTTCTTGCCCTGCTGCTGAACTTTGACTATCAGTAGTGGCCATTCTTGCACAATGGAAACTATGAATCTAATAACAAAATAGAAAAAAATAACTTTGAAATGTTTATAAAAACTTTCCTTCATTTCTTTACAATATATATATATATATATATATATATATATATCTTGAAAACTTTCTTCTAAAACATGAAAAATTCAAAAATCCATGAAGAATTAAAAAAATTCACTAAAAAAACTCATGAAATGGATTGAATGCTTACCTTAGATGCTTATTTGTCCTTTGTGGAAGCTCAATAGACACCCTACAAATGATCCTCTTCAAAACTAATGACCTTGCTTTAAGAATTTCACAATGGAGACCAAATGAGAAGAGAGCCTAGCTGAAAACAAAATGGGAAGAATGGGCAACAAATGGCCTCTTTTAGGGCCGTTTTAGGGTTGTGAGGCAAATAGAAGAAAAATAAAAAATTAAATATCATTTAGAACACATGTTTTTTAAGTCACTTAAGTGACTGGACGCTGGAAACAGTCGGATGTGCCTTGATGCTCTCCGGAGCACCCCACGCGCATCTGCAGGTGACAAAGCAGCTTCCTGGCAGCATCCACCACACCTCCTCCCGCATCCAAGCACTTGTCTGCATCTGCATCTGCACCCCCTCCTGGGCCCACGCATCGGTAACTTAGATGTAAACCAAGAAAATCACCATCATTTTTTCCTATAGCCATTTTATCCATTTTCTTTGATGGTTATATTGCTTTAGAAGCTATACATTTCCATCATTGTCGTAAACAAGCCAATTATGTTGTTCATACGCATTGCACAAAATTCCTTTCAGATGCTTGAGGGCTTAATCTATCATGTTTTTAAAATAAGTCAGCATCATATAGAAACCAATGGGCATGACATTCCACCCGTACAAGCCCCAAGGAATGGGAAATTCCATTTTATACCATATTTCTCATTTAGTTTTACCTTTGTTAACTTTTAGTATCAAATTTGTAGTTGAACTTGGAGAATATCTTCTTTGAAGCAATCCTCCTTGATGAATCCGAACTGGATGGAATGAGATAATTTGAAGGAAGAATGGTCTTACAAAACCTTCTCTTCTCTGGCTTATTTCACATGTTTCTTTACCAAGATTGATGGGCTTGGCAATGGACTCTTGTTTTCTCTAATGAAGCCTCCTAATTATTCACTTGGATGTTGATCCATCTCTTTCACTTTACTTGGATAGAGGAGACAGGTAGGTTCATGTGAAATAATATGCGTGCATTCTTTTTGCTATCTTTTCTAGAACTTTAAAGGACTCATACTGCAATCTTCATTTTTAAATCTTTCTTTGTTTGAAGAGTCTATCTTTCATTATTTGCCCTATTATTTGCCCTATCTTTCTTTTCTTCTATCCTTTTTCTGCTGAAGAATTTAATGTTGCTCTTGGACTTCTTTTCTCCATTCCTTTTGTTCAAGTCTTTAGTTAGCAAATACCATAACTGTAATCTTAGCTTGCCATTGTTCCTTAAATATATCTTTGGGTTTTTCAAAATAAAAGTTTTGTCAAAAATATGTCTCTAAGTAAAATACTATTGTCCATATCATTGAGCTCTAAAGGATCTGTAATGAATGTTTTATCATTAATGGCGACATGGACATTTTGTGCACACCTCCCAATGTTTAGTGGTTGTTAAAATTTAGTGTCCTATAGGCAGATCTATTTTTTACCTTGTAGTAAAATTTTGGTTTTGCTTTGGCCTTAGCAAATGATCTCGCCAAACCAGAATCCACAAAAACATCAGATTCTAATAATGTATAACATAGTAATGTCCCCTTCTAGGACTTAATCTGCCCTAACCTTCTCCTTTAGGATCTGTCCTGGTATAGGTCCTGCAACCAGGTTAGTATCACAAGACAATTAAGCATAAAAGCCAACATTAGACAAATAAAATTCCAATTCACTGCTATAATATTCAACATATGGGATTCCCTTGAGGTTCTATCTATCCAACTTATCGTTATTATGGAGCACTAGTTGGGAGTTGGCACTTTAGTATCCTGTTCTAGCTCCTGCAACCAGGTTAGTATCACAAGACCATTAAGCATAAAACTTTTGTGCAATAACAAATATCCTGAAGGAAGGATTGCAATTGCTATCATGTAGAATGGATTCAAATTAGCTATTACAGATCCTTGTCTTCTCTACCATATCTGTATTTAGAATTGATGTTTTGGTTATGTTCTTTTTTTCGCTAGGCAGTTTATCTCTTTTCGTACCGATTCCATGTTTTTTAGAAGCAGATAATACCAGATGTGGTCACATACACAGTTCTATATCTCTATACCATTGTTGTATTTGGAATGGTTCTTTTGGTTGGTTATATTTGTTGTTGGTCTTGATGTTTCTTACTTTATTTCTTTCTATGTCTATTTTGTGTATTTTTAGAAGCATTTGATTACCAGGTGTTCCCACATACTTACATATTTGGTTTCGCTCTTGGTCAGGCTTGCATGAATCAAACCACCCAGACATTATTAAGTCATAATTTTCATAAATGCCTTTAGCAGCACACATTCCATTTCATTGTATTGGGTCTTTTTAAGTAGATAAGAAATTTGTTTCTGTGTAGACTGTATAGCTTGCAAAGCGGGAAATGCCTATTGTAATTCTTACATTATTTGTGAGATTTTTTAACATAAAAGTGGATATGAACTTACATCCTAGGCAGTTCTACTATTGGTGTGAGATTTTTCAACTTAAAGTGGATAAGAACTTACATCCTAGGAAGTTCCACTATTGGTGATTATAGTAATTTCCTTTGTGCTTGTTTATGTTACACTATGTAGACGTTATGCATGGAAACTTGGGTCCACCTACTGTAGATTAACATAGTTCAGCATAAAATGGAGATATTATTGGCTTTTCAATTAGTGTACAAACCTTTTATGTTATTCTGTGCTGTGTAGATTTGCAGATTTTGCAGATCGTGAATTTCATGTGGCACAACTTCCAAACAATCCTGATTTCAAAGTTATGCCTGAGGATTGGGATGGCACTGCAAAAGATCCAGATGAAATGTTGTGGGAAATATCTCAGAAAGAAGATGAAATGCTTTATCAGGAATTTGTGCAACGCATGAATTATAACAAAGCAAAGGTATTTGAAGCTTGCACTTAACGATGATTGATAATCTTTATTTTTATAGAATGAATGCCAATATATATGAACTGTTGTTAATCTGTATTGGAGCATCAATATTCACATATATTTGGAGCAAATATGCATGTAAACAAAAAATTTAATTACTTTTGTACAGATTGCTGGTAAGATCAAATGTCATCCATACAGCAGAAGACGGCCTAATGAAGGATGGAAATTCACAGTTGAGGAACTAGGTCAAAAAGGTAAACGTGGAAGAGGTGGCGGGAGGAAGTTTGTTAGTTTGCCAGATGGATCCACAAGACCTCTTGATGAATTGGAAAAGATGTTTTTGAAAAGGGAGACAAACCGGACTAGACGCAAAATTATCTAAGATAATGTGCATCCAAGTTCTCATGTGAGACCATTCATTGAGCACTATAATGTGGCTGCATGTTGTAAAAAATAACTGAGCGAGTCTGATTTTTTGATCATGTATTTGTTAACATTGCTTTCAAACTAGTAAATGAATTGATTTCAAATCTTTGTAGGTGCTCAACAGTAATAGACATTATTTAACAGCTAGTTTGTTTTGCATTGTAGCACAATGTAGTTTTTCAAAGACCTTACTTCTGTAATGAAGTTTGTATGACTTAATTTAGATTTGTTTATTATTTTTAGATTATTTATCATGCATTGTTTTTATCTTCAAACTCAAAATAAAAGTGTTCACCAATGTAATTGTAGATTGGATAATATAGATTTGTTCTAAGAGGTCATATGAAAAGGTTTGCAAACCAAAAATCACAGGTGTATTCTTCTTATTGTTGTTGTTGTTAAACATTGCATTCACTTTATGTGAAAAATTGGGGGTCTATTTATGTCTATGAAATACTATCACCTGGTCATCAGTCAATAGTGTATAGACACATTAATAATTGCTCTTTTTTTTTTTTTGTTTTTTAAAAACTATAGCAGCAAGTTTTCCTTCAACTGTTAGGGTTTTCTGGCATTTTAAAAAAATCTGTTTGTGGAAGTTTTTTTAAACGTGACACAAGTTTATCGTTGCAAATTGCTACCATCCTTAAGAATTTATCGATTTTTGAATGATCTATGGTTGGTAGGGGCAAATTGATACTATGTTTTTGTTTACCGCATAGGTTAATTAAGAAATGCACACAAACAATGAACACGAACAGCAAAACTCCTTAGATTATTCGCATATGCTAGAACATTACATTATGCTTCATAAGATAAATCATGATTTACAATGATCCCAGATGGGATATAAATACTATCTATCGAAACTTTCCGAAGGAGTCCGTCAGCCACAAACATTATGTCCGCTACAAATTATTTACCCATCGGCTACAGAATACAAAAACACCGGCGGCAATCAAGTCGGCTGACATCATCCCCCTCAAAAAGAAAAGTTCTAACAAAATTAGGAGACAACCCACAGACAACAAAAGAAATACTAGAGAGAAGGAGGAGGCGTCTTAGAAGAGTGCTATTGGCGATGCAACTCATACCTCTGCTTTGTCTTGATGCGCAGATCTGTCTGAATCTGTGAATTAACCTCTATGGCCTCCTTTAGAAGAAGCGCAACATCCATAGCCTGTCTCTTGGCTAACTGCAACTCGTGCTCAGCCGCATCCTTATCCCGTACAGCCGCTTCCACATCTTGGATAGTCGAGTCCTTATCCTGCACAACTGCTGCCATATCCCTCAATAGTGCTGCTTGCTTCGCTGCCCATGCTGCTTGCTGGTCGGCCAAGTCCTCGACTAACTTCTCTCTTGCCGCTCTCTCAACTGCTAAAGATCTTTGAGCTGCAACATTGCTCGTTGCCCTGTCTGCCTCCGCGCGTCGACGAGCATAATAAACCTCCTTATATAGTTCGACGATCTCATGTGCCAGCTTCATCAGTGGAGTGTCACTCGGACCCAACTCCGACTCAGTAGCCCAATTTGCCAACATCTCAGGTGTCTCAACTGTCGGCCAACCTTTGTCCATGAAACAAGACTGAAATCGTTGCGGACAAACCCCACGAATATATGTTCAGACCAAATGCCACTCCCTTCGCCGAGTCCTAGCCTGGATTGCCACATCGTGTCCCTTCTTCAATGCAGACTTCATAGTCTTGAGGTAATCTCTGCACCTATTCTTGTTCGACCCGTAATCTTCTTTGGCAAAGCCCTTCGGTGACCATTTCGCATCACTAATCTCATCCTCCTCCGCGGGAATGATGTCCACATCCGGTGCCACCTGCTCCGCTGTCGGCGCAATCACGGCCTGTAGCACTACCTCCTCTTGAGGGTGAGGCTCTGGTACTGCAAGTGATGCTCCTAAATGCCTGGGAGACTAAATGGACGAACCACGCTTGGTAGGAGTGAGTTGGAACTGCTGCCTCAAAAACATACTGGCTCTATCCATCACCTCTGGTCGCTCTAACTGTGCGGGCTCCATGCTCTCCTCCTGCAATACTAGTTGCTGTACTGGTTGGGCTGACTCGGTTGGCTCGACCTCTGCTAATAAAGATGACGAAACAGTGACAACTGCATTGCAATCCATCACATCTAAACGAATCTCAGGCTCAGGCTCCGGCGTTGGCAACTGTGCTCTCTGTGAGACTGCCACTGTAACGACATCTGCTTGTGCAACTTGCTCTGTTGGTACAACTGGAATCACCTCCGCTACAGCCGTCAGCAATATATCGACGACTGTCCGCGGGACATCTGTCACTGTCTGTGGGAGAGCCTTTGTCACTGTTCGTGGGACCATCTTCGTCACTGCTTGTGGGACAACCTCTGCCATCGTCGGAGGGGTCATCACGATCGGGGCATGGTGCTGGCCAAACGGGGGAATGATTGACGTGCAGGTAGTCAAGTGTGCCGAAGTTGACAATTGAGGGGGGATAAAGAATGTGGACCCACTACCCGCTGCCTCACCGCTAACTTCCGCTGAAGTGCTCTCCTCCTCTTCCTCGGACTCAGCCCCGTCATTCTCCGAAGTGTCCTCCTGTCCGCTATCTATATCTCTGGAAGTGTCCAGTCCTCGGAATACTCTCTTCTGGCCCGCTGTTGTTCGCCCTGTATCCAAGTGGTGCTAATAGAATATGGGAGGCTCTCTGTCTACCAACTTGCCCCTCGGAGGAGCCTCAAAATCATCCAGTGGTATCTAGCTAGTTGCAGCCTCCAGGAATAGCCCAATGGCATGGTGCGGCATGAAAAATGTACAGTGCTGAAGCGTCATGAATTCTTCCATCTTGTCGGCGAGGACTGAAGCCCAATTATATACCATCCCCTGCATGATGCCATTCATGAATACAACTTGTGGCAATGCTATATCTGAAGCCCGAGTGGCACCAATCAACCTGCTCTTGATGACGTCCATGACGCACCTCCAGTGACCCTCCCGAATGAAATCTCTGCGAAACCCTCTGCATTTTGACCCATTAACCCCTGCGTCCCTCTCCCTGGGTGTAAGATCACGACACACTAGATCTATCCAATGCTCCTTCCGTTCCCATGAGAGTTTGTGATTCTTGATTTCCACTTTCTTACCATCGAGGCCAGGAATGCCGAAAATCCTAGTGAAATCCCTAGGTTTAAACGACACCATCATCTGATGCTTTTTGTACATGAATGTGCTTGTTCTGTTTTGTTGACTATATGTTTTTATCATGGTGCGCAATACTGATTCGAACAATCGGATGGAGAAGATGGGAAGTTGGATGGCCCAATGTACCTGTGCTTATATCAGAATCTGCTTAATCTGGTCTGCCTCCGGGGTCTCCTGCCACCACCTCCAGCATTCGCTCCCATTAAGGCCCTCGAACTGGACGATGAGATAAGTGAGTTCCTCCTTGATCTTCTGCATCTTGCTATTGGAACTCGATGGGCCCGCAACTTGAATCCCTGATGCCAAAACCCTTGAATTCTTTTCCATATTTGCCGTTAGCTGACTCTTCCACGACTTCTGTTTGCCTGTCGATTCCATGCAAAAATGGCTTATTTCTCCTTATATAAGTTTCCTTCGTCCGTTACAAGCAAAATCTCACCCCGCTGAAGAGGCAAGATCACTCCTCCGAAAGCCCAAGGTTAAGCACATAAGCTCTGGACGTGGCGAAGAGAATAATGACGCCAATTGCAGTCGAAAGTGAGATTATTGATGCACAACCAACAATAGTCAGGGAGTCTCATCTGCCGAAGGGGAAAGTTAATACAATGGAAAAGAAAGTTATCACTGGAAAGCATATAGCAGAGTGGAACGACAATGTTTCATAGCCTGCGGAAGGGTGACGTTTGGCGAATATCAAGAACTCCGCGGCCAGTTAAAGGACTCTGCAGAAAGACTTTTGACATCCATCGACTGGAAAGAAACCCCCGATTCTCACGTCTTCATTGTCGATTTGCCTGGGTTTCGAGGGTTTGAAGGTTGATTTAGCAATACCACACAAAAGTTCCACTCCAAAATACAATGATGACCTGCATATTACACGTCGCCATAGCTTTGTGAAATTTTAAAAGGACAAAAATGTAGATCTGGTGCTCCCTTCCGAATAAGAAAACACAGAATTGCTGCAATAGAATCCGAAGACAAGGCCTCTTCCCCGACAATTTGCGTGTGCAGATCGATGAGAAATCGCCGACCTTTACTTTCCAATGACAAAGTGTTCTTCTTTTCGCTACTGCCCGACGGGGAAGCCTCCTACGTAAGAAGCACCTGCGAAGATCCTCTTGTCTTCATGTTAAAGGGGCACTCCTTTGTCGAATGGCCCATGATCTGACAAATGTCACAGAATTGGTTCTTTGGACAGGATCCTTTAGTGTGACTGTCAGTCTTATAGTTTGTGCACCATAGCTCACTACCTTTTGGCTCCTTCTGCATGTTTTTAAACTCCTTTATCATGCGGATCATGTCCTTCTGTAGGGCACAAACCTTCTTGCTACTGCCTTCATCGTCGCTGCTATCTTCTCCGGAGGGCTCGTCGTCATCAAAATTAGAGGAGCTAGTCTTCTTTTTCTTCTTTGTCTTTTGCTCGCTTTCCAAGTTCAATGCTTTGTTATAAGCTTCTGTGTATGACGACGGCGACACGATTTTCATTTTCTTCCGCAACTTTGGGCCTAGACCGTCCACAGACCATCTTTTTTGAAGTCCGTCCGTCGGCTTATTTTCCATTTTGTTTATCAAGTCTTTTAATCTCTTGGTGTAGACACGGACAATTTCATTCTTCCCTTGCTTAATATTGAAGATCTCGCCAACAATTTCATTATCATCGCGCAATAGCTGAAATTCTGCGAGAAACTCTTTTTTAATGTTATTCCAACTGTCTAGCTTCTGTGGATCTGTACTAGTAAACCAGTCAATTGCCACCCCTCATAGGGTGGCCGAAAATTGCCTCATCCAGTCGTCTTCATCAGTTATGCCATTATCCCTCCAGATCATTTCACATGTTTTGCAGTGTTGAATGGGATCGGCCGTACCATCGCCATCGAACTTTGAAAGTTTTTCTTTTGGTCTCGCCATCACAAATGGTTTTTGTAAACAGGCGTTGCTCGGTCCTACAACACTGGCGTGGCATTGTTCACTCCCACATTGGCGATTTGCAATCTCACACCGGCAGACTGTTTTCCCACACCGGTAGATTGTTCTCCCACACCGGCGATCTCAACAACTACGAACCTTGGTGAAGAAGAAGGATCTTATGAAGTTGTCTCTTTCCGAAGTGTATCCCGGATGAAGAGGTCACTCCATGCTTGTGCTCCGTCGGCACTCCGAGCCGTGCGAGTTGATGCTTTTCCGTCTGAATTCTCTTCCCTCGGCGAACACAAATTCAAAAACTCCTCTCGTGCTTCGTCCACCAATTCCACCTACTGTCGAGTTTCCTCCAACAATTCTTCCATGCTCCGGTTTCTGTCGGCAATCTTCTGAAATCTCCGTCGGCGTTCGGCTTGTTGTGCTAGAATTAAATTCTCTTGCGCAGTACAGATTTTATCTTTTCCCTTGGCCTTATTTCGATCCTTGTTAAGCTGATTTGGCATTAATCTTCATTCCTCCCA
The DNA here is from genome assembly GCA_028749045.1 of Cupressus sempervirens. NCBI lineage: Eukaryota > Viridiplantae > Streptophyta > Pinopsida > Cupressales > Cupressaceae > Cupressus > Cupressus sempervirens. The sequence continues at coordinate 5,873,582 of CM053790.1, read as the reverse complement.
CCTTCCAGGTTCATAGGGCAACGACGCCAAATGTTTACCACATAGGTTAATTAAGAAATGCACACAGACAATGAACATGAACAATAGAACTCCTTAGATTATTCGCATATGCCAAAACATTACATTATGCTTCATAAGATAAATCATGATTTACAATGATCCAATACGGGATATAAATCCTATCCACCGAACCGTTTCGAAGGAGTCCGTCGGCCACAAACATTATGTTCGCTACAAACTATTTACCCGTCGGCTACAAAATACAAAAACACTGACGACAATCAAGTCGGTTGACAGTTTTCCTTGATTTTTTTGAAAAAAATCATGGACTTATTCACAAATGTGAGTGGCTATGGTTCGTAGATGGCAAGGAACCCACAAGTAGGGTACATTTCAAACTTGTGACCAAGGAGATTGAAAGTTGGAAATATAGTTTTTTTTGATGATTTTTGGTTGTAGTTGGAAATAGAGTTTTTTTGATGATTTTTGTTGACTAGAGTTAGAACTTGAATACATAGGTACTGTTCTCAAAGTTCATTGTTGAGGGGTGCTAGGGTTGACTTTTTGGAAAAAAATAATAACTTGATTTAATTTTGTTTTTGAAAAGGAACATTTTATTGGATAAATATCTTAGCTTGAACTTCTACACCTAAAAATCTAGATGTCATGGATGTGTGCAAAAGCATGTGGAGAATAGTAAGTGGAAATAAAAAACTCCGCAACTTGTGAAAAAAGTAATGAAATGACAATAAAAATCAAGGATAGTAAATGGAAATGAAAATTACCTATGTGGCAAATAGTAAAAGGAAATGGAAAACCATATTTTTAATGAATAAAGTATTAGAATGGATATCAATTGTTTATTTATGCTTTCGTAAAACATTGAATCTAGGTAGAAGGCTTATAAATGCTATAGATGGTAGAAAAGAAAAAAGATTTAAGTAGTAATTAACTAAAAATTTTTGTCAAAGGTGGGATGCTATTTATTTTATGTTTTTGATTAAAACCAATAGCATAACAAGGGTGTTCACCCTTACACAACCACAACCTAAAGGTGTTAAAAGAGATCAAAACTGTATCAATGTTACAAAATTAAATGTCACACTAATAAAAAAAGTTAGTAACTCACCTTAGGAGTGGGTAGACACTCACACAGAACATGGGGAGGCAAATGAGAAGTTGAATAGTTATTTTTTCTACATCATTAGAAAATTGTCTAGGCGATAGCAAACGAAGAAGGGTCCACATTGCCAAAGAGGATTGCACTAGTACTAGGAAGAATAAGGGTTGTAGAGGTCAAATTTGCAGCATTAGCATTATCCAGATATTAGTAGGAGTATTAAGGGGAGTCATCACCTGTATATGATGTGTTGTCAGAGGAAGAATCAATAGCCCAAATACTTAAATGCTCATCAATAGAAAAATTTAACCAAGTGGTAATGCCCTTTTGCTACAAGAGAGATCAATCAACCAAGGGACTAATAAAGAGCATCAAAATGGGAGGCTCGAATAATCCACCAATTGAGTCTATGCTTATTTACCCACCATGAAATCAACATCTCCTGTGAGAGGTGTGGGGATATCAATGTCAACTAGAAGGCGCACAAAGGTGGAAATACCAATTGCAACTGTGATATCCTTCACCTTCAGAAAATGACCAATAGAGCTGTTGATTGTAGTGCCTCTCGTGATTATAGTTTTGTGTGTTTTATTTTGGTCCAAGTTAGACTCTTCTCATCTTGTGACTATTAGTATGATGTGATAAGATATTTGCATTGTGTGATGCATTTGATTTTGATACATTATTTTGGTTATTAGTAATATAATTGCTGATATAGATGCTAGATTATACTATTTCTTACTGATTTGGTAATATCTACATGATGATTCTACTAGGATGTGACATGACGCTTTGTGGTGATATCTGAGTATTTTGTATTCGAGAACATTGGATTGTGTTTTTGAAAAAAGTAGCAAGAGGGTGTTGGCCTGTGGAACAAAGCACATATAAATATAAGGCCCAACAAATAGGCCAATGATAACGCAAAGGCCTCACAAAGCCAACACAAGGGGTGCTAACAAAAAATAGAACTAAAGAAGAAGTCAAAGAGGCCATTGCCTGAATAGAGTGGGTCAAAACTCACACTACAAGGGATGGCGGGTGAGAAATAACAAAAACCCACATACAATAGAGAAAACACAAAGGGAATGCCCACAAAAGAGGACCAAAGTCACACCACAAAAGATGGAGGATGTGAGTTCCTTCTTTGCCTTTGAACAACTATCCAAGCGATACAATCCTTAGGTTCCCCAACAAAGGAAACATTGATAGGGAAGTCAACAACACAATCCCCAAAGTGCTAAAAAGTTGAGGCACATCAACAGAATCGTGATGCAAGGCCACAAAAGAAGAGGGAGCATAAGTGCCCACTTGGCCAAAGGGTCGAGCACTAGCTGAGTAGATGGCAACTATAGGAAGACTTGGAAGAGAAGTAGAGACCAGTTCATGAATGATAATTGTGGCTAGGTCATGAACAAGCACAAGTGCCTCAACAATAATTTTGTTAGCAGTTTGGGAGCTATTAGAGGACTTTGAGAGGGAGTCATCAACATGAACAATCAAATGGTCGAAACAAGCAACCTTCCACCAAGTAGCAACACCTTTGCGACACGAACGAGCACAATTTGAAGCCAAGTGATCAATAGGAAAATAACATTGACAATGGAAAGGGAGGTCCTCATAGTCCAACCGTTATGTCCGTGGCCGGTTCCCAACCATTAGCACCACGTCACCAAGGAATGGTTGAGACAAGTCCAAGTCAACCAAAATACGAGCGAAAGTATCATGACGCTTACTACTGATTCCCATGTTATTGTGCCTCCTATGTTGATGGATATTCCATTAAGGTTTTCACTCATATGCTCGTCTTATCATAAATCATTATTTAATGTTTAATTAAAATGAGATGTACATTAAGGATTAAATATGAAATGACCAATGTCATGACATTGTAATACATATGAATGATCACGTCACTGGATCTCACTATTCCATTAGGTGTACTTTGATTACTTATGTTTATGCTTTAGCTATTTATAATCCAAGCAAGTTTACTTGATATGTGCACATTTTGTTGATCAAGTACTAGACATCATCTTATCTTGAGGTACAAGTTGAGCGTGTCTTACCACCGACAATGTTACAAGTGACAATCACATTGGTCGATTTGCATACTGAGCCAATATTGTTCTTGGATGGAACGATGTATTTGATTCACACCTAGCATCTATTTGCGCATTTAGGCATTTTTTTAAATCTCAATTATATTATATTGTAATATAGGGTGAGTAATATTACTTAAATGTTAATTAATTAGTCACCAACTTTTCAAGTAGTCCTATCACTTTAATTTGATTTAAATAGATTATTTCCCAACTTTTGGGAGTTAAAGTGATTTGTTCTTTTAATTGATTTAATTATTTGGGGAAATTGCCTTTTTGAAAGGTAATTTGAAAATGAAGTCTTTTATTCACTTTTGGTTTTGTGAATGTGCTTGCTCCTTTATGGAGAAATTTAACTTCTACTCATTGAGGGCAACTCATACATCCAATTTTTGTTGGCATTGGCTTGTTGCAATCTTTGTGGGACAATTACGATTTGTTGAGAATTTCATTCACATGTGTTGATCATTTATTTTTATTCTCTCAATTTCTATTTTTCACCTATTTGTGAGGTAGGGCTTCCCACATTTTACTCATTTCTTAGTATATTTAGTTGTTTCTTTCTTTTAATGCAATATCATGAGGTATATCTATGTTTTGCATTCTTTTGTGATTGAATTTGAAGCCTAGTTGGGTTTGTGAGTTTTATTTTTTTTTAAATAGTAACTTACCACTATTATGATGTCCCTTTTCTCCCACGATTATAAATTTCTTGTTTTATATAATATTTTGGTTAGTGGGACTTTAAGAGACACTAGATTTTAATTTCGTCCCAAGATTTTGAGTTTCATTTTAAGGCATTTTTGTGGGTGCATCAATTTGTGTGAGCCCCAATCTCTTGTGTCACTGTGCTTAGCATGTTTTTAATTTTTTCCTTGTATCCCTTGATTGTGATAGGGTTGTGCAATCAAAATGATTGAGGATATTGCGAATACTAGTTATCACAATTTGAATTCACCCATTTATCTAAATCAATGATTTTTAACCTTGGTTATTATTGAAATTTGGGATTTTGATGCTTTTGAGACGTTTTGAGCCTTTGTGTTCCAACAAGATGTGTGATGGATTTTGCTAGAATCCATACTCTTGGAAAAGTGGCTAATCAACTAATTTGCTATGTTCTTTTTGTGTGTAATTTTCAATTTCATGCCTTAAACATGTTTAAGAGTTGAATTGCATCTTGTTATTGCTTGATTGCTTGTTGGTACTTTGTCACTTGTGTCCTTGGTGGAGACCAAGTAAGATGGTGTATATCATCTATGTCCTTAGTGTAGACCAAGTAGATACAACATTAATACCCATGTCCTCAGTGTAGATCAAATGAACTTGTCAATGAGAACTATGTCCTTGGTATGAACCAAGTGGACAAGCTTGTTACTCTCATCCTCGGTGTAGATCGAGTAGATGAATCTTGTTGCTCTTATCTCTTCCATTGTGCATTTAAGTAGTAGGTCTTAATGTTTTGAGTAGGTATTGAGCATAGATTCTCACATGTGTCTCGACCCACTAGTGGTTGTACCAGACAACTAGAATTTCTTTAAAAAGTGATAATGTAATGCATTGAAGTGGGCACTAGAGCACTGAATCCTTAGATGTCATGAGTGACTTGTGCAAGTGGTAGATAACACTTGATCCTCAAGCTTGCTTGGAATGCCTTCTGTGGGTGACTTGCAATCCCTAGTTGTCATGATACTCACTATGATTAGTACTCTCATTTAGGTATAGTAGCAGTGAAGAGTAGCTTGGTGTTTTTGTGGTTGTGTTGCATAGATGTTGTATTTTGAGCTTTTAGTCCATATGTTGAGTGTTCTTCGAGTTCAAATTTTTGCAAAGTTCTATCCTTGTTCAATTTCAATGAGTTAAATTTGTTAAGTCTTCAAATTGGTCATATTTTTAAACTAGTTTATGAACCCTTACAAGATGTTGTTTCTTAGGTAAATATTTATTTTATTAAAGCTTGCTTCAAGTTCAATCCTATGTTAGACCCCAACAAGATTTTTGGAACTCATTTATACCTTTTTTCCATTTGAAAATCTCTAAGTACATATGAGATCCACTTTGTTGTTCACTCCCCTACATGCTTCTTGGAATTGCGTAGAAGAAGAAATGAAGGCTAAATGAAATATAGATTGGTTTGCGACCAAATAGTTCAAGTTCCATAATGGTCTTTGATAAAGCAAGATGAAATATTGAAGACAAAACATTCTAGCTGGTTCCTTTTTGAACATTAGCCTCCATTATTTCTTCTCGAACTCATTCTTGTTCAACTTTGAACAACTAAAGTTAGTTTGATTTCTAATATCGAGCTCTAAAACTCTTTTTTGAACTTTCCAATAAAGGAAAAAGTTAAGGTTGGTTAAAGTTCCAGCTCTAATGGCTGATGCCTCGAGGGCAACTTCTAGTCAAAGGAAAATTTTAAGTTAAACAACAATTTGATTAGTTTCATTTCTTATCTTAGACTCCAACAACCTTGGTAGAAATTTCTTTTACAAGGAAGAATAAAAACAACGTAAGAGAGAAGCTCAAAAGTGAAAAGACAAATAAGAAAAGGGACTGATAAAATGAACAACATTTTGTTTTGGTTTGGAACTTGAAAGGAGTTCTAGAAACCCTTCGTTTCCCTGATGATCTTGATAACACACATCAATCAATTGATTCTTTTGGCCCATGTAATCATGCATCACTTAAAATTGGATAAATAAAGAAAATGAATGAATTTGACCATAGCTATGACTACATCTCTTAAGCATTCATTTTAAAAATTAAACTCATTAATAAGTTAAAAATTTTATCTTTGAGAAATTAAAAGATGTAATCCCATATTTGATTCCCAAATAGGCAGTTATAGAAAATGAGAAAGGACAAAAGTTGAAAGAGTTAAAAGAAGTAGTTACCGCATGTGAAGGTTTACCAATTTGATCTATAAATATGTAATGAAAAGGTATATGAAAGAGCTTGAGTTTCCCGACCCCCCTTGTCCTTTGATGCATGAGTGAGACTTGATCAAAATCCAAGGCATTTTGGTTTTGTTTTGTTTTGTTAGGAAGAGGGTGTTTTCTTTGTTTTGCATTTAAAGAAAGAAAGGGATATATTCTAAATCTTTGAGTTTAAATTTTCTTTTCTGATTATGGTTAATTTTTGAGTTATCATAGTCATTCTTAAATTCTTTCCTATCCAATTTAATTATGCATATGTTTTCCTCAAAATATTTTAAGTTTTGGTAATTCATATATTTGAAAGGGATTATATCAAATCTTCCTCTTATTTGTTTGTAGTAGAGGCTAAGTAAATGGTCTTTGTGCTATTTATTTTTCTTTTCTTTTGTCTCTCAATCCTAAATCGTATATCTATCATGGTGATGTGCAAATATTAGTTGGCCTTTTTTGCTTTCTAGCTAAAAGTGTACCTCTGAAAAACAAAACTAGATCTTACGAGCAGTCGTTAGGATTAAAGGGACAAAAACAATAGTTACATGCAAATATAACCAATATTAGAAATTAATAAACCACAGAAAAGAGAACACAAGGCACAAAGATTTAATGTGGGTCACCCAATCCCTAGGAATCTAATTGGGCTCCACATCACAACAAGAGTTGCATCTCTAAAATTCATAGGGAGATTGTTAATCCAAAAAACAATCTCGTTGATTGTTAGTTGCAACTGGTTTTCACATTTGGGATAAAGTGAATCATTATAATTAATATGTCCAAAAGGATAATTTGTTAAGTAACAAACATGAGTCTATACTTGCAATTCCTTGTATGCTTGATTCCTTGTTTGGGTCACACGACTACCTTTGTGAGCACATTGGGGTATGGTTTAGGGTCCCACAAGGTCAGGTGGCATGGCCATTCATTTTCGAGTATCAACATATAGGTGATGAACTCGATCAAGATACTCAGTACAATGTGGATCACACTTTTTTTTGGTCCACACACATGTGAATATATAGAGTAGGGGGTGGTGGGGGGGGGGGGGGGGGGGGAGGGGACGCAGGGGTGTTGTGGTGGTGGTTGAATCAATATATTGTAGATAACTTCAAATTCTTTCACCTTTCTTTTGTTCACACAAGTTTGTTGTTAGCGATGATTATAACTCAGCTAGTTAGGATTAGGAAAAAAAAATTAAGACAAAGATACCATCACATAACACAAGTATTTATTTTGTGGAAACCCAACTAGGGTGAAAACCACATGGTGTGTGAGACGATCCTCACAAATTTTGCACTCTCCTGAAGTGTGCCTTGTCAAGAGCTTATATCTATTAAAAGATTACAAAGATACTATCAAGTGCCAACCGATCAAGGGATTTAGTAAATACCTATGAGGGTCTTTCTCGATTAAGAGAAGCAAAAGTACTTTGGAACACAAACTAATGTCTCACTTTGTTTAGGGATTCTCTATTGTGTTGGTTAGAGAAAAATAGAAGGATTGACCTAATGTAATTAGCTTAATATAAATCACTTTAATGCTCCTCAAACCTGTCTGCAACTTGCTTTGCTTATTCTTAGCTCTGCTTAGACACGATCACTATGTGCTTGACTTTGCTAGCTACAACACACTTTGTCACTATGTTTCTTAGTACACTGGCTCTCATCAACACACTTCACCATCACCCTTTTCACTTCTCTCTTCTTCTTCTCCTTGTCTTTGAGATTATACTTATCTCAGCTCATTGACATCTTGCTTATGAATTTGCAATCTAGTCGATCTTTCAAAAATTATATGATCCTTATATGCTCTGTTGTAAACTCTACTATGAGAATTCAAAATTTGAATTCTCCAACCTATGTCTAGCTTGTACTCCTATAATTGTCTTGCACCATTCTTGTTAGATGTACCTTAAATGAACATAAATCATGGATGTTCTATGACTTCAATAGCTTTCTCTATTGGAAAGAATTAAAATTTCAATTCTTTCATCTATCCTCAATTGTACATTTACCAATTCTATTAAATGCACTGTTAGGTGCGATCCACTTGCTTCATGACATGGCAGTCATCGATAACTTGCCTTTACACTTCAACCTATCAGTGTGGCTCAACCTTTCTTTGGCTCGACTAGTCACACCAACCTGTCTGCTTGCTTGACAACATCCTTCATATCCATATGCATTTAGCATAATCTTGACTAAGTATGATTGCTCTTTTCATTGCCTCATCTTGGTTTGTCCTTATTTCTGTAGTCAGACCTGTGAACTGAAGTCACACTCATGTGCTTACAAAGCTTCACCGATCATGATTACATATTGGTCAATGTTTTTTCTTGACCTTGACATCAATGACAACTGGGTCATATCTAGTCACATTGATATCTTTATCAATCCAGTCCTTAGACTTTTGACTGTTATGCCAACAATCTCCCTCTTTGGAATTAAAGGAAACACTTGACCATATCACTTGGTCACTTGTTATCTTCTTATTCAACATTTGCCCCTAAGACGATGCCTCACGTTTCAATTTTAATGCTTGTTCCTTCTTCCTTTGATTGCTTTAATTATTCTTGTCCTCACTTGTCTTTCTTGCTTTCTCTCTCTCTCCCTTTATTTCTTTTTCTTAACTTCTCCCTTTTTCTTTGCTTAGATTCTCCATCTTCCTCCTTCCCCTTTTTTGTGTCTCTGGAGTGTGTAACACTTGTTTGCTTCTCTTACTTAACTTCTCCCCCTTTGACAACAATGCAAAAGGTGTGCATCATGTTGTTGTGGCTAATTGCCCTCTGAAACAATCCCACTTATTCATCAATCCACATTATGATGAGTCATTTATAAATCATGGATTGATGCATTCCCCTTTATCTCTATTTTAGGTTTGATAGGGGTAGTACCCCTAACTTTCCTCTAAGCTACTCAAAGGTATCCTTCTAAAGAGGTTTTGTGAATATATCAACAAATTGTTCTTTGGTTGGTACATATTTCAACCTTACCTTTTTCTCTTACACTTTCTCCCTAAAGAAATGATACTTTATTGATATGTGCTTTGTCTTCGAGTGCATAACTATGTTTTTTGATATGTGCTTTGTTTTCAAGTGCATAATTAGGTTCTTTGATATGTTTATTGCACTTGTGTGGTCACAGTTGATAACCAACGGTTCTTTTACCTTCTCTCAAATTCCTTTAAGCAATTGTTTAATCCAAACAACTTGCACATAGTTCACTATTGCTGTTACATACTCTACTTTTGTTGTTGCAGTTTTGCTTCTTGTTGACCCATGCCACCAATCTTCTGTAATGTCCCCACTATTAGGGTTAATTGGGGACCATATTAACTACAAAGAGATTGGCAAGTTCATAACAAGTCTAATAAAATATTTCATATCTTTAATAAGATGAATGGTTTGAAATGATTAAAACTCATAATGAATGTCCTCCACCAAGTTGTACTTGAATCATTCTCGATCAAGTGCACTTGGATCATATCACAACATTCATAACGAACGTCCTCAGCCAAGGTATGCTTGGATCATATCTTGACATTCACAATGAATGCTCTCCACCAATATTATACTTGGATCAAAGATATTATATTTCTACAATCTTTTGTTATTTTTGATTATCAAGTAACACTTCCAATCCCTCATGTTCCCTTTCTTTAGTCAAACCAAATTCATAGCCATTAGACAAGATAATATTGATGTCCAAGAAGAGACCACAACATGGGTCTATGGGACTGGGAGCTTACAACCAAGAAGATAGCACCAAGCAGAACACGAACTGGTGCCGACAAAAGAGAAAGCACAAACCTAAAATAGAAGATGAAGAAGAGAGAAAGAGTCACCCCGAACATGATTAGAGTTTAGGGATCCTTCTTCAAAGGGAAGAAGGACAACAATGAATGAGATGGAAAACCAAGGACTCTGTTCTGTCGCTGAGTATTGTAGGAGGATTGTCATTGACGAAGAGGAACACCATGGGGTTTCACTGATCTAGAGTGGCCATTGTCAGGGACACTATATGGTCGCTTCCTACCCTGGGCAGGAGACAAAGGTGAGAAGAAGGTCATGATAAGTTGTACCTGGGTTTGGCCCATGGGGAAAGATAGTTGCAAAGTGTGGTTGTGAAGCTTTATGGATTCACGAAGATAGAGCACAAGGAAATGCTGATCTGTGAACCTGAAGAAGTCTGAGAGGTATCTGCACTCTCTAAACAAACAATAGAATCTTCCTCTGATCTCATAGCATATGGGGCATCTGAAAAGGAAATGAGTCTTAGATTCTGTCAACACCATGGTACAAGTCTACAAACCCAATCCTCTCTATCAATGTGGTGGTCAATCTGAATCCGAAGTTGATGGGAGCCCACCTTGAACGAGCCAAGAGAGATACATAGGGCATGGGTCCACTGTCTATGTAAGTAGTCCAAATGCCAAATGATCCCATCTCGAATATCCAAGAAGTGTTTGGCATACAATGCCATCCTTAGGCGTAAACCCCCAGAGGATCAACCTAGGTTCAGACAATATACTGTCTATAGATGTTAATTCTGACATATCTATTCAACTCCTACCAAGAGGGGAGGAGGTGAGCTGGAGCATCTTGTGAGAACTAGTAGGGAGGGAGATGGTTGATGTCTATACCAACCAATCTTAGTAGGATAGTAGCCTTAGTGTACCAACAACAGGCCCTAGAGGTGGGATCAGATTCTATAATAGAAACTGAAGAGAAGTATGCCAAGAGAGGGCATTTGTGTCAACCTTCAGCAGAGTTTGCAAAGTCATGAAGGCGGTGGAGGAACTAGATCAAGTAAAAATTGACCGCCAATTTGAAAGGGTGGGCAAAAAACTTAGCCAAAATAACACTGTTAGGGGGGGGGGGTGTGTGGATCTCTGGCATCTAATATTTTGAGGGAGCAGCAAAATATAGATACAATCAATCGAGGCCCAATCTGAGTCTAAAAGGGAAGGCTCCTATACCATTGAACCATAGAGCACCGTGGGACTGACTAAGGAATCTAGGTGGGATAACTTAGTCAAGGTGTCTTGGAAGTGATGTGTAAAGCATTGTCTCTTAGGCATGGCAAGGGAAACTTACACTTTTCAAATCCAAGGCTGAATGGCTGGTCACAAGCTAAAATGGGGCCTAGAAAACTTAACCCCAAGGTATGTGTAAGATGAAGCAATCTCAACTTCCCAAACTTGGAAGTGAAAATGGAGATGTAAGGTCTTTAGACTGTTGAAGACCATAACACAGGTCTTCTCAAGGTTCACAACCAACTGTCTCAAGTCACAAAAAGATGCAAGTCTATCAAGGAGCCTTTGAAGCCCCTCAGGAGAAGTGAAAAGAGCTACATCATTAGCAAAAAGGAGGATGAAAATTAGTACTCGATGTACATGGCAGCCGTCCCCTAAGGAAGAGGAGTCATTGAGAAAGGTTCGAGCTCATCAATGTAGATCCCAAACAAGGCGGGTGTGAGTGGGCAACCTTGTTTCACCTCAATGGTGCTCTGGATAGGATCGGAGAGGACCTCGGGGGTCATGAGTCTACAAACCATCTTCTCATATAACCTCATGATCGCTGTCAATAAGATCTCAGAAATACCAATATCTCTAAGCCTCTGAAAAAGGGCCACATGAAAAATGGAGTCAAAAGCCTTATGAAAGTCCACAAAAAAATAGTAGACTTTCGTCTTGTAGTGGTGGGCCTCCTTGATAATAGCTCGCAGTGTGAAAATATGGTCCATGGTGTAGTGGTATGCTCGAAAGCCTAGCTAGCCCTTGGCCCTGTACCCTCTCATGTCAAGCTCTCTAGATAAGATGGTAGTCAAAGCTTTGGCATAGAGTTTGGAAAAGGTATGCCCGATCATTGTGGTCATATAGTTGTCATCTAAAACCAATCTGGAATTATGGATCGGGTGGATAGTGTGCATTGAATTGAGGAAAGGACCCAAGATCAAGGCACCAAGCTTGATGAGCTCAGCTTGAAAACCCTCCTCGTCAACCGCCTTGTTGCATCTCATAAGTGTGATGACCTCATAAATGTTGGAGGTAGAGAATAGGTGACAATGGGGAGGTGACATGGGATGGGGAGAAAGCTGGCCATGGATGTCATAACACATGGAAATGTGGGAGGTGAGGGAGCAAAGGTCTGGGGTGGATGGGGGAACATGATGCGCCAAAACAACTTGGGAAAATGAGTAAGTGTGTCGCAGAGGGACCTACACTATGAGGAAATGAATACCACTTCTTATGGAAAAGAAAGCGATAGTAAGAGAGCCATAAGTCCATGAAAGCGGAGGAATGAGCATCAAAGGCATAGCGTAAGGAGAGGTGGAAAATTTTATAGGTATCATCATACCATTGGTTCATGGGACAAGTATTCCGCCGTGTAGATCTGGGGGTGCGGGGACAAGGGTAGTGGGGGATGGAGAGGAGAGTAGACTCCCATATCGCGGAGGCAAGTAGATGGAACATGGTGGATACTTGGTTGTGATCAGTGAAGCTATCAGAGTAGAGCAATCTTCTCAGATGGAGGATGAAAATGTCTTGGTCACTCTCATAGAAGCACAAACAAGTAGGGGGGTGGAGCAAAGCATTGGGGGGGTGGGTTTGAGAGATGAGAGGTAGAGGGTGGGAAGAAGAAAAGACATGAATTGAAAGGCTAAGGAGAGTGTGATCAGCCAAGGAGAGGGGGGAAATGGTAAAGATGTGGATGAGGGGGATGAAAGAAGCAAAACTAAGGATGTAGTCAACCACGTTCGCACCCCCACTGTGAGGCCAACAGATAAAAGTCTCAGAACTTGGGAAACATGAGAGATTGTTCAAGATCTTCGGATTATAGGACTATAGTAGGAAACAAGCCCTCTGTGATCTTCAGATAAGCGCTGAAGCCCCATATTGGTAAGATCTCTCTTTGAAGTACAAGTCAAGTCAAAACTGCAATCGTGCTAAGGAGTCTAAAGATCTCTAGTCAACATGTTGAAGTCCCTTAAGATGGTGATGTCACCTAGAGCCCCAAATTGGAGATGTAGTCATATAAGTCAGTAAAAGGGTTCCCATCTACTACATTATGCAAGGCATAAGGCAAGGAAACCAACGGAAAGTAACAAGTAGCAATGAAGATATCTCTCTGATGATGACTAGTGTGACCAATGCAGATCCATATAAATCTAGCATAAATGTCAGAATGAACCACCAACGTAGTGCTAAACAAATAATCTCTAATCAAACATGCAATGCCACCAGAGCCACATACACCCCTAGAAGCTCAGATGTCCTCTCTACAAATTGAAAGCCATTGATATCCAATGTAACTTGGGAGAGGATGAACATGACTCTCATGTGTCTTGGTGACTACCAGGATGTCCATAGAACCAACAACATCACAGAGGAGACACAAGAGGGAACACAAAGAGCCATTACCATTCCAGCAGTTGATAAGAAGAGAGTCAAAGGAGGGTCCATCCTTGACCAACTGCTTTCGAGAGCGTCATGCAGCCTTGGGAGCTTGTCTCGATACTCGCTGCTAGGAGAAGAATCCTCAATAACTAAATCTGAGGTTATAGATAACTGCCCACTTACCACTATGCCTCGCCTCAGTCACAAGGCTCCTAGAATACTTCAGCTCTATCACCTAGGATTTTGTGAGATCCTCATCTAATTAAATCATAGGGGAAAGAGGGAATGACTTCCTCTTCACCCTAAGAGCCCGCAACCTATCAAAGAGGGAGAGAAATAAACAAAAGAGCTACTTGCAATATCCTTTCCATTTCTTGTAGGAGAAAGAGTCAAATATGACTTGAATGCAACTTCAATCCCATGCATACTATTATCAAAGTTAATTCAAAAGAAGTTAACTTGCCTATTAATGCATCTAGAGTGACAACTCTTGTACCTAAAGATCTAACTTCTTGAATAGCTAAAACCTTAATAGCATAATGAGATAGTAAAGTTCTAAGTATTTTACTCACCACATCCTCTTCCTCAAGAGTTACACCAGCACATCTGATAGAAGACACCATATCTTTGATCCTTTGACTATATTGTTCAATGTTCTCATTCTCCATCATTCTCATCTCATCGAACTTTCTTTTCATGCTATCCACCTTGGCCTTCTTCACACATGAGTCTCCACCATAGACTCTCATAAATTTCTCCCGCATGCCATAAGCAGTCTCTAGATCTTGGACATTCATGTATCCTACATCTAAAAGAGTGCTAGTTATAGCCTCCATAGTAGTTGTATGCTCCCGTTGAGCCTTCAACTAATCTACATCAAGGGTTCCTATATGAGAAACATATCTTGTAACTAAATGATTTTAATACTTCTCACCAATACCTTTGAGATAAACATTCATCCTGCTATACCAAACTATGTAGTTCTCCCTTGTGAGGACCTTCCTCTTCATAAGAAGTCTAGATCTTTGGCATTGGTGTATTCTACATTTGAAAGAGTGCTATTTAAAGCCTTCATAGTAGTTGTACGCTCCTATCGAGCCTTCAGCTGATCTACATCAAGAGTTCCTATATGAGCAACATATCTTGTGACTACATGATTTTGATACTTCTCACGCATACCTTTGAGATGAACCTTCATCCTACTACACCACACTAGGTAGTTCTCCCTTGTGAGGACCTTCCTCATCATCTTTGGATGTTTGATAGAAGACACCACATCTTTGATCCTTTGACTATATTGTTCAATGTTCTCACTCTCCATCATTCTCATTTCATCGAACTTTCTTTCATGCTATCCACCTTGGCCTTCTTCACATGTGAGTCTCCACCATAGACTCTCATAAATTTCTCCCGCATGTCATAAGAAGTCTCTAGATCTTGGATATTCATGTATTCTACATCTGAAAGAGTGCTAGTTGTAGCCTCCATAGTAGTTGTATGCTCCCGTTGAGCCTTCAGCTGATCTACATCAAGAGTTCCTATATGAGCAACATATCTTGTAACTAAATAATTTTAATACTTCTCACCCATACCTTTGAGATAAACATTCATCCTGCTACACAACATTGTGTAGTTCTCCCTTGTGAGGACCTTCCTCTTTATGAGAAGTCTCTAGATCTTTGGCATTGGTGTATTCTACATTTGAAAGAGTGCTAGTTATAGCCTCCATAGTAGTTGTATGCTCCTGTTGAGCCTTCAGCTGATCTACATCAAGAGTTCCTATATGAGCAACATATCTTGTGACTACATAATTTTGATACTTCTCACAGATACCTTTGAGATGAACCTTCATCCTGCTACACCACACTAGGTAGTTCTCCCTTGTGAGGACCTTCCTCATAATCTTTAGATGTTTTCCTAAGGTTGTTAACCCTCACCTCAATAGAGGCTAGAGCTTTGATACCAATTGTTAGTTCGAAGGGATTAGATTACTGAGATTGGGGGTGAATCAATAATTAACTTTTCAACCTTTAAACCTTTATCTCAAGAACAACTTAATAGAAACACATAAAAGCATTCAACACATAAGAACATCCACAAGATTGACACAAAAAAATTGGTATCACAAAAACCCAACTTGGGTGAAAAATGCGGTGGGGACAAATTGTGCACTCTTCTGAAGTACACCCTGTGATGAGCATAACTTAGGAGTTACAATGACACTATTAGGTGCTACCTTGTTAGCCGATTTACCTCTAGGCATGTTGAAAGCTTTACCTTGTTAGTAGTGGCCTAGTTAAAGGAATTGAAACATTAATTAAAGTGCCACCCTATTAAAGGATTTACAATAAAGGACCTATTAGGATCCACCCGCTTAAGGGATTTTGGCTGGTATAACTGTTAGGGAACAACAAAAAGAATGATCCATGGAACAACACTACCTCTGATTGATTAGATCCACTAAAGCTCAACGACACTTGACAACATACTCAAATCTTCTCTGGTTGGATTGCACTTTGCACTCTTTTAGCATTTTCTTAACCACCACCATCAATAACAATAAATTGTTTAGCCTTTATCAGTATATATTAACCTTTCTAGTCCACTGCCTTAATCAAGCCCTAGAATTCAATATCAATGTGTATTTCAAATATCCTGCTTAGATCCAACTTCCATAAGACAAACCTTAAACCACAAAACATGTTTGCATGATTGCACCAATTCATAGAATTTTGAACCAAAGGGCAAACGAATTTTGACCAAACACTTGCTTTCTCTAGAATCTTCTCCATACATTGTTATCAAATAATGTGATAAAAAATCATCACCTTCAATCATGCATCCACGTCACAAGCTAATGACTAATTCAACTAAATCTACCACAGCCTTAATATCGATCATTGATCATCAATTTACTCACTGTCACTTAAGAACTGAATACTCTTTAACATGTTCATCAACTTTGTCACTGCTTCATCAATTACCTATCCATTATGTCATGACTTCACCAATCATGATACATAGTTTCAATTGTAACATTCTCCTCTATATTGTCTTGTTTACATCATTCCAAGATTGCTCCACTTCACTCATCGTAGATTTGACAAACCAACAAATCACCTATCTGTGAGCTCTCTATGGTTTTCTACCGTGGGTGTTGTGGGTCCAGACTATTGAACCAGAAATTCGAAGCAAAGGGATTGTATACTAGACCAAATTGTATGTCATGGGTTCATTTCTGTTGTTTTTGTAGCAGGTGACGTGGGTGCATTTCTGTCATTTTTTTGCACTTTCTGCTAGGGCTGTGGGTCCTCCTTTGTGACATTCCACTTGTTGGAGTTGGTCTCTGTTGTTTCTACACATTCCATTGGTGCCATGGGTCCTCCTTCATCTGAGTGTTGTACTGTGGGTCCTCCTTCTGGTGCCATGATTGTCGTGACCTCTCTGCTACTGCTGTGAAACCTCTCCACTATTGTAGTGATTCCTCTCTACTGATGTCATGTCATGGATGAGGTGGAGCAACTTTTCCGATTTCTTCCTTGTTGGTAAAGTGAACCCTTCTCTGTGGTGTGTCGTGTCTGCTAGTGCCATGAGTTCTCTACAAAATATCTAACCTGCGCTGAAGTTGAGAATTCGGCAATATCCAACTATTTGATAGAATACCTCTGAAGCAAGCCTATGTAACAAGGGCTAGTTGTTGGCAAATTGTTTGACAGAATGCCCGAATTGCATTAACATTGCCAGTCTTTGACAATTAACTTCTTCTAGCTAGTACCGCACCTCCTTGTGCATCATGGACCCCCTACCCGACCCTATCACTCTCCAGCATCTCATTGACCACTTGACAAAAGTGGAGTCTGAGAATACAGTCCTGAAAGATGTAGAACTCTATTGTCATCCTCACTCTCTAAGAAAATGCTTGATCAACTGTCTATATTGGAAGTTGAGAATCATACTCTCTAGGATACTGTGCAATCCCTAGTTACTAAAAAAGTAGGCCTTATCTTGACTTTGTTATCAAGAAACTCAAGGAATTGAACACTATCAAACAAATACAATATGAGGTTATAGAGAAGCATTCCTCTCTATTGATAGAAACTGAAGCAAAGGTAAATAATTAGGCCTCCTTGTGCAACTTTGTTGTTGTTGCACCACTTTCAGATGTCGAGAAGTTGGTTCAAGGAAAGATGGATGATGAGTGTGTGAGGTGGACTCATGAATTAAACCAACGAGTTCATGGTCCCCATTTCAATGTTGACCCCTTAGCGGTTGGGCACTCCTTCCTCATAGACTTGCTTGGCATCTCAGACATTACACTTGACACTCTATTTATTTAGTTTCTCTCCCTCTCTGATGGGTTGTGGGCACTTAGGGCAAAGAGGAAGTTATTCCCTCTTTCCCCTAAGATTTACTTAGATGAGGATCTCAAGAAATCTCAAATGGCAGAGTTGAAGCATTTCAGGAGCCTTGTGGCTGAGATAGGGTGCAATGGTAAGTGGACAGTTATCCGTAACCTCAGGGCAATCATTCAAGATTCTCCTCCTAGCAGTTGGGAATCGAGATAGGCTCCTAGGGCCGCATGACGCTTTCAAAAGTAGTTTGTTAAGGATGGACCCTCCTTTGACTCTTTTCTTATCAACTGCTGGAATGACAATGGCTCTTTGTGGTCCCTAACGGGTCTCCTCCATGATGTTGTTGGTTCTGGGGATATCCTAGTAGTCACTGAGACACATGAGAGTCATGTCCATCCTCTTCCAAATTATGCTGGTTATCAATGGATTTCTGTTTGTAGGGAGAAAGGTATGTGTTTCTGGGGGTGTACATGGTTTTGGTGGCGTTGCATGTTTGTATAGAGATGATTTGTTCAGCGCTATGTCAGTGGTTCATTCTGACACTTATGCTAGATTTATGTGGATCCACATTGGTAACACCAACCGTTGTCAGCGAGATATCTTCATTGCTGCTTGTTACTTTCCACCGGTTTCCTTACAGTATGCCTTGCACAGTGTTGAGGATGGGGACCCTTTTACTGATTTATATGACTATATCTCCAAGTTTGGGGCTATAGGTGATGTCATCATCTTAGGGGACTTCAACACATGGACTAGAGATCTTCAAACTCTTCAGCACGACCACAGTTGTGACTTGACTTGTACTTCAAAGAGTGATCTTACCAATATGGGGCTCCAATGCTTATTCGAGGATTATAGTGGGCCTCTTTCTAGCTACGATCACCACCTTCTCCATCTTTGTGAGTCCTCTGACCTGATGATACTGAACAACCTTTCTTGTCTCTCAGGCTCTAAGACTTTTACCTGTTGGCCTCATAGTGGGGGTGTGAACGTGGTTGACTACATCCTTAGTTTTGCTTCCTTCATCCCCCTCATCCATAGCTTTACCATTTCTCGCCTCGCCTTGGCTGATCATGCTCTTCTCAGCCTTACAGTTCATGTTTCTTCTTCTTCTTCCCACCCTCTACCTCCTATAGACACCTAAAAAACCTTTAGAAAATAAAGTATTTTTATTTTCTGAAAAAACTCTGATGACATCATCATTTATTAATTAATTAATTAATTTATTTTTATGTCATTAAATCCCTTTATCTTAATTAAAAATATTTAATTAAAGAATCCCTCCCAAAAATGTTTAAATCTTATTTCAACATTATTTCCTTATTTATTAATTATTTAATTAATAAATTGGCCAAAAAATGCAAAATAAATAAAAAATTTATTATTTGCCCAAAACTTGGCCAATTTCCTTAAGACCGCTAACCTCTTTCAAAATCTTCTAATCCTTCTTTAATTTTTATTAAAGGCTAATCCCATTATTTCCTACCCCTAATCCCAACTCAAAATATTTAATTAAGATTAAATATTAATCCTCATGTTTATTAAATTTTTTTTAATAAATATCTCCTCAACCCAAACTCTTGAAATAAATAAAACTTTATTTATTTCCTAAAAATCTAATTTATCCTCATCCTAGGAAGTTCTAGACTATTCTAGAAAGTCTTTATCCTCATCCAAAGTCTAGACTCTTCTAGAAGATGTCTTTAAACCTAATCCTAATCCCCTCCTAACCTTGTCACATTCCCTAAACATGGGTTAAGACTTACTAAACCAAGCCAAAGTTAACAAATATCTCCTCCTTCACCCACCCTCATTAAATGCCATCCACTTGCCTATCCCTAAGCTAATCCTAAACCATCCTAAACCATCCTCTAATCATTTGCACAATCCTAAGCAAGCTTAAAACCCTCCTAATCAAGCCTAAGTCGAAATTTCTCTCATCTCCGTCAAAATATCTCAACCATAAAACTTTATGAAGCCCACTAGGCTATAAATGACTCTTCAAAGCCCTTTTATTGCTCTTACAAGCCATTATGAGGGTCTTTATGAAGATTTTATCCCTTGAGCCTCCTTTGTTGACTCATCCTTCCCCTTTCCTCCATCCTCTCACCTTGTGACATGTGTCACTCTCTGATTGGCTGTAAGGAAGAAAAATCCATGTGCTCTCCTCTCATGCAATCTGAGCCCTCCATGAGCTTTTCCCCATCTTTGCATCTTAGCCCTCAATCCCTCAAGCCTCTTGCCTATAAATTGGATCCTTCCCCTTTGCAAAATAACACAATCTATGAAGTAAAGTCATAATGCCATTTTAAGAAGCCATTTTACATCAAAACCATACACTCACACCCAAATTCCAACTCCATTTGAAGCCCTTTTTAAAGCATAAGCTTGAGCATACATCCTATCTATTTAGACAAAGCTACTCAACAAGAGAGCTTCTTATTGAGAGAGCCCATTAATGGCTCACATTCTTAATTGAGAGCTCATCTTAGTCTATCTTGAAGTTTATGAATTTTGTTTAGTTTGTAGAAGCTTTATTTAAATTTGGTTTCTATTAGCATACTAACAATTCTCATATACATTTTGGCACGCCCGGTGGGACCCCGCATGGGTCATCTTCATTAGCTTTTTTAGTCAAGTTTTGTATGTCATTTGCTGATTTTGGCTAATTTTGTTTGTTTTTGTGATTGGTAGGATTGTATAAATTGGTTTTGTAGGTCCACATGAGCATGAAGAAGAAAAAGGAACTCATAGTATATCTCATAGTGTTTGCAAATTTTTCAAGCTTATAGGTGGACAAAGCACTTGGATTTCTTCTTCCCCTTCTTGTCTATATTCTTCTTATTCCATCTACTTCTTCTTCTTCTTCTTCTTGTGGGAGATCTTGGCCATTTTTTTTTAAGGAAGCAAAATCATACACACTTCTTTTCAGTGCTTAAAATGAACTCCCAAAATCATACTTAAATCCATTAAAAAACTAAAAATTTGCAAAAAAGAAAAAATCTTTTAACAAGTGAAACTAAACCAATCCAATCATTTGCATCCTTGCAACATCAAGATTTTAGATGCATTCATGCAAAGTTAGGAACACTTCATTTTTAAAAATTTAAAAAGAACTTCAAGTTTCCATTTCAAAAAGTTCAAAATCAACACTAAGTGCACACTAAAATCTAAATCAAACTCAAAGCGTCAATCAAAGATAAAATGAACCTCATTTGCAAATATTTTAAAGTTCTTTTAAAAATCTCATGAAAACTAAGAGTCCTAAATGGTTGCCAAAAATTGTCCTAAAAGCTTTGTTATTTGTTCCAAACAAATGTCTTGTTGCAAAATCTTGAATTTTGCTTAGGTTTTTCATGCATCAAAACAATCTAGGAATATCATTTTTGGGCTTAAAATATGCAAACTAGAACACAAAATCTTGAATGAAAACCAAAGTCCAAAGAGTCATTTTCACTTTTGAGTCCAAAACAATTTGAATGATCTAAAGTTAAAACAAAGCACTTCAAAGTTCTTAAAACAACACACAAAATCTCAATCTTGAATGCTCAAAGGAAAAAACTTGAATGTTTAATCACTTGTCTTTGAATGCATGTTGCTAAAATCACTCTTGAGTGCCATGGATTAAAATCAAGTTTGTTTTTTTATGAATGCATGATTAAAACAACAAATCCAATCTTGAATGTCATAGATCAAATAATCATCTTTTGGGGCATAAAAGGAATCCACATTTTTGAAATCTTCTAAGTTATAAAAACTAATAAAGACGCATTGAGTAAGTTTGTAGTTGGACTCACCCTCTTTAATCACCCATCAATTTAACCATTGGTTGCAATCTCAGCGCCATGTATGGGGATGGGTCTACCTAAGAGGGTGTTAAGTGCTCCACAAAGATCAAACTCCACTCACTTGGGTCTTTAGTGGTTTTTCTAAGTTAAAAAATTCGTTGAATGCGCATTAATCTCGCTCACACTTCATTTGGGCATAAAAATTGGACAAATCTTGACGTGGAGGGCCTCCAAGTGCGCGTTTGACAAATCGAGTTTCACATATCTTTGTTTCAGGCTTAAAACAAACTCACACTCAATCTTGAATGCCTAACAATCAATGAACATCACATAGTTTTGATGCATTTTCAATGACGTTCGCATTTCTTATGTTGACGATCTCTCGACTTCTATTATGCTAACAACGTTCTCAAATTGGAATGAACATTGTATGCCATAATAACAAGTGTCTTCAATTATAGCTTACAAAATCTAAATCATCAATTGGAATAAATGTGTGCCTTTTAAAGCCCAAGATCATGTATGTGGTCTTGTTTTACACTTTTTAGGAGGCCTGCTTGGGGATTTCATCACCCCTTGGGACGACCTCAACTCTAGCGTTTCAGCGAAGTATAAAAATCGGGAGATGAATCCAAAGACACCTCTCTTGGAATCAAGATTCTGTCACTCGGGCTAAGCCTCTAGGAACTTTATACCCTTGAGAAGTGAAAGAGGAGAAGTGGGTTACCACTCCTCTCAGCTGTGTGACATCTTTTTGGTTTCATCTACGGATTTGGGCCTCACGTACCTTGCGTATATCGAGGACTCCCTAGCTATAACAAATTTCATCCTTGTAGAAAGTTTCTTAGGATGTTGGTGTGTTTGACGTGCTTGCTCCAAAATTTTGTCTACTTGTTTGTTCATAGCTTTTGAATGAATGTTTTCCAACTTTGGTCAAAATCCCAAAAAAACAAAAATCTTCCAGCTCAAGGCATACTTAGCGTAGTCACTGCCTCATCAGAAAATCATCCAAGCTCCCCCGCTGCAACTGAATCTATCTAGTTCCTTGCTTTAGAACAATCCCAATTCCAAAGTCTCTCCAAATCATCCCCCCCAGCCAGCTAGCAACCCAAGCCTTTAGAGAGTTGTTGTCATTCTGCTAGAATTTGCTATCCAATCAATCCGACCAATCCACCAGCCTCACCAAGGTTATCCCTTTGACAGAGCTTTGTCTAGGGTAATCTAGCTTTGTCACTTGTTATCCCTCATCACCTTGAGCTAAAGGTTGGGATCCACAAGTGGTCAATCTCGTGTCATGCCCATAGGATCATTAGTCTATCCTTAAGTTGACACAATCTCCACCAGCCTCACCAAGGTTATCCCTTTGACAGAGCTTTGTCTAGGGTAATCTAGCTTTGTCACTTGTTATCCCTCATCACCTTGAGCTAAAGGTTGGGATCCACAAGTGGTCAATCTTGTGTCATGCCCATAGGATCATTAGTCTATCCTTAAGTTGACACAATCTCCACCAATCTAGCACATAGGAAAGCAAAACTCTCACTTTTTGACAGCTTGCCCTTGAAGTCTTCCATCCACAGGAAAGCCAAAAATCTCTAGCTAATCCTCCTTAGGTCTGTCATACAACTTTGACTCTCCCTAGGAAATCCTTCATCAGCCAATCCAAAATCTGTGCTTAATCCAAATCTAACCATGAGCTTTCGTGTTCATCCATATGCAAGACCCCATCCCCATCCGACTCATCATCAAAACATGAAATCCCAAACCTATCATGATGTGTTCGGTCGTATTGTCCTTGCTCCCGCCACCTCCTATTCCAATGATGATGAAAATCTTGTTGACTATGACGGGTATATTGAAAGCCTTAGAAACATTCCCCCAAGCATCCCACAAAATCCATGCATTCTTCCAAACTATCTAGTCATGCCATCTCATATCCCAACTTCTCCTCCATCACCCAATCAACCAAGCTTCCAATCTTTCACCCTCATCACACCAGCTATTGCTATCAATCCACCACCTCCACTTCTGACAGACGAGTCTCCCAGGAATCTCCTAGAGGAAATACAAGAAAAGCCACCTCCAACAGTCGATAAGCCATGTCATCTAATCCAACCATGTGAAGTAGTCAGTAATGAAGCTTCCCATCTATAATATCACCTCCATCTCCCAAAGCTATCATCCCCATACCATCCATCAAGTTGCTTAAAATCCTTCCACTTCCTGCAAGCATCAAATTCCCATGACCCATCGAATTGCTCCAAATCCCATCCACATCTCCTCCTCCAAGCATTATCCAAATCCCATATAATGAACCTCATGCATCCACTCCCATCCATTCCTGTCAAGATCTTGTCCAAAAGCATGTTGAAATATCCTCCGATAGAATAGTAGATCTCGCCATCCCACTTATTCCCCTACATGATCCACTTTTACCATCCCCTCCATATCTAAATCCTACCATCTTACTTACTCCATCTCAAGATCCCTTTCCCTCAGCCCACCCAACTCAAGATCCTATCCTCCCATCTCCTCTACTTCATGATCATACATCTCCCATAATCCATGATGATAGATCCATTGAAAAAGAACTAAATATCATATCCGAAGCTCCAACTCCTTCAGCTAGTAATGGACTCACATCTTGTGTTCCAAATAATGAACATCATATTGAAAAAAGAAATGAAAATGTATTTCTAGATGTTGGTATCCCCGCTATTCCTGCATGGTCCCAAGTCCTTCCATCTCCACCCCAAAGTTCCCATCCATCTTATTTCACATCTATTTTGGGCCCTCATCCTACTCCTTATCTCCAACCCTCCATTTTGGGTCCATATATCCCTTATCTAAATCCCACACCCTTTCCATCCATTTTGGGTCCTTACATACCTAATATGAATCCTTTATCCCCTCCATCTATTTTGGGACCTACACCTTCCCCATTTCCATCTATTTTGGGCCCATATCCTTCCTTCCCTCCATCCATTTTGGGAAATTATATCCATCCATATCCTATGTTCCAATCTATCCTTCCATCCCCTCAAATCCACCAGCTAGATCATCAAAGGCACTCACCCTTGAATCCCTTCCAACCTTTAAACCCTATCACTCCATCAATTATCCCTCCATCTCCTCCATGCTCTTGTTCCCATCCCATGGCTAATAGAAGCATATTGGATGCCAAAATACAAAAGCATAAATCCAAAAATCCACAAAAATCCAAGTCTCAACATGTCCCTTCTAAAATACATGTTCAAAACAAGAAACATTTAATCCCAATCAAAGAAAAAGTCAAGAGGCCACAAAAGCCCAAGCTAAAAAAGTCAAAAATCATGTGGATACCCAAGATGCTCATAAAAGAAATGCATCTCAAAGAAAAATCTCAATTGGCATCCATTCATGCTACTCAAAAAGCCTCATCCATCCATCCTTCATCCAAATCCCCATATAAGCATCCTTCATCCCCCAATCCACTTTTAGTCCATATGCTTCTTATCCTAAATTTCCCATCCTCCATCTTCCAACTCTACTTTTAGTCCTTATCTTTCTCTTCCTCCATTTTCTCCTCAACCTCGCTCAAAACCATCTTTCCCACTACTTTATCACCTCTCAAGGTGTGTGCCAATGATGATCTTTCCATTTTCCTCATCCATTTATCCACAAGCCTTATGTCTTTGCATCCATTATCTGTCAAACTCCCACCCACCATTCCACTTGTTCAAATCCAATCCTTTTTCATCCATCCTACCAACACCTATGAGCCAAAAATAGCTAAAGAAAGCCAAAATCATTCCAGCTAAGTCCAAAGTCAAAAAGTCAAAAAAACAAATAAAGAAAAATAAAGCGTCCACTGGTGAAAACTTGGCAATTCAAGCGCCTTGGACAAGTACCATGATGAAAACTTGGCAAACAACTGTCATGCGTAATCCATCCATCCCAAGTTTAGCCTATCATCCTCATTCTTTTGGTCACATCTTGCCATCCAACTCCATCTTCCAATCCATCCACCTATCCTCCACCCTCCATCTTCCATCTCACACCATCCACTTATCTCCTGTAGCTTCAGCCAACCATCCTAGCTATCATCCATCTCCCTAGCCCCTTCAGCTTTTTCCATCCTAGCTTCAATCCTATCACATCCAGCATAAGACCTCCTTCCGCATGTTATCTTCTGATTGGGGGCACTATATTCCTTGGAGATCTTGTCTTGTCCATCCTCCCTTGTCATTGGTATCTAGCTCTAGGCTATCCTCATGCAAACCCAATGTCATCTCTTTATATCCATCATAATCCTAGCTATCTACCATCCTATCCAGCCATCTCATCCTGCTCCTCTAGCTATCCTTGGTCACAAAATCTCTCATCATCATTGGATGCATCCTGCCAAATCCATATCTTTCACTATCACCCCACCCTTAGCTTTCGCATCTTGCACAACATTGAACCATCCCGCTATCCTATCATCCTGAGCTTTTGCCTGCTTATAACTATCTTGGTCAGCTTCAGCTTGTAAATATCTTGGTCCGTCAGCTTGTACATCCTCTTTAGCTTAGTACCATTTTATCTATCTAGCTTTTGTGTCAGTTCCTCCTTGATCAGCATCTTGCACACATCGCACATCTTGGTTAGCTATTCCAATGCATCCTTTAGCTAGATCTCTTGTCACCAAAGTGTTATCCTTCTTAGTTTAGCTTGCCAGACGCATCACTCATCCAGATCCACCAACTTAGGTGCTCTCCGATAGCTCCTTGTAGGATATAGCTTTCCTCATGTTTGATCTTGGTACGTTAGTACCTTGTCCTACCCATCTCATAGGCAAACAGTTCTCTTTTGGATTTTCACTTTCTTTCGATTTGGAATCTTCCCTTTTGGGTCTTGAAATATCTTTTCCAAGCAATCCTTTTGTTCCCTCCTCAAGGTTGCCACGATCTTCCATATCATGGTATACTACGAATGGGGAAATCTGGGCATAAGGTCTTGATCAAGTCTTTTGCTTGTTTTCTTTTCTGCTTGTGGGTTACCCAGTGTCGTTTCCACACTGCTTCCTCTGAGATTCATGTGTGATACTGGGGCAATCCTTGCGTGTTTGTTTTGAGTCAGTTCGTCAGTCCTGTGGATAGTTGGTGAAAAGGCCTTGATGTTCTTGGTAACCTTAGCAATTAACCAACAGTCCTATAGCAAATCTAGTGCTCAACTACATGGTGGTACTTCTCTTTGAAGTATCCCCTCGCTCAAAAAGCTTCAATGGTTTTCCTTCATCTCCATTAGCCCCCATCCATATCCAGCATTCATCTCTCCTACCCCATCTTATGCATCAGTATCTCTTTGAATCACTCCTCACCTTTAGCTTTAGGGATCCACAATCTTAGTCTTAGGGATCCACCAATCCAAATCAATCCACCAAGCCTCATCTTTCGAGATCCACAATCCTAGTCCTAGGGATCTCCGAAACCCATCTTCCACCAATTTGACTCTTTGAAATCCTGTTGCATTAGCTTTTTAATCCCCTCATCCATCTCCCCATCATGGTTTCTTTTTTATAGCGCTCCGCTCCTTCATCCTCCACCTTCCCTAAAGTCTTAAGCTTGCTTCCTCTTGTGCATTTGATTCTCCTTTATCATTCTCCCATAGTGAGAGTTTGAGCTAATTCAACCCCTTCTCTTTGCCAATCTGAGTCTTCTTGCTCATCTCGGATTCTTGTACTTTTCAAGAAGTCGTTGAGCCTCGCTTTTTCTCCCCGCCGCCTTCTTGAGGGGGCATCTTGCAGTCCATTCTCTCCTCTTCTGCTCTAGCCTTGGGCATCTTATTTTCTTATCTTTGATGACATGCCACTTGCGGCATCACATCAAAGAGGGGCAAAATGTAGACACCTAAAAAACCTTTAGAAAATAAAGTATTTTTATTTTCTGAAAAAACCCTAATGACATCATCATTTATTAATTAATTAATTAATTAATTATTTATTTAATTAATTTATTTTTATGCCATTAAATCCCTTTATCTTAATTAAAAATATTTAATTAAGGAATCCCTCCCAAAAATGTTTAAATCTTATTTAAACATTATTTCCTTATTTATTAATTATTTAATTAATAAATTGACCAAAAAACTCAAAATAAATAAAAAATTTATTTTTTGCCCAAAACTTGGCCAATTTTCTTAAGACCACTAACCTCTTCCAAAATCTTCTAATCCTTCTTTAATTTTGATTAAAGGCTAATCCCATCATTTCCTACCCCTAATCCCAACTCAAAATATTTAATTAAGAGTAAATATTAATCCTCATGTTTATTAAAAAAGTTTTAATAAATATCTTCTCAACCCAAACCCTTGAAATAAATAAAACTTTATTTATTTCCTAAAAATCTAATTTATCTTCATCCTAGGAAGTTGTAGACTATTCTAGAAAGTCTTTATCCTCATCCAAAGTCTAGACTCTTCTAGAAGATGTCTTTAAACCTAATCCTAATCCCCTCCTAACCTTGTCACATTCCCTAAACATGGGTTAAGACTTACTAACCCAAGCCAAAGTTAACAAATATCTCCTCCTTCACCCACCCTCATTAAATGCCATCCACTTGCCTATCCTTAAGCTAATCCTAAACCATCCTAATCCATCCTCTAATCATTTGCACAATCCTAAGCAAGCTTAAAACCCTCCTAATCAAGCCCAAGTCGAAATTTCTCTCATCTCCCTCAAAATATCTCAACCATAAAACTTTATGAAGCCCACTAGGCCATAAATGACTCTTCCAAGCCCTTTTATTGCTCTTACAAGCCATTATGAGGGTCTTTATGAAGATTTTATCCCTTGAGCCTCCTTTGTTGACTCATCCTTCCCCTTTCCTCCATCCTCTCACCCTGTGACATGTGTCACTCTCTGATTGGCTGTAAGGAAGCACAATCCATGTGCTCTCCTCTTATGCAATCTGAGCCCTCCATGAGCTTTTTCCCATCCTTGCATCTTAGTCCTCAATCCCTCAAGCCTCTTGCCTATAAATTGGACCCTTCCTCTTTGCAAAATAACACAATTCATGAAGTAAAGTCATAATACCATTTTAAGAAGCCATTTTACATCAAAACCATATACTCACACCCAAATTCCAACTCCATTTGAAGCCCTTTTTGAAGCATAAGCTTGAGCATACATCCTATCTATTTAGACAAAGCTACTCAACAAGAGAGCTTCTTATTGAGAGAGCCCATTAATGGCTCACATTCTTAATTGAGAGCTCATCTTAGTCTATCTTGAAGTTTATGAATGTTGTTTAGTTTGTAGAAGCTTTATTTAAATTTGGTTTCTATTAGCATACTAACATTTCTCATATACACCTCCCATCTCTCACTACCTCCATGCTTTTCTCCACCCCCTTCTCGCTTCTTCTTCTATGAGAGTGACCAAGCCCTTTTCATCGTCCATTTGAAAAGATTGCTTTGCTTTGATAGCTTCACTGATCACAACTAGGTGTCCACCATCTTCCACCTACTTGCCTCTGCGACATGGGAGTCTTCTCTCCTCTCTATCCCCCACCTGCCCTCTCCCTGCACCCCCAGATCTGCACGGTGGAATGCTTGTCCCTTGAACCAATGGTATGATGATACATTTAAAACTTTCCAACGCTCCTTGCGCTAGACCTTTGATACTCATTCTCTTGCTTTCACAAACTTACAACTCTCTTACTATCACTTTCTTCGCTGTAAGAAGCGATTATTCATTGCCTCACTGTGTAGGTCCCTTCGTGACACACTTACTCATTGTCCTAAGTTGTTTTGGCACATCATTTTCCCTCGTCGCTCCCAACCCCGTCAACCCTTGACATTCGCTTCCTTGCCTCCCACGTTTCCATGCTTTATGACATCCTTGGTTAGCTTGCTCCCCATCCCATCTTGCCTCCCCATTGTCACTTGTTTTCCACCTCCAACATTTATGAGGCCATTAGACTTATGAGATGCAGTAGGGTGGCTAATGAGGAAGGTTTTGAAGTTGAGCTCTTTAAGCTAGGACCTCAATCCTGGGTCCTTTCCTCGCTACAGTCTTTAATAGAGTAGTTTGTCCTGGGTTTCCAGACTCTTGGTCGATGCACACTATCCACCTGATCCATAAGTTTGGGTTGGTTTCAGACTCCAACAACTATAGGACCATCATGATCGGGCATACCTTTGCCAAACTCTATGCCACAACTTTGAATACCATTTTATCTAGAGAGCTTGACATGAGAGGGTGCAAGGCCAAGGGTCAAGTAGGTTTTTGAGAAGACTACCAGACCATGGACCATATTTTCACACTGTGAGCTATTATCAAGGAGGCCCACCCACTGCAAGATGAAAGTCTATTGTTGTTTCGTGGACTTTTGTAAGGCTTCCGACTCTATCCCCCTTGCGACCCTTTTTCAGAGGCTTAGAGATATTGGTATTTCTGAGATCTTACTAACAATGATCATGAGGTTATAGGAGAAGGTGGTTAGTAGACTTAGGACCCTCGAGAGCCTCTTCAATCCTATCTAGAGCACCATTGGGGTAAAGCATGGTTGCCCACTCTTAGCCACCTTGTTTGGAATCTACATTGACGAGCTCGAGACCTTTCTTAGTGACTCTTCCTCTTCCTCGGGTGACGGTTGCCATCTACACCAGGTATTGATCTTCATCCTCATTTTTGCTGATGATGTGGCTCTTTTAGCTTCTTCTTCTAAGAGGCTTCAAAGGCTCCTTGATAAACTTGCATCTTTTTGTGACTTGAGACAGTTGGTTGTGAACCTTGAGAAGACCTATGTTATGGTCTTCAACTGTCTGAAGACCTCACATCTCCATTTCCAATTCCAGGGTCAGGAAGTTGAGATTGCTTTATCTTACACATATCTTGGGGTTATGTTTTCTAGGCCTCGTTTCAACTTGTGACCAACCATTTAACCTCGGATTTGCAAAGTGTTGGGTTCCCTTGCCATGCTTGAGAGACAATTCTTTACACATCACTTCCTGGACACCTCGACTAAGTTATCCCTCCTAGATTCCAGACCCACAATTCTCTATAGTTCAGTGGTATGGGGGCCTTCCCTTTTGGACTTAGATTGGGCCTCGATTGAGCATATCCAAATTTTGCTCCTCTGTCGGATTATCAAATGCCAAAGATCCACCCCCACAATGTTATTTTGGTTGAGTTTGGTCCCCACCCTTTCAGGCTGGCGGCCATTTTTGACCTGATCTGGTTCCTCCACTGCCTTCAAGGCTTTGCAAACTCTGCTGAAGGCCAACACAGACACCCTCACTTGGCATATTATTGGTACACTAGGGCCCGTTATTGGTA
This sequence comes from Cupressus sempervirens, assembly GCA_028749045.1. NCBI lineage: Eukaryota > Viridiplantae > Streptophyta > Pinopsida > Cupressales > Cupressaceae > Cupressus > Cupressus sempervirens. The sequence goes on along the minus strand of CM053790.1, from coordinate 5,842,594 downwards.
CACTAAAGCTACTATCCTACTGAGATCAGTTGGGATAGACATCAACCATCTCCCTCCCTACCAATTTTCAATGGATGCTTTGACTCACCTCGTCCCCTCTCAACAAGAGATGAATAGATATGTCAGACTTGACATCTATAGACAATATATTATCCAGACCTAGGTCGATCCTCCAAGGGGTTTACACCCGTAGATGACATTCTATGTCAAACACTTCTTGGATATTCAAGACGAGATTATTTGGTGCCCGAACTACTTACATAGACAATGGACCCATGCCCTATGTATCTCTCTTGGCTCCTTTAGGATGGGCTCTCACCGACTCAAGATTCATATTGACCACCATATTGATAGAGGATCATGTTTGTAGACTTTGTACCATGGTTGAGGCAAAATTTGGGACCCATTTCCTTTTTAGATGCCCCACATACTACGAGATCAGAGGGAGATTCTATTGGTTGTTTAGAGAGTGCAGATCCCTCTTAGACTTCTTCAGGTACACAAATCAACATTGCCTTGTGCTCTATCTTTGTGAAGCCATACATCTTTGCGACCACACTTTGCAGCTATCTTTTCCCATAGGTAGGACCCAGATACAACTTATCACGTCCTTCATCTTGCCTTCATCTCCTGCCAAGGGTATGAAGTGACCATATAGTTTCCTTGACATCGGTCACTCCAAATTAGTGAAACCTCGTAGTGTTCCTCTTAGCCAACAACACTTCTCCCATAACACTTAGCGACATAATAGAGCCCCTGGTTGCCTCCATCCTTCTCATTCATTGTTGTCCTTCTTCCCTTTGAGGAAGGATCCCTAAACCCTAATCTTGTTTGGGATGACTCTTGCTCTCTTCTTCATCTTCTATTTTAGGTTTTGTGCTTTCTCTTTTATCGACACCATTTGTTGTTCCGTTTGGTGCTATCTTCTTGGTTGTAAGCTCTTAGTCCCATAGATCCGTGTTGTGGTCTCGTGTTCGACATTAATATTATCTTATCTTATCTTATCACTTATCAATAATTGTTCTAGTAATTGCAATGTCAATTTACTCGATCATCCCTTTCTTCAATTCAATCGTAGTGGTCAGAACATAGACCTTCAAAGACATCCTCAATGCTCTCTTAAATATCACAACTATTGAAACTCACAACACTTTGCTCATCATGTTTATGCTAGGTAACATACTAGGAACATTAGGTTGATAGTTGACATCAATGACAACATAATAATTGATCATCATTTAGTTAAATATGTACCATGACATTACTAACATCACTTGTCATCACACCATCAATTATGCCAACAACCCCAAATAAAATAAAGGAACAAAAGATTAAGAAGAATAGCCAAATAAACTTTGAAAAAACAAAAGGAACCACAAAACGATTAAATCCACCTAATAGAACTCATGATAACTAACCACAAGAGAGGACCTCTCAAGTCATAAGAAAGTGTTCACCTTCAACTCACCTACGTCTACAAAAGAAGCCAAAAAGTTAGATGAGATGTTTGTATTAAATCTAAAATAGTCTATCGATTTAATGAAATCCCAATCGAGGACCATGCAAAAAGTCTCCATTGCTAATAGAGCGAGCTTACTCAACTGGCCCTAGGCCTCAATGAGAACCAACACACGAACAACAACAAACCCCATTTTAGGAAAAATGCACTCGCAAATATGCAACTCCTCACATCCCCAGAATCCTTCCTTTAAAAGAAGACGAAGTGTCCAAAAACACTCCCCAACTCCACCTATGATATCGAAAAATCACCACCTTGCACCTTAATAGATGTGAATCAAAGGAAATCCTACACCAGAGAATTTGCATGTACCCATCTCATCCGTAAGTGTCCTCATCACCAAAATAGGCTAGCTAATATGTACTTCCCCAACGTACATAATCACACTGGACCATAACAAGAGCGCTATGCTTGGAATAATCAATGTTTAGACATAAAGTAATGGCTTGCTCGACATGTTGGTGTATAACATTGATGGCTCTCAAGCTTCATTTTTATCAATTTGGAGTTTTAGGTAAAAGGATTGGAAGAGTTTGGGGTCTTCATTCTCTTCTTTCTCCTATTACGCATGTTAAATTCTCTTCTTTCTCCTATTATGCATGTTAAGATTTGAGGCACTTTTGTCACTAAGAGCATTTGGAAGGCCTTAGAATGGTTCAACCATTTCTCAAATGGGATAGAGATTGTGTTAGGCATGATTTTTATTTATATGATGTCCCCAATTGTTGGTTATGGTACATTTCCTTTTGCACAAATTCCGAACATTAAACTTTTTGCTTGTGTAGAAAACATAACAATATTTGGCTTCATGCTGAGAGGACCCTTTATAAAAAAATATAGAGTCAATATAAATTCATTCTTTATTATTTAAAGTCATACATCACAAGCTTTGACTTAAGTTACATCTTGTTTGGTGGAAACTTTTTTCGAATATGACAAGGCTTTCACAAATTACACACTTAAGCTTTTAGATACATTTTCCAATTACCTGAAAGGCACAAATTGAACCAAAATTACCCCACTGCCTACTGTCTTTGGTTTATTAGTGCCCTCAAATGGGAGAATGACTAATGGCTACAATTTGAAGATCTTAGAAGTCTAGCTTATTAGACTTAAGATAATCAAACATTTCTGTTAGACTTGCCCTTGTGTTCAAAGTTCCTACAGGTGGATTCATGGTGTTTCAGTCTTCTTCATTTTGAACCATTCAATTGGTGGAATGCTCTATATTTATATTTTGCTCGTGGGCCAGATTATATAGCTTTTCTTTAGCATTTTTGAGAGGCTCCATACCATTGAAACCGTTAAGTCCACAAATTTAGCTATTTTAAGTATAAAGCATCTATTAAGATTTGGAGACTAGATAAAAAGTGTGCAGTCTCATTTCAGCAATTATTTCAAATTCAACTGCTTGTAGAAAAGATGGCACTTGGATTCCAACTACTTTAAAGACCTTTTCAATCCCTAGACCTTGCACCATGAGTCACAGCCTACCCTCAAGACTCTGACCAGCTCCTCCTCACCCTCCCCCAGCTGAGTACTTAATGGTAACATTGTTCACACACATTTTGCACAGCATCAATCTTCCCCCTCGGCCAACTTTCCAAGGAGGATGGGCTTTTATAGCCCCTCGTGGGAAACCATCCACCATCTTTCCAAGGAGGATAGTCTTATACAAACCTTCATAGGAAACCCTCTATTGCTGCCCCACCTTATCATCACTCCTCTCTGGCACATAGGTGCCATCTAGCTCAGAAACCACTCCTGTATGGGACATTTTATTTACTTTGGCCTATGACGATCACACCATTCAAGATGGAGCAATTGCTCCCAATATTCTCTTTGAGGAACCTTTTAAAATAGATTTTGTTCATACCAAACGATTTAACACCTTCTCTTGGTGCAATAGCATTTGGTTAGTTCTCTGCTCTTCTCTCTGTCAACCGTAAGGATCATGATACCTCGTCTTTGTTTCTCCATTTGCCACTAGTCTGTAGCCCATGCTTAACTCCATGCCTGCTCTGTTGTAAAACCATCTATGCAGTTTTACACATTTTAATTGATTGGATTCTACACATTTTGAGTGTGCAAGATCATTTTTGCTCTCTCCTCCCCAAACAACAAATCAACAGAAGATAACAAACTTTGTAATACCAATACTGGTATTTGCCTGTGCATTTCATTGTATAGATATCACCTTCTAAGCTAAAAACTGAAAAGCACCTCAAATAATTCAGTGTCCTTCAACAATACTTACAACAGTTTTTGGTAGTTGTGCCACAAGAAAAAATAATTCTAGTAAGCAAATCAGCAAAGAATCAACTGACAATAGATATCAAACTTGACTAACATGTCCATCTGTGTACCCCGCAAAGCACAGTACCGTATATGCTTGACAACCTAAGCATAAGATAGTTCAAAAATTAACAAAATATATGTGACCACAAAATTATGGGTGATGTCCTGGGAACCTGTGGGCTCAAAATAAATGTTTCCCTGTTTTGGAACCAAACAACCTTCTCTATTTGGAGTATAAAAACAGGAAAAGCCAGAAGAGACTTTTCATTACAGCTTTAATATACAAGATTTACTTAATACTTTAATTGATTTAGTTTTCTTTAAGTTTTTAAATAAATGCACCCTCAATATCTCCCTACAGTCCCCAAAAATCATCAATATTTTTGCCGCCCTTAAAACTGCGTCCATGTTTCCTCTTCCTGGAACTTCAGAAAAATGCTTGTTAAAACTCAGTTCATTGGTCCTTTCAAGATTCACATAACCGAGATCATAATAGGAAATCAACATTGCTATTTGCCCATCTGTTTCTGCCTTAAAAAATATGCTTTTGAAGCATTTCCGCATGCTGTGCACTAAACAACAATTGAAATGTAAAAGTGTTACAGCATCTGATATCATCCCAATTTGTGTACATGCCTGTAGGGGTAGCTATGTAAGCCTTAAACCATACAAATTCGCAATGGGCAATGATAGCATGGAGAGAATAGTGACTGAAATATTGCATAATAGTTTTCTGATGGTCCAACAAATTATTCCAGCCCATATGCATAATTATCTCCCCTAAATTGTTTTTTCCAAAACAGTGATCATGGTAACAATGTTTGTGAAGTTCAGTACGTTTATGAAGATTAAAGGTTCAATCTAGTCGGAAATTTCAAGTAGGTTTGGACAATTTTAAAGCTATGTAACATTCAGATTCTGCATAATCACAAAAACAGAATACCATAATGATCTTAAAGATTTGATCCCTCCACAGTCAGTGTTACCAAAAATGATTTGGGAAATAACTGTAAAAGTTTTATGCTCAACGTTTTGAACAACTAAGCTGGTATCAATCAGTTACATTAAACAATATTAAAATATTTTAATGCACATGTTCATAGTATTTCAAATTTTGAAGCAACATAATAGAGAACAATATTTAAAGAATGATGGTCTCCATAAGCTACAACTGTTAGGCTCTAAAACCAGACTTTAAACATCTTCAAAATCAATATTGATATATAATCTAAATCATGATCAATGATAAAATTGGTGCCCATATCCATTGTCAATGCATTTGGACTAATTTTGTAATAAATACAACATCCATCATGACATTCAAAGAACAAAGGCTAGAAATAGGATTTGCATCACAAGAATTAGGGTTAATGTAACCTGACAGTGACAGATTCAAACTCTTAAGAAAACAAGAATTGGCAAAAATTCTGAAGGCTCGTTAAAGACTTGCAACTATGATTCACAATTGATGATTCACTAATGTCATTCCAAACATACTGAACCCATTCTAAGCATGAGGAGCCAAAAAAAACTGATTGCATTAGTCCCTAATTGCCCTGAACTCGCATTGAAATCCTCAATATAATTGTGTAGTCGCCTTCTGTCAAATTGTTTTATTGTAGACTGCTTGAATTGGGTGCCATCAAATGGCAGAATGACACTACCCTTACTGGTTGGGATAAATCCAAGCTCCGACCTTGAAGTAGAAACCCAGGTCAATAAAAGCATTGGACAACTAAATTAAAAAAATGTTTAAATTTTTCAATATCTTCAGAATTTTAATAATAACTACATATGACCTGGACATGTGAATTGACAAATACTCCAAAATCATTAAAACGGAGGATGTAAGACCCAAAAGCTTCTAGTTCTAAAAGAAAGCAACACAAAAATAACAGTATACATCATAGAAGAATATAATGTCGTGCATAAAATATTAAGATCTTGAGGTTATATAGTACATTATGAAGACAACATCATTAACTTCAGTCTTTTGAAGCCTTGTTGTAAAGAAACCTAAAAATGGAACATTAGCAGTGACAGCTATCTTAGGTGTGAGCCTTGTCAGTTGCAAGTGATCTGCCAACTATGTTTGGGGAAAAAATTATATAAATGGTTACAAGACTGTATGAGTAAATACAATTTCAATAAATTTGTGGAGGCTTGTTACATCCAATATTAAATAGTAGAATGTGCAATGATATTATAGGCTGCATTTCAATAGCTCTTATGCTCAAAAAGTTGGCGAACATTAATGTTCAACCAATAACATTCTATCTATTACACCGTTATAAGCATTTACTTTTGAAAGCTAAGCTTAAAAAATTTACTCCATAAAATTACAAATATCCTATTAAGCTACCTCATGATTATCATTTCGGTAACTCATGCATACCTTAAAAAATTACAAATATCCGATATTGTTGCCTTATGATTATCAATTTGGCAACTCATACCTTTGAATGTTTTTGGTAAACACTTGATGCAAGTCTTTGTTTTCAGTTGTACCTGGCATTATTGATCAACTTGCACGGGGTTGAGCTTCACTTGTTTATATGTTTGTAATTGTATGCTAGATGCTTGTCCTGCTGTCCTGCTGTAATCTGAAAAGAGATCCACAGACTCGGAAGAGTCAGAACCCTTTCCGCAGCCTTTAATCTTCCCTAAACCTTTTTAAGTTTTGCTCCAAGGCTCTGCCACAGACTCTAGCATCCAAAGCTAAACTTTACAGATGACTAGCAATAATTAATTAATATCGCAATTTATAGATTTAATTTTTAAGTACTGAAGAATAAGGCCATTCACGTGAATTCTCAGAACTGTCTTATCACTTGAAACCTGATCATGAGTGTTTTTAGAAGACAAAATTCAGGGAGACATTATAAAAGCCTTTTAAAGATGTTCTTCAACAACATAAGAACAATCTGCAGCCATCTTATCTTAAAATTCAAAACATCTCATAGAGTTACATGCAAAACAGGAAGTTGGATCTTGACAAAAAGCAGGTTATTTTTTATTGAAAGAGCCTGTACTTATGTAAGACATTTCATCCTCACTATCTTCAAATTCTCCTGCAGAATCGTTTCGATCCCCAGGTAACTGCAAATACTGAAAGATGGTCCTCTTTCATCAATTTCAATATGCAAATCCTCCATCCTTTCTTCAAAAATTTTATCACTACAGTTAAGAAACCATGCCAGGCTACATTTTATGCCCTTGCTTAATATTGTTCGAAAACGAGGTTTGATTCTCCATTCCAAGCTGTAAGTAAAGTATTCTGGAAACTCTACAAGCTCCTGCAAACACCTCTTAATTTCGGTCTTATAATAATAGAAACTGAGTTTCATGGATTCCACATCAAGGGCAAGTAACTGAGGACAAGCAACAACCATTTTTGTTACATTTTCAACCGCAAAACCTCGTCCCTTTAAAAAAAGTAGAGGCCTTACAAGTTCGGCTGGACAAAGACTAACAATCTGTGGCATTTTCTCTGACAATCTACCAAAATCTTCGGGACCAACCTTGGCATTAGACTTGAAAAATCGCAGTAGCAAGTCCAATTTTGGCTTCAGAGTAAGTCCCAAAATGTGTGGATACTGTGCAATTACGGAAGCAAGAGCCTCATGCCTTACACCAACGCTAAGGAGGTGCTCTACATTTGGTTTTATTGTTTCCTCCAAATCATATCCAAGAATATTTGGTCTTTTCTCAATCATTCTAGTTATGATTTGTTTAGGGAACCCCAGACTCATAAGATAATCAACAAATGGTTTGATTATTGTCCCAACTCGCATGCCCGATATCTGAGGATATTCTGTCAGCATAGGCCCAATATCCCTTGTATTTACTCCAATATTGACTAAGTAAGCCACAGAAGTACTCATTGTACCCTCAAGTTTGAATCCCAAAACCTCAGGATACTTCCTCAACGCAATAGGAATGTCAGTCTTCTCAATGTCAAGTCCTCTTAAATACTAACAATGGGAACCAGCTCTACAACAACACTAGCGTGCAACAATCGAGGGTATCTTCTAAGCAAAACTGGAAGATCCTGTTTCTCAATACCAAATGTATACAGAAAATCCAGGACAGGCATCAAGTTCTTCCTCACGCTACATCCAAGCATGAGAGGATATTCGTTGATATCCTTAATACTGAGCCCCATTCCCTGTAGAAATTCCACCCTTTCTTTCATAATATCAACTGTTGATGGAAGCTCCACCTCTTCCAGCTCGTCAGGCACAATCCCCAAACTTCTCAAGCAATAAAAAATCATTGATTGTGAAGCAAGCTTATCCTTTTCCCCCAGCGCTGCACCCCATAGGCATTTGATACTCTGGAGGTAAGTTTGATGCCATCGCAAATGCCTTTTGGGGCACTGTTGAAATAGCCCTTGTCTGCTGGATCATACATGATGCCGGTGGAACCATCCGGATAAAGGATTTCTTACTTGCAAATATGCAGTTTCTATAAAGGGGAATGCAGTTAATCTCAGTTGATCGTTCTTGGTTCAACTTTGCAGAAATCATCCTTGTTCGAACTTCCCCTAAACCTGACTGCATCTCAGATGGCCCTCGTGGATTTAAATTTGTAGAAATTGCACTTGTGTGGACTCCCCTGAAACTAGGGTAAATCTCATTCGGACTTTTTTTATTTAACTGCGTAGGAATTGCCCATGTGGAAACTTCTCCCACGCATGAAAATATAGAAATGGAGCTTTGCGGCTTTGACTTTGCGAATTTTGTTCTTGCAGGAAGCCTTCTTAAACCTGAGTTAATCTCAATCAGGTATTGCTTGTTTGCCTCGATCAAAGCTTCTATTGTTGCTTTAGATGCTTCCATCGATATTTTTGAAAGGGAACTTTTGAAAAGCACGGTTTTCATACTAATCTCTTTAAACAATCTCTCTTTAACCATGCCAGCAATGAAAATCGACTAGCAAATTGGCAAAATACGATTATCTTCACGAGGATTTAACCTCACTGACATGTTTATAGCCCTAAATTATGATAAGGTAATAAGGTAATAGAGAAAAGACAATAATTTTGACATGCGTCCAAGTGGGCTACATTTTTCTCATGTGGGTTTGAGTGGGAACCGTATTTCTCACACGAACTCAACCGTTTAGGGCCCATTTGGTGAGCGGAATAGGAATACGTATTCTAGAATAGAACGTATTCCTGTTCTCTGTTTGGTTCAGCGAATATTTGATGGGAATTCGCGGACCTGAAAATTTATGTTTTCTAAAATAAATAAAAATGAAATAGGAATACGTATTCCAATACCACCTATTTTGGTGGAATTGCAAAACCCCATTTTTGGGCCAAAAATGGAATACGTATTCCATTTTTGCTTCGTATTCCAATCCCGTTTTGGTGCATCCAAACAAGGAATTCACAATTTTTGGAATACGTATTCCTATTCCGCTCACCAAACGGGCCCTTAAGGCTTGAATATAAGAAAAATGTTCTAAACTGATATGATAAAGAGTGACAGTATAACGACCCGCTGTGATATTATAATTCCATTGTAAATTACTGACGTCGTTCCTTCACAAAGCTCAAAAGCAGTCTTAACTCTTCACATCCATGACCATAAACTGAATCCTATATCCAACAGAATGAATCTAACATCCTATAAACTTTTTGAAGAAACCAAAGAAACCTAGACAGCCATAAATATTAGCCTTTTACTGCACTGCTAACAGAATAAACAGACTTTGAAACATCATGAATGCAATAAAAAGTTCCAACCAGGGGAGAGGACCCAGTACTTGAGCACGTTCCAATGGTTGTGACAGTAGTTGTTAATTTAATACCTACACTTGTTGATTGAATATCCAACAGTTTTGACAAGATTGTACCAACAGATGTGACTTTAAAGTTGTTCTTTCTAATGATGATTACCCATAAGTAAATGAAAAGTGTCCCTTTTTCCCAAAAAACAACCAATAGTGTGATGCCACATCAGCTACACAAGTATGGGGGTCTCCAATGCACTATGATTGGTCTCACTTTTTTTTTGGGTTGTTTTGGACACTTTGACAAAAAGTATGCTGATGTGGCATCATATTTGATGATGTGGCTCTAAAACCTTAGTTATAAGCAGGGGACTTGCCAAGTAAGCTACTATGAAAAAATGAGAGTGATTTGAAATTTCCACATAAGATTTTTAGAAGGGCGAAGTTGGGGTGCACAACTAGTGGGTCCTCTCCCCTACCAGCGTGGCTGAAATGTGCGAGATGCTGTCATTGCCATGAATGATCAGGTTTACGTAAGAAGCATTTCTTATTCAGTCGCTTTAATTGAAGCAAAAGGAGGCCATAAATTTCATTGCTGTGTAAATGTATCGTTTATCAACACACATTAATTTATTTGATAAAAATTTATGTTTGGACTATAACTGCTTAGGAGCTCTTTGGCCTTCCCTTCGAATGAATGTGATGATTTTAATATCGTTTGGCATGAAATTTGAAATATTGATGTTTATTATTTTATTATTTTTTAAAATAAAATTTTAATTAATATGTATGCTAACAAAAAATTAAAATTAAATTTTTTAAATGTATTTAAACATTGATGAGAAAACAAGTAAGAATGTAGTTTTTGGTGAGTAATATATATTAGCCAGCTTGAGTGTGAACAAATTTTATAAAAGGCTTCCTTTCATTGAGGGAGAACATATTTGCTACTTCAATCTTTTTGTTTTTTTTTAACATTTGTTATCTTGTTGAGTCATATTTAAATTGTCCGCTTCAAAAATATTCTCAAAGTTGAAGCAAAAGTCATTATATGTTGGGCATTGTCTCTACCACATCCATGTTGTAAGATATTTTTTTCTTCCCATTCTTCCTTAGATCAACCTTTTACACCTCAAATGATGTGAACTTGTCATAAGTTGTGCAATAAAGATTTTTGCTCACCATTTACTATTTGTTCCTATGTATGTTTTCTCCTCATAATCTCTTGTGGACTTTAATTTTATGATATAGTAGTTTTTTTTGTGCCCATTTTGTTTCCACCATTTATGATACTTTTGAAATTCTCCCTCAAACACTTTTATTTCTCCATTGTTATCCAAACATTCATGCATATTGACAAACCATTTTTTATCCATTTGATGTTTTGCTTCATCGACTTATTCTTTCTTTTGTCTTGTCTTTCCTCCATGATCAATTTAAGCCAACAATATTTTCCCATACCTGGAGTATTCTTTAGATAGCTTACCAACCAAATTATTATCAAAGCCTTTAAAGGAAATATGCATGTTTTTGCCAATAAGATATCATAGGGGACATTGGTTTTAATATTGAGGGCGTTGATGATTAAATGTTTCTAGATTCCCTACTTGCCTCCATTTCTAATTTAAAAAGTTGCTGCCCCAAATCTCACATTTATAAAGGATCACTGAGATAACAAACAAACCAAAACATATTTTTTTAAGTTTTCCAATCCCATAATTTTGCATTCTTGCATGCTGATTTTCTGAGAGATTATTTGTAATACCCCTTTGATAGTTTACTTTTTAGTATGATGTTAGCATCTTTTGAACCGCTTTTCATGTGTTTGTGGGTTATTTTCATGTGTGTGTGTGTGATGATTATATTTATGTTTATGGATTACTTACCTCATACTTGCATATGTATGGTGTGTGTGTGTCTCTTATATTTTTCTTAACATCCATGATGTGGTTGAGGCAAGGAGTCATAGTCACTTACGAGTCATGATCTACAAGATGTACCACTTTCTATCATTGTTTGTTGTTTGTGTGTGCATGCGCACATTTCTTTTATGCAAGTTTGCAAGTGCCAAACATCGACTTCCCTGAACAGTCAGGGTGAGTGTCTTATCAAAATATCTCAATGGTAAGAGAGGAGATAACATACAAAATCAAATATCATCCTAAGTCATCATTGTCCTAAAACATCGACAAACATCTAATTGACAACATATTTGAATTCATCAAGGTGACATGAGTTTTTGAACTTAAGTTTGAGCATAATAGTCTTTTTAAGTTGTTTTCATGTGGTTTAGTCATATGAGTTTTCTCATACTTTTACTTGGTGAAATGAACTTATTAAGATTAATTGACTTAGGAATATCTAAATCTTTTGAATAGTGAAGTATTAAATATTAGAACATTTCAGTGTGATGAATCAATAAATACCTTTATTTAATAAAAAAGACTTAATTAAAGGTCTATTTGTGGAATCAAAAGAGATATTTAATTATTAAATAAAAAACTCAAATTTAAGTTGCACAAAGTAGATGAATTGATTTTAAAAGTCAAGTTGCATATTATTATTTGGTTAAAATTATTAATTGTAATTCTTCCAAAATATTGTGCTAAAAATATTAATTCTAAATTATGTTATAATTATGCCTTTTGAATGTGGAACAATTAATAATAATTTATAATTAATTCCAGGTTCAGAAGTCGAGTTAAGGGACTTAACTTAATAATAAGACAATTAAAATACATTTTTTTCTTTTTGAAGGATGAGTTTTGTTTTAAAACCTAATGAAAATTTTACATAAAGTAGATAAGATTTTCATTTTAGATTTTTTTGGAGGAAAAGGTAAAAAAAATTGTTCAAAGCTTAAATTTTTTGGTGAAAATTTCATTTCATTTCTTTTCAAATTGCTTCATGTTTTTTAGGTAAGGTTTAGAAGCTTTGTAATTTCTAAAGGATTTGAGTGGTACAAATACACAAAACTGGAAGAACACCTGTATGCAAGAACCTATCACAAAGAAGAGGCAAGGGCTTTGCTATAAGAATATGGAAAATTATATTATCAGACTGAAAAGATGAGAGATATTTACCAAAGATCAATCCTTATAGGAGGAGATAAGAAAACTTAAAAGGGAAACCTTAAGAGGTAAATGACATTTAATAATTACTAATTAATTATTAAATAGAAATGCAAGTGCATAAAGGGAAATCTTAAGAAGGGAGTAAAAGTAATTTAATAAATGAAATGAAATTGACTTTTTACTCTAACACCCCCACTTAAGATGAGCAACAATGCAGATACAAACAATACAAGAAAAAAAAAAAGAAACTATAATGCTGAAAGCAAAACTTGGGTCCTGACAATAAGACCTAATGAGGTACCCAATCACAACCAAATCTCTATGAAACAAAGAAATAAAGAAAACCCAATGTAAAAAAATCCTATTTAAAAAAATGATAGAAAAGTATGCACAAATGCAATATCTCAAGAGACTCTCTCAAGATCATAAGTACAATGAAACCCCCCATGATAGAAGCTTGAAACTCTATAGCCCCCAGAATGGTAGAACTCATGTGTCGATGAACATACCAATGTGGCTCCAATAGAAGCAGTGGACAAGGAGGGTGAAACTCCTGAATGTAAGGTGAAGCCGGAAGTCCTAGCTGATGCTCAAAGGAGAATGCATGAGAATCTTGAAATGGAATCTCCAGTAGAGGTGGGCTAATAGGTGTGTTGAAGCTGTCATCTATGAGGAGATGTGTTTCATTTGATATATCCACAACAACTACAGTAGGTGGCTCAATGACTAGAGCTATAATGATAGGCATTGTTGAAGAGTAATCTTGTGCAATGGATGGAATCTGAGAAGGAGGTGCAAGTGTATAAGTCACATCATTGTCTTAGGAACAACATTTAAGTTCAAGTGACCCAACTTCACCTTAGTAGTCTCTTGTGAAGAAGGATAACAAGTCTCTAATAGTGGAGATGATGGACCAAAATGAGAGAGAGTATAAGTGGGAAGAGTGATCAACAGTCTTTGTAGAAAAAATATTGCCTATCTTGTTAGAATTGTTTTAGAATAACTGAGAGGGGGGTGAATCAGTTATTCAAGGTCCAATATGTCCAATTCAAACTTTTTAACTAATTATAGTGAGCCCATTCAACCTATCATTCATCCAAGCTTAATCGTTTATCCCAGCAAGTTACTGTAAATCAATATGCAAAAATGAAACATATGAAATCAACACATGACACAGAGATTTATGTGGAAACCCAATTTGGGAAAACCGCCAGTAACATGCTACCTTTTTTCTCACCCTTCTAAAGTGATGCCCTATTAAAGGCCTACACTGTTAAACCCTATTAGGAGTGTTCCTTGTTAGAGGACTTTAGAACATTCAACTTATAATGTCACCTTGTTAAATGATTTACAAATGGTTGTTAGGCCAACTTAAGTCCATAGGATTTCCATTATCTAATACAATTGCTAGAGAGTATTAGAAATTCTTTGACCTAATGTAACTTACAACTCAACCTTGTAGATCTTAGATCACGATTCAACTCACAACTCTTGCTTGGCTTTCTTCCTTTATAGCTCTGATAGCTTGCCCACCCTACAAGTTCTATCTCCTTGAGTCTTCTTCTCATTGTGCCAATGCAATCATCTCCTTGTGGTCACTTGATTGAATTAGAGTCTATGTGCTCTGTTCTTCCTCATTGTGTCTTCTCCTTGACACTTCACACTTGCCCACATTCGACCACTTTCAGACACTACTCGATCTCTAACATGTAGCTCCTTATGTAGAAGTCTATAATTTGTTTCCCACTCATAACTTGAATTGAATTGGAAAGATACGATGTAGCTTTCCCTCTAATTTGTTTCTTCTAGAAACATCATGTTAAATCCTCTTGCATTTGCCTATAAAATAGTTAGCATAAAACTCTATGACACCAACTCATTATCCTTATCTTCCACTTGGTTCACAAAATTCAATGTAACAACCTTATTGTCTATGATCTGGCGAATCTTTGACTTTTCAAATAATGCAGTAGCTCAGCACTATTGAAATATTGGTGCTCGACACATACTGTGTTACTCGGCATCAACTACATTTTACTGATGCTCAACACCTACTATGGATTCACTCGACATCAACTTAATTTTACTGATGTTCGACACTTGAACTTCACTCGGTACCTAAAGTAATTTCACTTGACACCTGAAGTTCACTCGGCGCACACTTTATTTATCATTTGCTCGACTTCGACTAAAAATTTTCTCGGCTTGAACTAGCTTACTCAACACTCACTAATGAACTTAGTTAAGCTTTGCAGTCAACCTTGTTACAATTTATCCTTCTAACATTTCTAAGTGTGACCAACCTCTATGCCTTAGAATATGTTATCAATACATTATTTTATCAATGTATTAGCTGATCCTTATACTTCATTACAACATCGTAACTCAACCTTTCCATTAGGTGCTCTTGTTACCTCTTATTGATTAACTCCTCATTGTTAATCAACTAAGTGATAGTACTTGGATCATATAAGTAATTATCATTCCAACAAATAGTAGGTTTGACATTAATGAAAAAATAATGATTGAAAACATTTTTTTTCATCTCCATAATTCTTCAATAATGATCTTTTCAATCATTTTTCAACAATCTCCCTCTTTGGCATTGATGGCAAACCAAACTGATCAACTTAACTAAGCTAACCAATTTAGTTACCATAATACTTGTATGCAATAAAGAAAACTTGTTGTCATTCCATATCCATTCCATATCTCCCTCTTTGTATCATATATTCCTCTTTTGCTAATCCAAATCAATTCCTCTAATCTATCATCTTGATTTCTCTATTCTACTTTTCCCTCTCAGCTATTGTTTCCTTTCTTCTTTTCCTCTATATGTCTGATCCTCTATTTCTCCCTCTAACTAATCTATTTTTGTTATTTCTCCCTGTTGTTAATAGCTCTTGTTGATTAGTTTCTTTCTCCCTCTTTGTTGATCAGTCAGTTGATTAGTTTCTGCTATTCAATCTCCCTCTTTGACAACAATGCCAAAGATGTGGCATCTTTGATTATGCTGATATGGACTTTGCATCTTCCAATCTTCTCCCTCTATCACAATGTTTGTGACTGATTTGGAAATTTTAGCACTTTTGTATCCTCTACATCAACTTCCATTATTTTAGCAATATAATCTATTTGATGCAGGGCAATTCTGTTGTTTCTTAAACAACCTGGGATAGGGGCTTTACCTCTAACTTACCTCTAAGTTATTCAAAAGCATCTTTGGGTAGTGGTTTTGTGAAGATATCAGCAATTTGTTCCTTTGAGTGAATGTATTCCATCTTCACTTGTTTGTCTTCTACCAACTCTCTGACATAGTGATACTTGATTGTAATGTGCTTTATTTTTGCATGCATCACAGGGTTCTTGGATATGTTGATAGCACTTGTGTTATCACAATACATTATCACTGGCTTAATTATCTCCTCCTTCATACCTTTCAATAGATGTTTGAGCCACACAATGTTAATACAATTGATGGCTGTTGTAACATACTCTGCTTCTGCTATAGACTGTGAGGTACAAGTTTGCTTCTTGCTAGTCTAGGTAACTAATCTCTTTCCCAATAAGAGTGCTCCTCCACTAGTGCTTTCTTATCATCAATATTTCCTCCCTAATCTACATCAGCGTAGTCATTTAACTCAATCTTACCACTCCTCTTGTAATACAAACCAAAGTCATATGCCCCTTTAAGATATCTCATAATCCTTTTCACTGCCATGAGGTGATTTTCTCTTGGATTAGCAAGAAATCTTGCCACTGTCCCAACAACTATGTCTAGTCTGCTATGTACAACATATTGCAATTTTCCAATCATTGACCTATACATTGTCTGATTGACTCCATCAGACTCATCATTCTTGGATTACTTGCGTCCTATTGCCATTGGTGTGCTGACAGGTTTGGAATCCTCTAGACCAAAAGTCTTGTGTATCTCTTTGATATACTTTGATTGGGTCACAAATATACCATGTTTTAGTTGATGTACTTGTAATCCAACAAAGAACTTTATTTCTCCGAACATTGACATTTCAAATTCATGTTTCATTTTGTTAGCAAAATCTTTGCTTAGTACTTCTTTTCCTTCAAAAATTATATCATCCACAAAGATTTCTGATATCAGTATATCCTTACCTTCTTCTAATTTGATGTACATGTTGCTTTTGTCATCTGTTCTTTCAAAGCCTATCTTCACCAAATATTTGTGAAGTCTCTCATACCAAGCTCTAGGTGATTGCTTCAACCCATATAGAGCTTTATGCAGCTTGCAAACTTTATCTTTATTGTTTTCACCAACAAAACCTTTTGGTTGCTCTATGTAGACTTCCTCCTTTAGTATACCATTCAAAAATGCAGATTTTACATCCATTTGGTAGGCTTTGAAACCTTTATAGGCATCATATGCAAGTAGGCTCCTGAATCCTTCCATTCTTGCAACAGGGGAAAATGTTTCCCCACAATCTAGTCCTTCCTCTCGTGCATACCCTTTGCAGAATAATCTAGCCTTGTTCCCTGTGGTCTCACCATTTTTATCTAACTTGTTTTTGAACACCCACTTGATTCCAATCACATTCTTATCTGTTGGTCTTGGAACTAAAGTCCAAGTCTTGTTCTTCTCAATTTACTCTATCTCTTCTTTCATAGCTTTGTACCAATCATCATCTTGTAGAGCTTCACTCACTGTCCTGGGTTCAACTTTGCTAAGTAGCCATGTCTCACTTCTTATTCTATTGTTGTCTTTGGTTTGACCTCTTTGTGTCCAATGATCTGTTCTACAGGATGGTGTCTTCTCACATACTTGGCTAATCTTGGTTCTATTCTTGTTTCTATGTTTGGCCTTTCAGCATCAAATTCACTATGCACATTTCTATCAGGTAACTCCTCATCTCTTTCATGTGTGCTAATTTCAGAATTAGAATGTGCATTTCCTACATTCTGCAACTCAACATCTGAATGTAACTCGGTATTCACTAGCTATGACTCGGTAGATACTGAAGTTTGCTGCTAATTCCCAATTTGATTTGCAACATCTCCTTCATCAATCATTCCTTCATGGAAGTATACAAAGGACTTGTATTCTTCTAGTTTCTTGGTGGTTTCATCATTATGAACTTCTGCAAGCTCATCAAAATTTACATTTGCACTTTCTACAAATTTTTTAGTGTTAAAATTTTAAACACTTATAAGCATTGCTTCTAGTGGAATAACTAAGAAATATGCCTTCATCACTTTTGGCATCAAATTTTCCATTCCTAGACTCTTTGAGAACATAGAATTTATATCCAAGTACTTTGAAATGTTTAACATTAGGTGAGTGACTATACCATAACTCAAAAGGTGTTGCATGAGTACCTTTCTTGATTTGAACTCTATTGAGGGTGTAGATTGTTGTACTTATAGCTTCTCTCGAGTATTTGAGTGCAATATTCTTTTCCATCATCAATGTTTTGACACAGTCAATCACTGATCTATTTCTCCTTTCTGTTATACCATTCTATGGTGGAGTTCTAGGTGCTAATTTTTGCCTTTTGATTCCTCTATCATTGTAGTTTTCTTCAAAATCTTTTGATGTGAATTCATCTCCTCTGTCAGATCTTAGGCATTTCAAGTTTTTTCCTATTTCTTTCTCAACTTTGGCCAGGTACCACTTAAACATTTGGAATGTATCAAACTTTTGCTTTAGGAATATGACAGTCATCATTCTTGAGTAGTCATCTACAAATAACATTATGTACCCATCTCCTCTATAGCTTTGCACTTCAATTGGACCACAAAAGTCAGTATGAACTAACTCTAATACTTCTTTGGAAGTATAAGTGTTACTTTTGAAGCTAGACTTTTTCATCTTCTCTAGTTGAAATTGTTTGCATACTGTGTTATTAGGCTTCTTCAGTTTTGGCAATCCCCTGACTTTCTTCATTTTGTTGATGCTGATCATATTGTCAAACTTTATATGGCATAACCTCTTATGCCACAACCACACATCATCAAGTTGTATAGCAAGACATGTAGCATCTTCCATATCTAGATAAAACAAGTTGCTCCTAGTCTAGTCACCCTTTCCTATCAGACTTCCATGAGTGTCATAGATTTTGGCAGTTCTATTTTCAAATTCTACTTTTCATCCTATGTTTCCTTACTGTGATACACTTAGTAGATTATAATTCAAGCCTTCAACATATAATTTATTATCACATGATATCTTATCTATAAGTTTAATGCTACCTTTTCCTTTGATTAGACATGGAGCATCATTTCCAAATCTAACACTATTACCATCATATTGAGTAAAGGTAATGAACTTATAATGAACTTACTTTTGTCTCCAGTCATGTGATGTGAGCATCCACTATCTATGATCCACTTGTCATTTTTGTTTATGTAGGTTACTAGGGTTGTTGCTTCATCTTCATTTGATTCATCCTTCATAGCCACATAGACTACTTCATCATCATTCTCATTAGAATCTTCTTCAACAATGTAGCATCTTTTTCCTTTGTACTTGTAATTTCTTCTATCATCTTATCTCTTGTTCTTGTACTTGTTTCCTTCTCTGTGGTTCTTCTTCTGTGTACATGTTGCAATGATATGACCAACTTCATTGCAATTGAAACAAATAATAGGTAGCTTATCTTTGAATTTACCTTTGCCTCTATGAAATCTTCTAGCTAGTAAAGCTTCCATTTATGCTATGTCACTGGATACATGTTTTCCTTTTCTATTATTTTTCTTTGATGTCACTTCCTTAGTATCTTTCAATGTTATCTTGGCCTTGAAAGTAGATTCAAGGTTCTCAGGTCTGTAGTTATCAAAGTTTGATAGTTCAAATGCAGCGAGTCTTCCCACTATTCCTTCAAAGGTTAGTGTGTTTCCTTGTACACACCTTAGTTCTTGGATGGCTGAAAATCTAATAGCATAGATAGTGAGTAGGGTTCTCAAGCATTTGCTGCTAACAATCTCCTCTTCCAACTGACCACCCAAACTTCTTATTGCACTGACCAATTCTTTCAATTTGGCACCATACTAAGCAACATTTACTCCTTCCTCCATTTTCATATCATCAAACTTTCCTCTGAGGCTTTCTCTTTTTGATCTTTGAACATTCTGATCTCCTCCAGAGATATTTGATAAGGCTTTCCACATCTTGCATGAAGTGTCACATCCTTTGATGTCATCAAATTCAGCATAGTTGTGTGCAGAGGCAATCTCCAACATTGCTTGATTGTGCCCCTTCCTTTTGCACATATCATTAGTAGAGAGGGGTCCTACTGGATCTGTATGTTCCACTGTAATTGAGGTTTTTGCATAGTCACCTATTGATCCAAGGTGTAGTTTCATCAAACTTTTCCATGCTGCAAAGTTGTCTCTGTTGAGCTTGGGAACATCTCTCTTGGACATCTTGATCTTCCTGCTACTAGTACCTTAAAACCAAATTAGCAAATGGCTCTGATACCAATTGTTAGAATTGTTTTAGAATAACTGAGAGGGGTAGTGAATTAGTTATTCAAGGTCCAATATGTCGAATTCAAACTTTTTCACTAATTATAGTGAGCCCATTCAACCTATCATTCATCCAAGCTTAATCTTTTATCCTAGAAAGTTACTTAAATCAATATTCAGGAATGAAACATATGAAATCAACACATGACACAAAGATTTATATGAAAACCCAAATTGGGAAAATCACCAATAGCATGCTACCTTCTTTCTCACCCTTCTGAAGTGATGCCCTATTAAAGGCCTTCCTTGTTAAAGGCTACAAAACATTGTTAGATGTGACCCTGTTAAAAGATTCCAACACCCTATTAGGAGTGTGCCTTATTAGAGGACTTTAGAACATTCAACTTGGAATGTCACCTTGTTAAAGGATTTACAAATGGCTGCTAGACCAACGTAAGTCCATAGGATTTCCATTATCTAATACAATTGCTAGAGAGTATTAGAATGTCTTTGACATGATATAACTTACAACTCAACCTTGCAGATCTCATATCACAATTCAGCTCACAACTCTTGCTTGACTTTCTTCCTTTGCAGCTCTAATAACTTGTCCACCTTACAAGTTTTTTCTCCTTGAGCCTTCTGCTTGTTGTGCCAATGCAATCATCTCCTTATGGTCACTTGATCAAATTAGAGTCTCTGTGCTCTGTTCTTCCTCACTATGTCTTCTTTTTGACACTTCACACTTGCCCACATGCGACCACTTTTAGACACTACTCAATCTCTAACCTGTAGCTCCTTATGTAGAAGTTTGCAATTCATTTACTACTCATAACTTGAATTTACTTGGAAAGATACAATGTAGCTTTCCCTCCAATTTTTTTCTTCTAGAAACATCATGTTAATTCCTCTTGCATTTGCCTAAAAAACAGTTAGCATAAAACTCTGTGACACCAGCTCATTATCCTTATCTTCCACCTGGTTCACAATATTCAATGTAACAACCTTATCATCTCTGATCTGGTGAATCTTTGACTTTTCAAATAATGCAACAACTCGACACTATTGAGATACTGGTGCTTGCCACATACCGTGTTACTTGGCATCAACTACATTTTATTGATGCTCAACACCTACTATGAATTCACTCGGCATCAACTAAATTTTACTGATGCTTGGCACTTGAACTTCACTTGACACTTGAAGAAATTTCACTCGACAATTGAAGTTCACTCAACACACACTATATTTATCATTTTCTCAGCTCCAACTAAAAAATTTCTCAGCTTGAACTAGCTTGCTCGGCACTCATTGATGAACTTAGTTAAGCTTTGAAATCAACCTTGTTACAACTTATCCTTCTAATGTTTCTGAGTGTGACCAACCTCTATGCCTTAATATATATTATCAATACATTATTTTATCAATGTATTAGTTGATCCTTATACTTCATTACAACATCATAACTCAACCTTTCCCTTAGGTGCTCTTGTTACCTCTTATTGATTAACTCCTCCTTGTTAATTAACTAAGTGATAGTACTTGGATCATATAAATAATTGTTATTCTAGCAAACAATAGGTTTGACATTAATGACAAAATAATGATTGGAAACATTCTTTTTCATTTCCATCATTCTTTAACAATGATCTTTTCAATATTGTGCAAACTCAACTGTCTTCCTTATCCCACTGTGTGTATCTGATAGATAGAGAGAAGGTTAGAGGACAATGATGGAACACAAATGTCAATAGAATCTCTCCCACATATGGTCATAACAATGTTGTTCCCCATCAAAATGTGTGGAGTAGGAGAAGCCTCAAAAGAAGAGAACAAATTCTGAGAAGATGCCATATGGTGTGAAGCACCTGAATCCAACAACCATCTAAAAGAATGTGGAGTAGTAGTTGCACATAGTGCATGACCCTTTCCTATATCTTTACCATCTGACTAAAATGATGATGATGAAGAATATTTGTGAGAAGAAGGAATATCAATGTTTCTCTTCTAAAGGTGAGCTATCAAATCTAAAACATATTTGACATAGTCATGTAACTTCTTCTCATAGTGATGTGACTCATCATGATTGGATTTATTACAATAAGCACACTTTAGTCTTTCTATCTTTGGTTTATCTCCCTTAAGAGAAGGTGGGTCTAATGTGATTTGAGGGCTAGAATCAATCTAAGAAACTATAGGATGTGACTTTTGTTTCTTCTCCTTCATCCCAGAAGATGGTCGAGCTACCAATGCATCAGTGTATGAGAGAATCCAATTGAAAGAGCTTATCTTTCTCTTGGGTCAAAAAATCACAAAAAACCTCAAAGGATGCCATGGTAAATCTATTATCCAAAGCATCTTTGGTGTAATGGAATGTTGAAACAAAAATTAAAAAAGTTTCCATGAAGCTTAGAAAGAATCAAGTAAATACACTTAGTGTTAGTCTTGGTTTTCCCACAACCCTGTAATAAAGATTTCTATTGTTTGAACTTCACCAATAGGTTCTCAATGGAAGGAAAAGAATTTGGTACAAGAGAGGTAATCTATTCCTCAATTTGAAGTGCCTAGAACTCATTGACTTTACCAAACAAGCCATCAAGCTTGGCCTAAATAGCTAGAGTGGTATTGCACCGATCAAGATGAAACTGTAGATTGTCAGATACTTGCAAAGAAAACAACCCCATTGCCTCATTTATATTTTTTCTGTGTTGTATGACCTAAAAAGGCCTTTTTAAAACTAGTTGTACTACATCTAAACAAGACCACAACCCTTTTGACCAGATAAGTCATGTCATCAAGGATTTCTATGTGTGATAGTTATGAGAGGTTACAAGTTCTAGACAAGAAGAGGTCTCAACCATTATTTTAGAAGGTGTTGGATTGTTTTTTGAAATTTTTTTGGTCTAATAATGTAAATAAAATAAACAATAATACAAAATACCCCCCTCAATACAAAGTCTGAACCCAAGTTGCTAGAAGGAATGTGTAAACAAGAAGAGAGCAAAAAAGATTTAGTTTGATAATAACATGTACCTTTTAGGAACACTAATGGAAATAATAAAGAATATGGATAGGGCTTGAGAAGATCTTTTTGATGCTTCTTTTGAATTGAAAAATGGAGCTAAAATGAGAAAGTAATGCCCCCTTGGAAGGTAGAAGGCATCATCTGACTTGGATAGAAAAAAAAGGTACTAAATTGGGAAAGAATCCAAAAAATACCTTCATCATCATCTTTGTCTCTGAATCAGATTTTTGGTGCTTCTTTCAAATTGAAAAAATAGATTTGTATGCTCAAGTTAGACAAAAAAGATTGTATAGCAAAGAAAAAAGTGCAAACCCTTCCAAAAAATGAAAAAGGGGCTAAGAATTTAGGCTTTGACCCCCCATATGACTGTGGGTTGGTCGGAGGAGGCAGATATTTCTTGGCGACAACACACAAGTGAAGCTCTTGTGGTGGTGGCCAGTGGAGGAGAGGTGGCGGTCGGGTGATAGTGGTGGCCAAAAGGCAGTGATGGTTGGTGGTTTAAACACTGTAGGCAGTCACTGCAGATCGCTAGTGGTCTATAAATTGTGATGCATTTTTAATAACCGCAATGGTTAAAAAATTGCCTTTTAAAAAAATTGTGATTTTTTAAATTTTTGTGTGCCTCAAAGTGTGTGCCAAAGGTTGTATGACCCTCGTATGGAATATTTTTGCCTCCCCTAGTCAATGTTTTCCAAAATTAACAAATTTTATGTGAAAATGGGAGTTTTGACACCTTTTGAATCCAAAGGCGAGGTCAGTTTGGCCTTAAAGTGCCCCTAAAATCATAGATCCCCAAATACCTAAAAAAGATAGATCTATTTTGTCAAACCCTTATTCTTCTTTTTCTCCAAATAAGAACAAGCTACAAAAGGTTAGGCTCTGATACCATGAAGGATTTGAGCAAAAAAAATTCACAAAACCTAAAGAACACCTACATGCAAGAAGTTGTCACAGAGAATAAAATACAAAGAAGAGGCAAGGGTTTTGCTTTGAGAATATGAAAAAATATATTATCAGACTAAATAGATGAGAGATATTTATAAAAGATCAATCCTTATAGAAGGAGATCAAACAATATAAAAGGGAAATCCTAAGAGGTAAATGACATTTAATAATTACTAATTAATTATTTAAAATAATGCAAGTGCATAAAGGGAAATCTTAAGAAGGGAGTAAAGGTAATTTAATAAATTAAATTAAATTGACATTTTACTTTAACAATTTCAATTTAAGAAAAATAAAAAAATTTAATTTTTGAGTTAAAGTTGGTTTCTTTATTTTTGAAGTTGATAACTTGCAATTTTCTTTCTTTAATTTAGTTTATTGTCTTCTTCATGCTAGCATGATTTGAAAGCTTGCAATCACCCTATTAGGAGTGGCCTTGTTAGAGGACTTTGATCATTCCATTAAAATGTCACCTTAATAAAGGATTTACATAGACTATTAAGTCCTTCAATGACTATTAAGTCAACCTTTGATTAAAAGAATTTCAATACAAACTGTTTACAATGATTAGAAAGAAAACAATAGGGTTTGATTTGTATGATTACAACTCAATTTTGTAGTTTCAGATCTATGTTCATTTCATGTGTTGATTCTTTGATAAGCCTTCCTTGTCACCTATATCTTTTCTTGGCAACCTTTCAAGAAATCACACTTCTCCTCACAACAAATGTAAGCCTTCTTCTTTGATTCTCTTATCAACCTTACCAACTTTGTTCCCTCTTACTAGAAATACATATAGATTATCTTCTCTATTCTCTTCTTTTCATATCTTAGTCATGCTTATACTAAAGTTAATCTCTATACCTTCTTTAAATAGGTAATTATGGTCCTTTTCCATTTTCACAATCACCATAGATCTTAGGGTTTGCAATTTGACTCATTAGGTTCATTGTATCTATTCATCTTCCTTCTTTTCTAGAAACTTCTCATCAAATTTGATCATTAGGAATTTTACCTAACTCCTTGAATTAAATGATCCAACTCATCAATCTTATCTTCAACACACTTTCCATAGCCAAAGAAATCAACTGAGTCGATTGGAAATCATGATTCCTCATATGCATTCAAAATACTGTCACTTGGTCATTACTAAGTTCTGACGCTCAGTCATCACCAAATTGCTTGGTCACTGTAGAACTTCTAGCTCGACATCAACTTGTTTGCTCAATTGATAGTGATGCTCGGTCAACATTAAATTTACTCGACACTTACTATGGCTCGATTGACACTAGCATCACTCAGTATTACTTAATCTTTTACTCTGCTACTCGATCATGATTTACATAAGTGATACATCTTGAATTGTATTGTAAAGAATTTAACATGAAATTATTTTAAACAGTCACTTTATCTTATCAAAGTCTAACTAATAAAATGCCAATTGTAGCTTCCTTTTCATAACTCAACCTTTCCTCTAGATGCTATTGTTATGAGAAACTTCTCAAATCCTCTTCATTAATTAAATATATATGACATTTAGATTAGATAGCAACACGTCTCAACAGTGGATTTGAAATTAATGACAATACACTAATTTTTCCAATTGTAGTTTCCAACATTCTCCCTTTGACATTAATGACAACACCTTGAAATATTTTTCTCTATAAGAATGTAATCTCCCTCTTTGTTACTATGAAATCCAAAATATTTCACTATCATGAGTGACTATTTTCACAAAAGATTTCACCCTTGCCTAAAGTTTTTACCTAAAGGAAACCTTGTGAAACATGGAAACAATCTCCAAGTTGTGGGACTTGAACAATAAGATTGAGTCTTCAGAGAAGGCCAACTTCCTCACTATTAGGATGTACCTATCTAGTTCTTAAGAGGAAAAGGAAGAAGGAATGCATGAAAGAAAACTACCTATTCTAATCTAAGAGGAGGTGATACACCAAATAATAGTTCAATCTTAACTCTACCTAGGAACACACAATTCATCAACATTACCTCTAAATATACAGATTGAATCCTTGTTTAACTCAATAACTATATGCAGATTAGAAATCAAAAGAATGTTATAAGGAAGAGACTTCACTCTATATCATTCAAAGGCCAAATAGATACAATCATACAATTGAAGAATGAAGACAATACATTAACACAAGGCAAGAAAGTATTACATAGTATATTAATGGAAGAAAGAGATACAACATAAAATTATATCAATCCAGAGGCAAAGGAAATTACAATAGTAGAGCATAGAATAAAATGCTATATAATCAAAGAAAATATCAACCCTTGGAAAGGGTACAAAACTTTCTTTTATAGTTCAAGCATAACTAAGAAAGATTCTACTACAAGCCAAGCAATCAACTGCTGCATTTAAGGTTGCACAGAACAATCACTACAAATATGGAGATCTAATCTTGATATATGTTTAGATGCATAAATTTGATCCCTATACATGCATTCAACCTTGGAAGGGACAAAAATGATAACCATAATCAAAGATTCGGTATATGGATAACCCAAAAGCCGTAGGATGATATAAAATTTATTCACCAGGCCTAGGGAATGCAAAATGGTAGTTATAGATGATCAAAAGGTTGATCTAGTTATTAAGAGACACTTTTCTCTTTTTTGTCAGTACACCAAGTCAGAAATATCATCAAGTCAAACATATTTGACTATTAACCTGTACCTTTCTTGTAATTTCATTGGTCGAAGACCCTTCATTTTCCAGTTCAGACAAATAGAAACCCTTTTATATTACGGTCAACTCAGGAACCTATGATCTTATGATCATTTAAATAGTCAAAACCCTTCAATCACACTTGTATCATGACATCAAAATTTCTTTGAAACTTCTTCATGATTATATGACACACCATAATAATATAGCTTTAGAATCCCACCAAATTGCCCTTGAGATCTTACAATCATGTCCTTCATCGTAGCACCGTGCCTCTATTCTATCTTACAATTTCTTGACTAAACAATCTCATGACAACACCATTAGCATAGGGTCACAGATCAATCAATTTTACCTTACGATGTTACAGGCATGGTGAAATGACCTTATGATCTTACAATCGTAGTCACTTGTAATATTGATAGCATAAAAATTCAACCTCATGGTCTTACAATCATGACAAATGCATGACTCACTGACCTTGTTGGGACTTTGGTAGTCTAATATTTTACCCCTATGATCTTACGAGAAATGGCTCATCGTAAGATATGAACACTTCTTTGGTTGTCCCTATTGATGGAAAACTTTGATTGAACCCTTTATCTTTTCATTTGATGAATGATTGCTCCAAAACATGCCCTTTTACCTTTTAATGCCTCCCACGATCCTATAATAACATGAGAATATGACAACCTTGTTCTTTGTATCTTTGGAAGACTCTTTAGTTTTCCTTGTGATCTTACAACCAACTTCCTTGTCATAAGATCAGAATATTATATTGCTTTCCCTTCAGGAGAAAACATGTTGAAGGGGAATACCAACCTTCATTCAATAAATAATTTTGTCCTTGCAATGATGTGACCCAAAGAGATTGAAAGATTGAGCCCACCTAGAAACATGTCCATTTGTCATTATTCTGCATTAGCTAAATTTTTTGCACCTTGAGAAAGCACTCATACACTGACCATCTATCCTTCAACATTTCACGATGGAGATCAAACTAATAACTGCCTTTAGCCCTTACACTATCATAACTAAAAGCCCTAAAGTACATCAATGAAAAGCATTGATTGGAAGAATTTTCCCTCATTCAATAAATAACTATTGAACTTGCGATGATACGACAAAAAGAAAATTTGTTGGTTTGGCCCACCTAGACACACATCAACCCATTATTTCCTCGCAATGGATAAAGATTGAGCATATTGAAAATGCATGAATATGAAATCCATCCATCTCTCTAGATCCAATGATCAAAATAAAATAGCAACCCTTCAATGAAGTTATAACATCTTGAACAATTAGAAACTACCACATGAATAGGTCTCTAACATCTTTTACCAACTTATTATCATACAATCATATGATGTCATGATGAATACCTAATCCTCATAACTTCAAAACCCATTAGCATGCCCCTCATGATCCTATAGATAATAGTTTTTCATCTAGTTGCAGGCCCTTGATTTTCCTTCTACAATCATCTATCTCTACAATGTCACAAAAACACTAACTATCGCAACATCGAGAGACCTTGAATTTAACCTTGCGATCTTCCACCTACTATAAGATCATGACCTTAAGTGTTTTTCATAACATCACAACTAACTAGCCTGCCATTCACTATGATACTCTTGTGATGTCACGATACAAGTATATTGTGTAATTGCAAACCTTTAAAATCTTACCCGTAATGCTACGAACAACTAGAAATGACTGGCTACACACTTCACAAGGTTACATATTAAAACCCTTAGGGTTATAGATAGAGTGTATTGACCAAATGAACTTGCCTCCATCTGATGAGAATAGTTTTTCTTGGTGATGATGCAATGAAGAAAAGATAATGTAGTTAGTCCATAAAAATTTAAACTAGTCCCACCTATCCATGTGGCAACTAGGTGTTTCCCAGCTTTGGTTAACTTAGTTCAAGTAACTTTAGAAAGTGTGTGTATTACATCCATTGATCTTCTTTTCTTTGACAGTGGAGAAAATACCCGCATTTTCCTTATGATTGCCTATCGTAGCATCATAACCCTCTTTCTTCTATTATATGATCTTATGATCATCCTTTATATTGTATAGTCGAGAGTTGCCCTTATAGTTTTTATGACCATACAATCCATTGACCCTTTTGTAACATCTTGATCCCTCCAATGAATCCTTAGGATCACGTGATCCATAGTTTGTCATAACTTTGTAACATCAACCTGCCTATTCAACATTAAACACTTACAATCATATGATAAGAGCTATCATAGGATTGTAATCCACAAAAATTCACCCGCGATGCCATGATCATAAAAGAAAATTGTAAGATCACAAGAATAATAAAATAACACACAATACTATGACCATAGGGCATATCATAAGATTATAACCTTAAAAGCTTATACTAGTGATACTATGACAAAGGAAGACTCAACACTTGAACTTATGATGACCTGATAGCATTGTTTGTTATAACGTCAGGAGAGGTAGGATGAAATATTATGACTAGATGATGAAGCCCTTGATTGTAAGATTGTAACTCTTGGAAAAGAAAATGAAAATTTGAAATATGTTGTGAAAAGCTAGGGTTTAGCATATTTTGAACAACTAGGCAATTTTGATGCCGTGAAAAGTATCTCTAGTTGATTTTTCATGATGGTGTCAAAGAATGAGAGGGGGGACACAAAATTAACTAACATTTCTAGTGACTCAGAGGGGATGCTTTCCTACTAAGCATATGACCAATGATCTTAAACACCCATTGGGCTATAGAGTCACAAAAAATGAAAACCATCACAATTTGAAACACAAGATGCCTGACTCTACAACTACAAAAAATTTCAAAAATTGCTATCTCATAGAGAGAAAAGCATGTTCTCATGCACTTATTGAAAATAAGAAACTACTTTAATATTTACAAAAAACACTAACCTCCTTTAGAAGCAAGATTTGAGGTAAATACCATTAATTGGAATGGGTAGAGCATTACCATTAGGCCTAAATAATTGGAAGGCATTGGCCTATTTGCAAGTGGTGATACTGTAAGGGTCATTCCACATGGAACTGAATTTGGAGTGCCTAACTGGCTTGGCTCTGTATGCATCCCATTTGAGGACAAGGTCTCCGACTCTAAAAACCCTAGTTTTAGCCTTTTTGTCAAAAATTATCTTCACTTATTGCTGATATATCTCAAGTGTCTGCATAGCCTATTGCCTTTTTTTGTCTAATTCCATTAATTCTTCCATTATGATAGTCATGACATCATCTTCCATTAGCTCCAATTGATAAGCTAGATCTAGGGAGGGGAACTCAAGTGAAATAGGAAGCCTTACTTCCCTTTCATATACTAACATGAAAGGAGAGTTCCCAATAGTCCTCTTAGGTGTAATTCTATCAACCCAAAGGGTTGTTCTTAGCTTTACATGCCAACACCTTTGGTTGTCCTCAATTGTCCTCTTCATGAATTTGATTAGGTTCTTATTAGAGGACTCAACCAAGCCATTTCCTTGGGGATAGTAATTTGAGGATGTACTCAAATATAATCCAGGATCAACTAACCAAGAGAAAATATGAGTCCCAACAAAGGACTTTAGCATTGTCTAATATTATAGTTGAAGGAGTACCATACCTAGTAACCATTCCATCAAGGAATTCTACCGTTGGGGCCTCTGTGGCATCCTTCAAGGCTATTGCTTCTGTCCACCTTGTAGTAAAATAATCTATTGCAGATAAGATCCACTTATGACTAGAGTTGGAAGGTGGATTGACTGGACCAATAAAGTCCATCCTCCCATTGGGAAAATGGTTGATCAACCTGAATAGGATGCAGTGGAAGAGCTGCTAATCTCTATTTACCTGAAAAGAAAGCACACTTCTCACATTTCCTTAAATACCTATAATAGTCATGAAATAGAGTTGGCCAATAATAACCATACCTCATGACTTCCATGGTTGTTATTCATGTTAAGAAGTGGCCACCATCAGGACCATCATGAAATTCTTTGATCAACCTATTTCTCTGATCAGGTTTGGTACATCTTACTAAGGCTCCATTTAGATCCTTTCGAAAAAGGATCCCATCTAGTAGGGAAAAAGGGATAGATTGTAGTTTGAATTTTCTTCTTTTGGCCCTACTTAACCCTTGTATACATCCTTCTCCTAACAAGAAGGTTATCATGTCTTTTAGAATCTTTTAGAATAACTGAGAGGGGGGGTGAATCAGTTATTCAAGGTCCCAAATGCCCTAATAGAACTTTTTTTTTATTTTTACCAAATGTAGTGAACTCATAAACCTTTTAACCATCCAAGCTTAAATCAATCATATTAGCAAGTTATAGTAAATCAACATGCAAAGGTAAAACATGCAAGATCAACACATGACACAATGATTTACGTGGAAACCCAATTTGGGAAAAACCACCAGTAACATGCTACTTGATTCTCACTCGTCTGAAGTGATGCCCTGTTAAAGGCTTACAACACACTGTTAAATGTGACCTTGTTAGAGGATTTCACCAAACTGTTAGGAATGGGCCTGGTTAAAGGACTTTAGAACATTCACTGGGAATGTCACCCTGTTAAAGGATTTATCTCATGGCTATCAAACCAACCTAAGTCCATAGGATTTAAACTAATTGTTACAATTGCTAGAAAGTAACAAAAATGAACTTTTGATCTGATATAACTTACAACATACTTTGCAGATTTCAGATCACACTTTCAGTTTAGTCCTTATGCTTGGCTTTTATCTCTTCAACTCTGACTGCTTGTCATCTATTCAAGCTTCGTCTCCTTGAGTCTTCTAACTCATTGTACTAATGCATCCATATCAGGGGTCTTCTTACTGAAACAAAGTAACTATGCTCTCTTTCCTCTTTTCCACCTTCTTCAGCACTTTACACTTTCATGCTTGACCACCCCTCTCTCATTAATTTTTTTCATTAACTAATGACTCCTTATATAGAGATTTGATATGCCTTTGCCGCTCAATTCTCCCTCTTCACTTTTAGGGTTTCAATATGGATTAGGTAAAATACAATGTATCTACCCCATATCTTGTTCTCTTCTAGAAACTTCGCCAGCTGTATCCTCAAAAATGTTTTACATGGTGTTATGTGCCACCAGCTCATCATTCTTATCTTCTATTTAATTTACAAACTTCTAAGTAATAACCTTGTCAGCTTAGTTCAGGCGAATCTTCGATCTTCGAAATAATGCAGCAACTCGGCATTATTTGTTTTACTGATGCTTGGCATCTCAGTGTTACTCGGCATCTACAGAAAACCGTGTTACTCGGCACTTACAGAAAACTGTGTTACTTGGTACCTACAGAAAACTGTGTTACTCGACACCTACAAAAAACTGTGTTACTCGGCACCTACTCTTTACTTGGCACCTGAAGATCGCTCCAGCTCTGACTGCTTGTCATCTATTTAAGCTTCGTCTCCTTGAGTCTTCTAACTCACTATACTAATGCATCCATATCAGGGGTCTTCTTACTGAAACAGAGTAACTATGCTCTCTTTCCTCTTTTCCACCTTCTTTAGCACTTTACACTTTCATGCTTGACCACCCCTCTCTCATTAATTTTTTTTCATTAACTAATGACTTCTTATATAGAGATCTGATATGCCTTTGCCGATCAATTCTCCCTCTTCACTTTTAGGGTTTCAATATGGATTAGGTAAAATACAATGTATCTACCCCATATCTTGTTCTCTTCTAGAAACTTTGCTAGCTGTATCCTCAAAAATGTTTTACATGGTGTTCTGTGCCACCAGCTCATCATTCTTATCTTCTATTTAATTTACAAACTTCTAAGTAATAACCTTGTCGGCTTAGTTCTGGCGAATCTTCGATCTTTGAAATAATGCAGCAACTAGGCATTATTTTTTTTATTGATGCTCGGCATCTCAGTGTTACTCGGCATCTACACAAAACTGTGTTACTTGGCACTTACAGAAAATTGTGTTACTCGGCACCTACAGAAAACTGTGTCACTCGGCACCTACAGAAAACTGTGTTACTCGACACCTACTCTTTACTCGGCACCTGAAGATCATGCGGCTTATATGATATACTCGGCACCTGAAGATCACTCAGCTTATATGATATACTCGGTACCTTCTCTTAGTTGAGCTTTGTAAAAGACTTAGCTAACACCTAACCTCTTTAATATGTTTCAGTGTGCCCTTTTTTCTGTATCTTATAGTATGTTATCAAATACACTTTTTCATCAATGGCTTAGCTGATCCTAGTACTTCATTACAACATCATAACTTCAACCTTTCTCTAGGTGTTCTAGTTACATCTTATTGATTGCCACCACCTTGTCAACCAACTAATTGATAGTATTTGGATCACTAAAGCAATTGTCATTCCTGCAAGTAGAAAGTTTGACATCAATGAAAAAACAATGATTGAGAACATTCTTTATCATTCCAACAACTCTTATTATCAATTCAATCATTTCTAACAATCTCCCTCTTTGGCATTGATGGCAAACCAAACTGATCAATGGATCAACTTAGTTACCACCAAAACTGATTGTATATATTATCTGCTTCTTTTTTGTGCTACTGCATCTTTACTACTGATCGCATATATCTCCCTCTTTCATATATATCTCCCTCTTTCTTTACATAGATCAGTTTCATCATATTTCTCCCTCTTTGACATAAATGCCAAAGATGAAGCATCTTTATCATGCAAAATATAAGCTTTGGCTTTTTCTTTGTCTTTCTCCCTCTGTCACCATGCTTGTGACTGATTTGGAGTTTCTGTTCCTGCTGTCATCCTTTGCATCAACCTGTTACTGTTCCAATGTTTGATTTCTATTGATGCAATGCAGCTTCCTTGTTGCCTTAAACTGCTTGAGTTAGGGGTATTACCCCCAACTTGCCTCTAAGATATTCATAAGCATCCTTGGGCAATGGTTTGGTGAAAATATCTGCAATTTGTTCCTTTGTGTGAATGTACTCCAGCTTCACTTGTTTGTCTTCTACCAATTCTCTGACATAATGATACTTGATTGCAATGTGCTTGGTTTTTGCATGCATTACTGGATTTTTGGATATGTTTATAGCACTTATATTGTCACAATACAATATCACAAGTTTGGTTACCTCTTCTTTTATTCCATTCAATAGATGTGTGAGCCATATAATGTTTGTGCAATTGACTGCAACTGCCACATATTCTGACTCTACAGTGGACTGGGATGTGCATGTTTGTTTCTTACTAGTCCAGGTAACTAGCCTTTTGCCTAAAAATAATGCACCTCCACTTGTGCTTTTTCTGTCATCAATGTTTCCTCCCCAATCTGCATCAGTGTATGTATTGAGTTCAAATTTCTCACTCTTTTTGTAGTATAGACCAAAGTTATTAGTTCCTTTGAGATATCTCATTATTCTTTTTACTGCTATAAGATGGTTTTCTTTAGGATTAGCAGAGAACCTAGCCACTATTCCAACTGCTAATGCTATGTCTGGTCTGTTGTGTACTACATATTGTAATTTTCCAATCATGGATCTGTACATTGTTTGATTGACTTCAGCTAACTCATCATTTTTGGACAGCTTATTTCCTGTGGCCATTGGTGTGTTGATTGGTTTGGATTCCTCCAGTCTAAATGTTTTAAGAATCTCTTTGATGTACTTTGATTGTGTAATAAATATTCCATTTTTGAGTTGATGTACTTGTAAGCCAACAAAAAATTTGATTTCTCCAAACATAGACATCTCAAATTCATGTCTCATTTTGTCAGCAAAGCCTTTGCAAAGTACTTCCTTTCCACCAAATACTATGTCATCCACAAAAATTTCAGATACAATAATGTCTTTACCTTCTTCTGCTTTGATGTACATGTTGCTATTATCATCAGTTCTTTCAAATCCAATTTGCACTAGATACTTGTGAAGTCTCTCATACCATGCTCTTGGTGCTTGTTTCAAACCATAAAGTTCTTTGTGTAGTTTACACACCATATCCCTGTTGTTTTTATCAACAAATCCTTCTGGTTGTTCAATGTAGACTTCTTCTTCTAGTATACCATTCAAGAAAGCAGATTTTACATCCATCTGATAGACTTTAAAATTTTTTTAGGCAGCATATGCAAGCAAGGTTCTTACTCCTTCCATCCTAGCAATAGGAGCAAATGTTTCTCCATGGTCTATTCCTTCTTCTTGAGCATAACCCTTGCATACTAGTCTAGCTTTGTTTCTGGTAATCTCACCATTCTCATCTAGCTTGTTCCTGAATACCCACTTGGTGCCAATCACATTTTTGTCAGTTGGTCTGGGAACCAAACTCAAGGTTTTGTTTTTTCTTTATTTGATCAATTTCTTCTTCCATAGCTTTATACCAGTCATCATCTTGTAATGCACCATACACTGTCTTGGGTTTAGATGTGCTGATTAGACATGATTCATGTCTTAGTCTATTCCTTGTCATTGGTCTTGCATCTTTGTCACCAATTATTTGTTCAGTAGGGTGATGTCTTTTTACATATTTGGATAATCTTGGCTCTGTCCTTGTTTCCATGTTTGATCTTTCAGATTCTGGATCACTTTGCACTTCGTTGTCTGGTTGATCTTCATCATGTATTCCATCTTCAAAATCAGATTGTTCATTTCCTTCATTCTGCAACTCGGCTTCTAAATCCAGCTCGACATTCACTGGTTGAGACTGATACTTGTTGTTGAGTTTCAATTGGATTGACATCATCCTCCTCAGCAGTCATTCCTTCATAAGAGTACACAAAGGTTCTGTATTCTTCCATTTTCTTTGGTTCTTCAGCTTGAACTTCTGTGTGCTCATCAAAATTTACATTTGTACTTTCCACAATTTTGTTAGTGTTAACATTCAAACACTTATATGCCTTACTTCTTGTGGAGTAACCAAGAAATATACCTTCATCACTTTTTGAATCAAATTTTCCATTTCTAACATCTTTAAGAATAAAACATTTACAACCAAACACTTTGAAATGTTTTACATTGGGTGAGTGACCATACCATAATTCAAAAGGTGTTGCATTTGTACCTTTGTTGATTTGTACTCGGTTTAGTGTATGAACAACTACACTTACAACTTCTCTCCAGTATTTTAGAGCAACAGTCTTTTCCATCATTAATGTTCTGGCACAATCAATTAAAGATCTATTTCTTCTTTCAGCAATTCCATTCTGTGGGGGAGTTCTAGGAGCTGACATTTATCTTTTGATTCCTTTGTCATTACAGAATATCTCGAATTCATTTGATGTGAATTCACCACCTCTATCTGATCTTAGACATTTCAAGCTTTTTCCTGTTTCCTTTTCAACTCTAGCCACATACCATTTAAACATTTGGAAAGCATCAGATTTTTGTTTTAAGAACATGACAGTCATCATCCTGGAATAATCATCAACAAATAACATGATATATTTATCTCCTCTATAGCTTTGTACTTCCATTGGACCACATAAGTCAGTGTGAATTAACTCAAGTATCTCCTTAGATGTATAGTTTTTGCTTTTGAAACTTGACTTTGTCATCTTTCCTAGTTGACATTGTTTGCACATATTATTATCAGGCTTTTTCAATTTTGGTAAACCTCTGACTTTCTTCATTTTACTAATGTTGACTAGATTATCAAAATTGACATGACATAATCTTCTATGCCATAACCATTCATCATCAAGTTTTTCTATAAAACAAGAAACATCATCCATATCAAGGTAAAATAGATTACTCTTCGTTTGATCTCCTTTTCCTATTAGTTTACCATCAGTATCATAGATTTTTGCAGTTTTGTTTCCAAATTCCACTTTGCATCCTATATTGCCTAACTGTGAGACACTCAGTAAATTGTAGTTTAATCCTTCAACATAGTATGCATTGTCACATGAGATTTGTTCTGTGAGCTTGATGGAACCTTTTCCTTTGATTTGACTAGGGGCATCATTACCAAATCTAACACTATTTCCATCATACTGAGTAAAGTTAACAAACTTACTTTTGTCTCCTGTCATGTGATGTGAGCATCCACTATCTATGATCCATCTGTCATTTTTGTTTATACAAGTCATCAGTGCTGTGGCTTCTTCTTCATCGGATTGGTCCTTCATGGCTACATAAACAACTTCATCATCATTGTCATCAGAATTTTCTTCAAAAATATAACACTTCTTACCTTTTTCTTTGTAATCTTTCTTGTCATCATCTCTTCTGTTCTTGTATTTGTTGCTTTCCTTGTAATCCTTTTTCTGTGGACATCTTGCAGCAATATGACCTACTTCATTGCAATTGAAACAAATGATAGGCATCTTACCTTTGAATTTTCCTTTACCTCTGTGAAATCTTCTAGCTAGTAAAGCTTCTAATTGATCCACATCTTCCTCATCTGTGCTGCTGTCACTAGATACATATTTCATCTTTCTTCCCTTCTTAGATTTCACCACTTCTTTTATTCTTGCACCGTACTGAACAACATTCTCATTTTCTTCCATTCGCATATCATCAAATTTTCCTCTAAGACTTTCTCTTTTTGCTCTTTGTACATTCTGATCTCGTCCATAGATGTCTGATAGGGCTTTCCACATTTTGAATGTGGTGTCACATCCTTTGATATCATCAAATTCAGCATAGCTAAGTGCAGAGGCAATCTCCAGCATTGTCTGGTTATGTTCTTGCTTGTTTTTCATATCTTCTGTAGTAGGATCACTTGTTGGATCGACATGTTCAGTAATAATTGATTTTTGGGCATAATCTCCTATGGATCCAAGATGTAGTTTCATCAAACTTTTCCATGCAACAAAGTTGTCTTTGTTGAGCTTGGGAACTTCTCTCTTAGGCATTTTGATCTTTTCTGCTTCTAGTCCTTTTAAACTAGATCAGCAGTCTGCTCTGATACCAATTGTTAGAATCTTTTAGAATAACTGAGAGGGGGGGTGAATCAGTTATTCAAGGTCCTAAATTCCCTAATAGAACTTTTTTTTTTTTTTTTACCAAATGTAGTGAACCCATAAACCTTTTAACCATCCAAGCTTAAATCAATCATATTAGCAAGTTACAGTAAATCAACATGCAAAGGTAAAACATGCAAGATCAACACATGACACAATGATTTACGTGGAAACCCAATTTGGGAAAAACCACCAGTAACATGCTACTTGATTCTCACTCTTCTGAAGTGATGCCCTGTTAAAGGCTTACAACACACTGTTAAATGTGACCTTGTTAGAGGATTTCACCAAACTGTTAGGAATGGGCCTGGTTAAAGGACTTTAGAACATTCACTGGGAATGTCACCCTGTTAAAGGATTTATCTCATGGCTATCAAACCAACCTAAGTCCATAGGATTTAAACTAATTGTTACAATTGCTAGAAAGTAACAACAATGAACTTTTGATCTGATATAACTTACAACATACTTTGCAGATTTTAGATCACACTTTCAGTTTAGTCCTTATGCTTGGCTTTTATCTCTTCAACTCTGACTGCTTGTCATCTATTCAAGCTTCGTCTCCTTGAGTCTTCTAACTCACTGTACTAATGCATCCATATCAGGGGTCTTCTTACTGAAACAGAGTAACTATGCTCTCTTTTCTCTTTTCCACCTTCTTCAGCACTTTACACTTTCATACTTGACCACCCCTCTCTCATTAATTTTTTTCGTTAACTAATGACTCCTTATATAGAGATCTGATATGCCTTTGCCGCTCAATTCTCCCTCTTCACTTTTAGGGTTTCAATATGGATTAGGTAAAATACAATGTATCTACCCCATATCTTGTTCTCTTCTAGAAACTTCGCCAGCTGTATCCTCAAAAACATTTTACATGGTGTTCTATGCCACCAGCTCATCATTCTTATCTTCTATTTTAATTTACAAACTTCTAAGTAATAACCTTGTTGGCTTAGTTCTGGCGAATCTTCGATCTTCGAAATAATGTAGCAACTCGGCATTATTTGTTTTACTGATGCTCGGCATCTCAGTGTTACTCGGCATCTACACAAAATTGTGTTACTCGACACTTATAGAAAACTGTGTTACTCGGCACCTACAGAAAACTGTGTTACTCGGCACCTACAGAAAACTGTGTTACTCGACACCTACTCTTTACTCGGCACCTGAAGATCACTCGGCTTATATGATATACTCGGCACCTTCTCTTAGTTGAGCTTTGTAAAAGACTTAGCTAACACCTAACCTCTTTAATATGTTTCAGTGTGCCCTTTTTTCTGTATCTTATAGTATGTTATCAAATACACTTTTTCATCAATGGCTTAGTTGATCCTAGTACTTCATTACAACATCATAACTTCAACCTTTCTCTAGGTGTTCTAGTTACATCTTATTGATTTCCACCACCTTGTCAACCAACTAATTGATAGTATTTGGATCACTAAAGCAATTGTCATTCCTGCAAGTAGCAAGTTTGACATCAATGACAAAACAATGATTGAGAACATTCTTTATCATTCCAACAACTCTTATTATCAATTCAATCATTTCTAACAATGTCATGCATCCAATTGTTTTGATTTTCATTTCTTGTTGGTTCTACATCTTCTATAATTAGAGAAACTTCCTCAGTTGTCTCTTGAGATAAAACCATATGTCTATAAAAACCTTTTCCTCTCACGAGCTTTGTGATTTGGATATCAATGTCATATTCCATGACTTTGGTGATCCACCCCACTCTCTTCTCATTGATGTCCTTTCTTAGGAGGAAGTCCTTCACACTTGCATGAGCGACCAATAGTTGGACTTTGTTGTTAGATAGAATATTCTTGAACTTCTTTAGAGCTCTTATGACATTAAGAGCTTGCTTTTCAACATAGTTATATTTATCTTCATACTAGTTTATCCCTTCACTAAAAAGGCTATAGGTTGTTCTTTATTTGTATCATTTAACTAAGTCAAGATAGCAAAGATGCTTGACTCACCCCCTAGCATGTAGAGATTGAAGTCCTTATCAAAATTGGGGTTGATAAAGGCAGAGGTTGATACTATTGTTGCCTTTATCTCTTTAAAATGAGTTCTTCCCTCCTTTATCCATGTAAACACCATGTTATTGTTTAGCATGGACATGAGAGGCCTAACCATGGTAGCAAGATTCAAAATAAACCTTGTCACAAAATTGATTCTACCAAGGAAGCTCTGCAACCTTTTCTTATGACTAGGAAGAGAAAGAGAAATCACTGCATTTTTTCTCTCTATATCAATGGCTAAACACAATATGTCCCAAAAATTTCCCCTTATTAGTGGCAAACACACACTTGCTTAGATTTAGGGATACACCATATTCTCTACACTTTGTGAACACTTTCTTTGGATGGCCAAAATGATCTATCACATTCTTTAAATATACTATTATATCATCAAGGTAGATTAGCACAAACATTTCAAGAATATTCTTGAAGGCCATCTCCATTGCCTTTCGAAAGGTGGCACCTACATTAGTTAGCCCAAAGGGCATTTTTATATAGGTATATGTACCTTAGTTAGTTGTAAAGGTTGTCTTATATCTGTCAAACTCCTAAACAAAAACTTGGTTGTAACCAAAAAATGCATCCAAGAAAGAAAATCTTTCTGGGCCATTGAATTTGGATAATATTTTCTCCATGGAAGGGAGAGGATGGTGATCTTTAAGAGAGGCCTTATTCAAATATCTAAAATCTATACATAGTCTAATCTCCCCACTCTTCTTCCTAACAGGAAAAAGGTTAGCTACCTAAGAGGAATGCTTAATAGGAAATATGATGTTGGCCTCTATAAGCTTGGATAAATCCCTTTTCATTAATGGCTCAATTCTAGGGTTAAATGACCTCTATTTTTGTCTAAAAAGTTTGCCATTATCAATCAAATCTATGGTATGCTAAAATAAACTTGGGTCAAAACCCTTTTAAAAAATCATATGTTCAAGCAAATATATCATTAATTTCTTGACATAGATGAACAAAATTTTCTTGTTCAATTTTAGAACATACCATTCCCATATTGAGAGTCCTCTCAACAACAACAACAATTGGTATGTGATCATCTTTGTTGGCAGCTAGATTCAGATCTCTGCTCCTTGCTTGGTCATCAAGGTTAAAGATACTCTTCAAGGTGATTAGACCCTTGGGAAACTTGTTGGAACTAAGGTTGATGATTTGATCACCATACTTGTCTTGCAATTTAGACTGATTCCTCTCTGAGAATTCTAACTCATTTTGCAAAAAAATGACAATTTGCGCATCAGAATCAAAGACCTACCAATTGGCATGGTTTTGTGGGATTATAGGTCTTACAACCACTCTAATGTATTGCTCCTTTTCATCTTCAACATGCTCAAGTAAATCATAAGAAGCATCAATGGCTACAAGCATGTCAACATGTTTATTTTCTCTTCTAGGGATGCTTTGGATGTTGAATTCTTGGAAACCCACAAGTAGATCCCACACCCTATGCTTGTATGATTTGAGAAGGTTGTTCTTTGTAATGTTTTGATTTCTAACCTGATGAACAACCCACTCTCCCCATATACCTTCAAAGATTAAATTCCTCTCCTTTTTTCTAATTAAAGCCCTTGAACTAGTGCCTCATACTCTGATACATTATTGCAGCTAAATTGAAGCCTATACGAGAAATAGTACTTCTCCAATTCAGGGGAAATGAGCATGACCCCATCTCTTGAGCCATTTTTATTCCTTGAACCATAAAAGAACAAAATCCACAATCCACATGTATTTTATCTTGTCTTTATGAGATTGGGAATATGGGCCTCTTCCTCAAGTATGCAATATGTCCCAAGACATGTCTCCCTAGCTTCCTATACTGGGTCAAATTGGTAAGTAGTGGCTCACTCATCCAAGAGATACTTAGGGACCTCTTCCAAAGTAGTAGTAGGTTCTTGTGCCATGTCCTTACCATCTATCTCAAGGATAGTGCAATTCATATTGGTGGGACTAGTAGTATTGGTCTCTATATGATTGAGGGGTAGATGCTGTACTCTTATGAAAGCTTTTTTCCTATACCTTGTTCTAAAAAAATGTAAGACCAATTAGATGAAATATATAACCACCTATTTGTGAAGTGAAGTCTTTGGAAAGACAAATGATGAAATGTGGATTGACCTCAGCTACTGATATATCTTGTGTAACCATACAACTAGGGCAAGAATGCAATACCATTTCTATATTTTTCAAGATTCCTACTGTCTTGACAGAGCTTTCATCCAATTGGAGTACATCCCTAACCATTGGCTCATAATTAATGCCCATGAGGTCAACTACACACCTAGGCATTATAGAACTGCTAGCCCCTGAACCAACTATACAATTGTTGACTAATTTATCTCCTATTATTAAAGAGACATAGAAAGGAGGAGGTTTTCTTTTCTTACTTGATTCTCCCTCTTTTCTTGGCTGCACTATACTTTTAGCATCCTTTGGAGTAGCTGATCAATCCTCCACCCTTATATTCTCTAGCTCCTACTATGGTGACACCCTTTATGATGGCATAGTAGTAACAACATCCCACATAGGGACACTGACATTAGTCTTATTCATCTACTCCACAATGTTAAGAGGAGCACCAACTACTCTAACTAAAGCTTTAGGAACTACAGGGGTTGTTGACTAAACATGAGATGCCTATATTCAAAAGGATTCCCTCTATTTATGTCCTGCTGATGGTGGGTAGCCACACTTGATTGTCCATTCATTGTTGGAACATGAGGAGTAGCACCTAAAGTTGAATCTTGATTTGGTGGAGGAATAAAATCCTTAATAGTTTTTATCTTACTTCTAGTGTTGTGAGCTATGGCATCCTAAAATTCGTATGATAGTGTTCTCCTAGTTGATGATTCATGAAAGAGCAATCACCTTGGTGCTATAAATGAGAAATATTAGTAGATTTAGGGGCATTATATTGCTGTCCTAATGTTGAATCTTATTTAGTCAATGCTAGGTATGATTCTTCCTTTTGGAACATGCAATGACTATAAGGATAATTGCAGAAGGGACAAAAGCCCTAGTCTTGAGCAAGATTATTCTGAGGAACTAATGTCCTCCCTAGATTTGGGTTAGCATTTACTACAGAGGTATTGCCAATAGGCTTATTATATGTAGGGTTTTGAAAATAAGGTTGCGGAGGCCTAACATTTTGAACTTGTTTCCTCTCCATAGGCACCATCTTGTTACCTATCTTCTGCTCCACTAAGAAATTGTCCTTCAACCTCTTCTCTTGATCTTACAACTTCTTGGTGACCTTAGAACCTTGATCTTACAAATTTTGATTACTCAACAACAAGGCCTGTATCATGTCTTTTAATTCTTAAAACTTACTTCAAGCATAACTGAGAAAGCTTCTACTAAAAGCCAAGAAATCAACCACTGCATTTAAGGTTGCAGAGAACAATCACTACAAATCTAAAGATCTAATCTTGATATACATTTAGATGTAGAAATATGATCCCTATAATCAAAGATTGGGTATATGGATAACCCAAAGCCATATGAAGATAGAAATTTCATTCACCAGGCTTAGGGAATGAAAAATAATAGTTACAGATAATCAAAAGGTCAATCTAGTTATTAAGAGATACTTTTCTCTTTGTTATTAGTACAACAAGTCAAAAATATCATCAAGTAAAACATATTCAACTATCAACCTATACCTTTCTTATAATTTCATTGGTTGAAGACCCTTTATTTTCCATCTTAGACAAGTAGAAACCCTTTTATAGTATAGTTAACTTAGCCTATGATCTTGTGATCATTCAAATAGTCAAAACCCTTTGATCACACTTGTATCATGACATCAAAATTGCTTTGAAACTCCT
This sequence comes from Cupressus sempervirens, assembly GCA_028749045.1. Taxonomy (NCBI): domain Eukaryota; kingdom Viridiplantae; phylum Streptophyta; class Pinopsida; order Cupressales; family Cupressaceae; genus Cupressus; species Cupressus sempervirens. The sequence continues at coordinate 5,799,057 of CM053790.1, read as the reverse complement.
TCATTATTATTCAACACACGATTATATCATACCTTTAGAAACCCACTAAACTGCCCCTTAGATATTATGACCATGTCCTTAATCATAAAATCAGACCTCTATCCTATCTTATAATTCCTCAAGTGAATGATCTCATGACGACACCATTGGCATAGGGTTATAGATCAATCAATTTTATCTAATGATGTTACGGGAGTGGTGAAATGACCTTATGATCTTATGATCATAGTCAACAGTAACATCGACAACATAAAAAGTCAACCTCATGATCTTACAATCATGACAAATGCATGGCTCATTGATATTGTTGTGACTTTGGTGGTCTAATATTTTACCCCTGCAATCTTATGAACAATGGTTCATCATAAGATCAAAACACTTCTTTGCATATCCCTATTGATGGAAAACCTTGATTGAACCCTTTATATTTTCATTCGATGAATTACTACTATGAAACATGCCCCAATACCTTTTAATGCCTCTCATAATCCTATGATAACATAATGACATGACAACCTTGTTCTTCATATCTTCAGAAGACTCTTCAGTTTACCCTATGATCTTACAAACACTTGCCTTGTCGTAAGATCAAAACATTGTATTGGTTGCCCTTCAAAAGAAAATATGTCAAAGGGAAATACCAACCTTCATTCAATAAATAATTTTTTCCTTGCACTGATGTAACTAAGAGAGATTGAAAGATCGAGCCCACTTGGACGCATGCCCATTTGTTGTTATCCCTCATTAGCTAAAGTTGTTGCATCTTGAGAATACACACATACACCGACCATTGATCCTTCAACATTTGATGATGGAGATCAATTTGATAACTACCTCTAGCCCTCACACTATCACAATTAAAAGCCCTAAAGTACATCGATGAAAAGCATCAATTGGAAGAATTTTCCCTCATCTGATAAATAACTATTGAATTTTTGATAATGCAACAAAAAGAAAGTCTATTGATCTAGCCCACCTTGACATACATTAGCCCATAATTTCCTCACAATGGTTAAAGATTGAGCATTTTGAAAATGTAGGAATATGACATGCATCAATCTCTCTAGATCCAATGATCAAAATACAACTATAACCCTTTGACAAAGTTATAGCTCCCTGGCCAATAAAAAACTACCACATCACTAGGTCTCTCACACCTTTTACCAACTTATGATCCTATGATCATAGGCTGACACGATGAATACATAATCCTTGTAACTTCAAAACCCATCAGCATGGCCCTCATGATCCTATGAACAAAAGTTTATTGTCTGGTTGCGGGCCCTTGAGTTTCCTTCTACGATCACCTATCTCTATGATGTCATGACACCACTAACAATTGTAATATGGAGAGACCTTGAATTTAACCTTATGATCCTTTGCCTACTATAAGATTGTAATCTTATGTGTTTCCTGTAATATTACAACTAACCAACCTGCAATTCACCATGAGTCTCTTACGATGTCACAATAAAGGTATATCATGAGATTGCAAACCTTTAAAATCTTGCTCATGACGCTACAAACAACTAGAAATGACTAGCTGCACACTTTGCAAGGTTACAACTTAAAACCCTTAGGGTTATCGATAGAGTGCATTAACCAAATGAACTTGCCTTCATCTAATGAGAATATTTTTCCTTGGTGATCATGTGATGAAGAAAATATAATGTAGTCAATCCATAAAAATTAAAATTGTTCCCACCTATCCACATGGCAGCTAGACATTTCCCCACATTGGTTAAAGTTTAAGTAACTCCAAAAAGTGCACGCACACCAATCATTGATCTTATTTCATCTGATGGTGGAGAAAATACCTACATCTTCCTTGTGATTGCATATTGTAGCATCGTAACCCTCTTTCTTTTGTTCTACGATCTTACAATCATCCTTTATATCGTATACCCAAGAGTCACCCTTCCATATTTTATGATAATACAATCCATTTGAATCCTTATGATCGTGCGATCTACAGTTTTTGGTAACTTCATAAAATCAACCAACCTATTCAACATGAAGCACTTGCAATCATATGATAAGAGCTATCGTAAGATTGCAATCCACAAAAATTCACCTGTGATGCTACGATCACAAATGGAAATCATAAGATTACAAGAATAAAAAAATATAACACACAATACTATGACTAGAAGGCATATCATAAGGTCATAACCTTGAAACCTTATATTAGTGATACCACAACAAAAGGAAGATCATATGGTTGGGAGATTCAACACTTGAACTTTTGATGACCTGATAGCATTATGCTTGGTAACATCAAGAGAGGTAGAATGAAATCTTATGACTGAATGATGAAACCCTTGATCATAAGATTGTAACTCTTGGCAAAGAATATGAAAATTTGAAATACGACACAAAAAGCTAGGGTTTAGTAGATTTTGAACAACTAGCCAATTTTGACGCCATGAAAGGTATCTCTAATTGATTTTCTATGGTGGTGTCAAACAATGAAGGGGGGGTACAAAATTGACAAATAATGCCTAATATCCTTATGTTCATCCTAATTTTCATTCATGCAATTTTAGAAACTCCCTCTAAGTTATTGAGTTCAAATTTCCTCGTACTCACCATTTCTATTCAAATCTCTCTCTCTCTCTCTCTCTCTCTCTCTCTCTCACACACACACACACACACACACACACACACACACACACACACACACACACACACACACACACACACACACACACACACACACACACACACACACACACACACACAATATGTATCTCTCCACTTATGTATCCCTCCCTTTTTATTAATTCTCTCCCTCTTTGACAACAATTCAAAAGACATTATCTTTCTTCGCTTCATTTTCTTCATACATCTTGATTATGTAGATATTTACATGTCTAGCTAAATTCTATCATTTTCATCGATCTATGATTGATCTATCGTGTTATTTACTTGACTACCTTAGGCACTTCCTAAAGTAGAACTATTTGTATCAATGTGTTATGTATTCTAATTAGCATATTTGATACAATACACCATTTCTCCTTAAGTTTCTTTTCTTATGGGAATCACCCCTAGTTTACCTCTAAGATATTCACAAGCATCTTTAGGTAAGGATTTAGTGAATATGTTAGCAATTTGTTCTTTTCTGTGCATATTTTCTGAATTCACTTGTTTGTCTTAAACTAATCTCTCAAGTAGTGACACTTGATAGCAATGTGCTTTTTTTTAGTGTGTATCACTAGATTCTTTAATATATTGATAGCAATTGTGTTATCACAATATATAACAACTAGATTTGTAACTTCTTCATTCCATTTAGAAATTGTTTGATCCACATAAGGTTTGAACAATTCATTGCAGTTGCCATATACTCAACTTAAACTATTGATTAGGAAATACAATTCTATTTCATGCTTGTCCATGACACCAATCTCTTTCCCAGAAAAAATGCACCTCCACTAGTGTTTTTTCTATCATCAATGTTTCTTTCCTAATCAAAGTCAATGAATATATTTAGTTCAAGTCTATCACTTCTCTTATAATACAATTCACAGTCTTATGTACCTTTCAAATATCTCAATATCCTTTTCACTGCCATCATGTGATTATCCTTAGGATTTGCTAAAAATCTAGAAATTATCCCAACAAATAATGTAATATCAAGTCTGCTATGAACAACATATTACAATTTTCTAATCATTGATCTCTATAGTGTTTGGTTCACATCAACAAATTCATCACTTTTAGATAATTTATGTCCTATAGACATAAGTGTGCTCACTGGTCTTAATTGTTTCATTCCAAAAGATTTTAGTATCTCCTTAATATATTTGGACTAAGTAATTAAAATACCAAACTTCATTTGACATACTTGTAAGCCAACAAAGAATTTGATTTCACCAAACATTGACATCTCAAATTCCTTCATCATTTCATTAACAAATGATTTGCATAATACTTCTTTTCCTGCAAATATAATGTTATTATCAAAAATTTCAAATAATAGTACTTCATTGTTCTTACTATCCTTCAAGTATAATATTGTTATCATTTCTCCTTCAAAAACCAATCTTCATTCATACCATGTTCTTGGAGCTTGTTTCAATCCATATAGAGCTTTGTTTACTTTACATACCAAATTCTTCGTCTGGATCCACAAATTCTTTAGGTTTTTCTATGTACACGTCTTCCTCAAGTATACCATTCAGAAATGCAAATTTGACATCCATTTGATATACCTTAAAGTTTTTGTAGGTTGAATATGTAGGAAGAGTTCTAAATCCTTCTAGTCTTGCTATAGGAGAAAAATTTTCTCCATAGTCAACTCCTTCTTCTTGAGGATATCCTTTGCATACTAGTCTAGCCTTGTTCCTTGTAAATTCACCACTTTCATTAAGCTTATTCTTGAAAACCCACTTAGTTCCAATAACATTCTTGTCTTTAGGTCTAGCTACTTGGGTCCAAGTATTGTTCTTCTCAATCTATTCAATTTATTCATTAATTTCTTGGATTCAATCTTCATTGTCTAGAGCATCTTTTGTTTATTTGGGCTCAAATTCACAAAGTAAGCATGTATAATTTATAATTCTCTTTCTTGTTAGGACACTAGATTTTGCATCTCTAATGATTTATTTAGGTTTTTGATGTCTTCTTACGCACTTGGCTAGTATATGTGGTCTCCTTCTTTGTTCTTCAGTATGTTCATCTTGAAATTTAATTTTAGGCTCATTAACTTTCTTGTTTAGGTTTAGGTTTAGGTTCTGTACACTCAACATTATCTGTCTAATGGTTGATATTTCCTATTTGTGACTGGACATCTTCTACCTAATGGTTGGCATCTTCTGGCTATTACTTGACAACCTGTTGTCGTACTTCATCATTCCCTGTCTACTAAGAAACTGTAGCTTGGTTTTCTTGTTTAGTTGGAGTATTCGGAGCACCATCATCCACATAGGTGAATGTACTATAATATTTAGGTTCTTCCTTACATTAAACATCATTTCTTTCTTCAAATTCATCAACTATCACATTTGCACTTTTCACAACTTTGTTAGTGTTAGAGTTTAAATGCTTGTAAGCTTTACTCTTGGTGGAGTATCCTAGAAATATACCTTCATCACTCTTGGCATCAAGTTTTCCATTCCTATTATCTCCAAATTTATAATATTTTCTTCCAAATATTTTGAAATATTTCACATTAGGAGCATGTCTATATCATAGTTCAAAAGGTGTAGCATTTGTACCTTTCTTGACTTGTACTTTATTTAAGGTATAGATAGAAATATTGATAGCTTCTCTATGACATTTCTATGATATATTCTTCTCCATCATTAATGTTCTAGCACAATCCATTATTGATCTATTTCTCCTTTCAACTATCCCATTCTAAGGAGGGCTCCTTGGTGCTGACATCTATTTTTTAATTCCTCTATCATTGCAAAATGTGTTGAACTTATTGGAAATGAACTCACAACCTTTGTCAGATCTCAAACACTTTACACTCTTCCCTGTTTTTTTTTTCAACTTTGGCCAAATACCATTTAAATAACTAAAAAGCATCAGATTTAGCTGCAAAAAACATCACAGTCATCATCCTAGAATAATCATCAACTAACAAAATGAAATACTTACCTCCACAATAGCTTTGAACATTAATTGGTCCACACAGGTTAGTATGAAAAAATTCCAAAATATCACTAGATGTGTATGTTTTTTTTTGAAGCTAGATTTTGTCATTTTTCCCAACTAACATTGTTTACACATAGCATTGTCAGGATTCTTTAGTTTTGGAAACCCTCTTACTTTCTTTATTTTACTAATGTTTACCAAATTCTCAAAGTTGACATGACATAACCTTTTGTACCATAACCAAACATCTTCTTATTATGTCTCATTAGATAAATTTAGATAGACCAAGTTACCTCTTGTCTAGTTACCACTTCCAATCAGCTTGGCATCAACATAAAATATCTTTGCATTTATGTGATGGAATTCAACACTTTATCTTGATTTGTTTAGCTGTAAAACACTCAAAAGATTATAGTGAAGTCCTTCCACCCAGTAAATATTTTCATACTTGATTTTGTTAGTCAATTGAATTGTACTTTTACCTTTCACTACACATGGAATATTAGTACCAAATTTAACACAACCACCTTTATATGGTCTAATTTCCTCAAATTTATTTCTATCACTAGTCATATGATTAGGGCATCAACTATCAATTATCCATCTACCACTTTTATTCACGTATGAAGTTAAAGAAATTTTCTCATCTTTATCAGAATCTTCTTTCATAGCAACGTAGACAACTTCATCATCATTACTTTCAGATTAAATGTTAGTTTCTTCTTCAATGATATAAGAAGATCTCTTATCTTTTCCATCATTTTTATTCTTGTAGTCTCAGTCATCTCTTCTTCCTTTCTACTTTCTTTCCTTTCTCTCATCCTTGTCTTCTTTGTCAGGACACCTTGTAGCAATATGAACAACCTTGTTGAATGAAAAATAAATAATAGGTAATTTACCTTTTTATTTTCCTCTACCTCTTTGAAATATTTTTGTAATAAGTGCTTCAATTTCATCAAGCTCATCATCAAAACTATCATTGTCACTCTTCACATGTCTGCATTTTATTTTGCTAAGAACCAATTGTGACCTAAAAGTAGATTCAGTGGTAGTCGGTGTGTAATTATCAAAAATAGACATCTCAAAAGCAATAAGTCTACCAATTACACCTTCTAAAGTCAAATTGTCACCATGTGTGCATCTCAATTCTTATTTTGTATAAACCCTAATGGAATATACATGAAGTAGAGTCCTAAATACCTTTCTTATCACTATTTCATTTTCAATTTTTCCATTTGTACCTCAAATAGAATTGAAAAATTTCTTGATTCTTGTGCAATACTGTACTATGTTCTCACCTTCTACATTCTCATTTCATCAATTTTTCCCACATTTGTTTTGCACTATCACATTGTTTTAAATCATTATTCTCGACATAAGTTAGGGCTGAAGAAATTTCCAACATTACATGATTGTGTTATTTCTTTTCTTTTAGTGGTTGAGTAGTCAGAGGAACTTATTATCTTCACATATTCATTGTCTACAAATCCTATTGTAGCATCACCAATATTGGCTATATTTAACCTCATAAGCATTTTCCATGCAAGAAATTTCTCCTTGTTCAACTTTGGTACCTCGATTTTGTGAGTCATGATCTTTAGGTTTGAGTACCTTCAAAATTCTCTTTATAAGCACTTGTTGTCTGTTACCGATTGTTAGGATGTTTAAAATAATTGTGGGGGAGGTGGGGGTGTAGGGGGATGAATTAGTTACTCAAGGTTCATAAGTAAAAATTGGACAATCAAACATTTAAAATTTATCTATTCTTCTTATCCTATTTAACTCAATAATAAAATTAACTAGTAGTTCACTATCCTAAGATAACAAACTTTGTTGAATGTAAACATGTAAATGTAAAACATCATAAAACATTCAACACAAGGTTGACACTAGGATTTAACATGAAAACCCAATTTAGGAAAACCATGAGCAACAAGTCACCACTTTTTCACTCTTCTGAAGTGAGCCTTGTTAGGAGTGAACCCTATTAAGATTTATAATGAACACTATTAAATGTGACTATCTTAAGGGATTTAATCAGACTATTAGGAGTGTCTTTGTTAGAGGACTTTGATCATTAAATTATAATGCCACCTTAATAAAGGATTTATGTATACTATTAAGTCCTTCAATGACTATTAGGCCAACCTTTGATTAAAAGGATTTCAATACAAACTGCTTATAATGATTAGAAAGAAAATAATAGGGTTTGATTTGCATGATTACAGCTTAGTTTTGTAGTTTTATATCTTTGTCCAGTTCATGTGATAATTCTATGATAAGCCTTCCTTGTCATCTCTTTCATTGCCTGACAACCCTTCAAGAAATCACCCTTCTCTTCACAAAAAAATTGAGCCTTCTACTTAGATTCTCTTATCAACCTTAGCAGCTATGTTCCCTCTTACTAGAAACACACATAAATTCTCTACTCTATTCTCTTCTTTACGTATCTAATTCACACTCATACTAAAGTTTGTCTTTGTACCTCATTTAAATAGGTAATTTTGGTCCTTTTTCATTTTCACAATCACTATAGATCTTAGGGTTTGTGATTTGATTCATTAGGTTCCTTGTACCTATTCATCTTCCTTCTTTTCTAAAATCTTCTCATCAAATGCATTCATTAGGTATCTTACCTAACACTCTCCTTGAATTAAATGATCTAACTCATCAGTATCATCTTCAACATACTTTCCATATCCCAAGAAATCAACTAAGTTGGCTAGAAATCATGATTCCTCATACACATTCAAAATATTCTCACTCAGCCATTACTAAGTTCTAACACTCGGTCATCACTAAATTTCTTGGTTGCTATAGAACTTCTATCTCAGCATCAACTTATTTTCTTGATCGATACTAATGCTTGGTCAACACTAACTTTAGTTGGCACTTACTGTGGCTCGGTTGACACTAGCATCGATCAACATTCTTTAATCTTTCATTGTATTTCTTGGTCAAGCTTTACATAAGTGATATATCTTGACTTGTACTATAAAGACTTAAACATCAATATGATTTAAACAATCATTTCATCTTATCAAAGTCTAACTAATCAAATGTCCATTGTATCTTCCTTTTCATAACTCAATCTTTCCTCTAGGTGTTGTTGCTATGATCAACTTCTCAAATCCTCTTCATAAATCAAATAGATATGACATTTAAATCAGACAACAACATGTCTCATTAGTAGATTTGACCTTAATTGATCTAATTGCAGTTTTCAATAGTATACCTATAAGGGGAGAAATGTGAATCAAGGATATGGAAACCTAAGTACACTACATAACCACACATATGTATAGAAGAGGGAGGTAGGTCAAGAAGATAGGTCCTTTCAATCCCAATTCTAAAGAAATAGGTCTAGAAAGATTAATGCTAACCAAACAAGAAAGGAGCACTAATTCAAACAACATCTAAGAAGAAAAAGGGGAAAGATAACTAAATCTTTGAAAATCCTAAATGATATGATAAGATAGATCTATATATAAGTAAATATGTTGAAAAGACAAAGAAGGTATAGGACACACCTTTAGAATCCATCTTTATGTTTGTTGTGTTGATCACAATGAATAGAAATTATAGGGTATGGGCCTGAGCGACAAGGTGGACAAAACCCAAAAATTATTTATTTGGTGAACTGTCAGGGGAAACTAGATGATCAAAGGTGATCCATTCATTCTTGATGCATTAGGAGCATCATGGTTAGCCCTAATAGAATGAGTGCAACATTGATTCTAATTTCATAGATATCAAGAAAGCTAAAAATGGTACTTAGATTTGTAACTTATTTGTCAATTTAATATCTACAACCCACAATAAGGAATGGTTTTTGTTGTTGATGGGGGTTTTCCTTAGTAAAACCCCATTTTAGGAACTAACCTTGAATTGAAATATTTAAAATAGCATAAATGTAAAGTAAAAGTAAAAATTCACCTTACAATAGTAGGATCTTTTGAGTTGAATGTAATGTACTTCAACAAGTGATTTGGATCAAGAAGATGAAGATGAATGCATGTAGAAGATGAAATGAAGGACCTTGGATGGATTGAAGAAGATCTTAAAGATAAACCCCTTTAATTTCTTGAGTACTTGAATCCTAGATTTTTAATGGAGGATGCTTGAAGACTTGAAAACTTGAAAGCTTGAGCATGAGTGCTTGAACTTGTGAGTCTTTTATGGTGTATGCATGATGGATCAATATGGAGGAAATGAAAGGGTTTATATAGATATTAGAATTGACTAAACATCACAAGCTATTGTACCTAGGAATTAATATCCTGAAGGTAACCAAACATGAGATTTGTAATGCCTTTCTCTGGAAGCCAAGAGAAATAAACTGATATTTTACAATATTTACTACTATTCCTTTTTTTAAAGTTAAAATAATATCAAAGTAATAATACAGAAGCACTACACACATACACATGAAGTACACATATCCAAATACAACACAAACTCCATTCCTCAAGGTTTCCATCACGTTGATTCATGCTTAAGAAGTTTATGTTAATTAGTTTAAACCTCAAATACAATATTCATGATCATAAAGAAATAATAGATACATTGTCTAATAAAAAATATCATAAATACAATTGATATAATGAAATATATCAATGAATAACATCCACTACACATGTCATAGGGTACGTGAGAGTAGATACAAGTACATCCAAATACAAGATACATATAAACATATATACATCAACTAGATAGGAGTCTCTAAGATAAGAATTAGAATTATAATGGTACAGATGCATCAATGACCATCCAAAATCTGTCAAACTGAGGGCAACCTAAATGGTATGAAGAGACTACCTTCCGACCATGCAGTCACCTAGTTAAGCTTCCACTCCCACCATGTAGGGAAGATAATGAATAATCTATACATAGATAATCAATCATAAAATAGTCATAGGAAAGGAATCCTAATAGCCAAAATTACCTCAAGGGTACACATCTACAGAAGAAGAAAATATAGTCAAAATCGAAAGGACATTCAATCCAATACCAAAACCACATACCAAGTCAACATAAAGATACTAAGTATAAATTGAGTATCATTAATCAATAGACAAAACCAATGAAAGATATCCACTTCAAATCCAAAGCCACATGCCAAAAGTACAACAACCAGCAAACACAAATCATCATCAATGAAAGTAAATTACCAATAATAAATACATCCCACAATAGAACACCACTAGAGGAAAATATAAAATTTATAGAGGAGACTCAGGATACATACTAGAGAGTGTCACCACATGGTCAAACTACTTGAGTTACGCTAGAATAGTTTCTTGTTAGACCTTACACCCTTAAACGTTGAGTTACCTTGGACTGGTCACTCTAGACCCTACACCCTCAATGTAACACATGCATAAGAAGAATACACTCTCATGAAGACAACGAAAAAATAATCACACCTCTCACTAGGTATCATACTGTTCCCATCCTTAGCCTATACAAGAACTCAAGGCATTGGCAAGGCAATATATCTAACTTATCTTTTTATTTTGTTTTCCAAATATTAATTACTAAATTATCACTTATTACATAACTTACAATAGGTTACCGTGGTACTAACCACTTTGGGTCCCATACCCCTATTACAAGCCATTCCCAAAGAAACACACCTAGACTACCTTCTCAAATACTCATAAATTATAATTGTATCCCATACCACAAAAACAATAAAGATTAAATTCGGTTCCATGATAGGCAACCCAAAAATAACATTGGTTCTCAAAACCCAAGTTCTCATAAATTCTCATCAAAATAGAACTCATAAAATAAATACCAATTTGAATCATAAAATACATCATAACATACAATCAAATAATCATCATAAAAGAAAACTCAAAGAAACCTCTAGGGCACATCCTAAATTGGCCAACTTATCAATCCACAAAGAAAATCATCATGAAATAAACATCACAAGACTATAAAGAGAATATAAGGAAATACATAGTTTTTAAGCAATATGGTTGAATTTCATCATTTGCTATGTTTAGATTAAGCCACAAGGATGTGTTTAGCAATAAAGTAAGAATATACATGCTTCTATAAATTGTTAAGTTAATATACTTATTTAAATAGCAATTCTCTTTGTGCATATAAAATATCATGCATTATTATCATGTTATTAATTTAAATATTAAATCATAAATGACTTATATTGTTATATATATAAAAATATCAATTTCATTTTTAAAATATTAATTGGACTTTAATTTAAGTATAATCTTAATATTTACTTCCTTTAAATTCATAACACAACTACAAATAACTCAAATTTAAAATTATAATTATAATTAAATTATTTAAATTATTTATAATTTCTCTCATAATAATAAATATTCTTAACTAGATGACTATATAGTGAACTTCACCATAACTTCTCTTAGAATATAACAAAACTTATTTAATAACTTCCCACTTGCATTAATAAATATATAATCACTTATAAGCAACTAATAGTTTAACTAGACTTAAGATATCATTAATACTAACACCCACTTCATAGTTAAATGAGTAATATTTATTTAGTTTTTAAAATTAATAAATAACTTGTTTTTTTCAAATTTTTTTTTTGATATTAATAAATAATAACAATAACTTTTAAATATAAATCTGAAAATTAGGTTATATTTTTATGGAAAAAAAAACATGTAATTAGTATTTTCACATGCCTTTGAACTCTCAAATCAAGCAAGCATAATATACTTATTTATCTTTAGTATATTTGTTTTCACATGTATGTATATGTTTAGTTACAACATGCTTTCCTCTCAATTAATATTTTTCTTTTCCACTAAATTTTGCAACTAAATTATTGTAGATTTTAAAAAAATATTTATCTTTTTTTAGAAAATTCATGATGATCACATGATTCTAATAGCAAATTTAAAGTTGAAACCCTAGCTATTCAATCTGTTATTTTCTTACAATTATATATATATATATATATATATTCCCTATAGTAGAAAAGGTTTTAAAAGGATAATGTCACAATAATTTCCTAGTTTTTTCTTTAATTTCCTCAGACAAGTTTTCTTGATCAATAAGTTTTCCTTTTCAAAATCTATAATATAATTATCTATTTAAAAATTAATATAAAAAATTAATAAGCATTATGCAAGCACCCAGGAAGGCACAAAGTAGACAAATCTTTCAATAAAATTCTACAATGGCTTTTCAAACTCTACCTCAAAACAATAGCTAAAATTTGAGACAATATGTGAATACATACAAATCCAAACCCTCCATAAACTTTAACAAAAAAAATTTCTCTATCTCTGAATTTTGTTCCCCAAAAGTTGTGTGAAATAATGAACCGAAAAACCTCTAATATAGAGCCCTAACTCCTTCTAGGGTTTCTATTTCTAAAAGCCCTAAAATATAATTATTTAATTAAATTAACCCTTTCATGCATATTTAACTCACTTGTTAATTAAATAGACTCTTTTAATTTATTTTTCTCACTTTATTATTCAATGCAAGCATGTTAAAAGTAATTATTTATTATTTTAATCAATAAAGATTATTAGAGTCAATTATTTAAATGCAACTTTAATTTTAATCAATATTAATTAAATATTCACACTAAAACCATAATAAATATTAAATATTTAAATTCTTTTTATTTAGTTTTCTAATTTAGAACTTTAAATTAAATCTTTTAAATTAAGCACATATTCAAAGAATTCCAAAGAATTAAATATCATATTTTATAATATTTTTATTCTTTTTAAATCAAATAATATTTCACAACCAAATATCAACGATTAGTCCAAGAATCACAAATAAGAATTCTACCAAGAAAATCACACAATCAAAGCCACATAAAACACATAAAGAGAACCAATCAAAGTAAAACTCAAACAACATACGTATAGAAAGACTCATGAGTTTAAAAAGGGTAGACATTCAAATATGAGTCCTCATTCCAAGACAAGTATATAAGCTATGGTTGGGATTGGATCTAATCATCATCTCTCCATTCTTACCATTGAGTTATTGTGATAGGACACACTCATCCTGACAATTCATGATAGTTGATGCCCGGTACCTGCAACCTGTATAAAAGGTGAACATGTACATATGCATACATCTCTAAGATAAATAAGAATGGTGGGGAGTGGTACATCATTTAAATCCTAACTAGGAGGTGACTTTGACTCCCTCCCTCAACCACATCAGACATATTAGACATAAAAGTAAAAAAAATATACATATCATACACATGCAAGTATGGGGTAAGTACTATAATAAATCTTGAGTACAAATCATCACATATTTAAACATAAAAATTCATTGTCATAAATATAAAATAATTATCACTTATAGAGATACCATATGAAATTATCATTAAAGCAATCACATTTACTAACTAGGAACAATTAAATCATCATTACTACACAAGTAATCATAATCATCAAATATAACTCATGAAATATAATCAACTAAGTAATCAACAACAATGTGTGTGTGTGTGTGTGTGTGTGTGTGTGTGTGTGTGTGTGTGTAATCTAAGTCATGAAACAATATCATATAAGTATAAATCAAGTACCCCTAAAACTAACACAGACATGAAATAGGCCTAAAAGGGATTGGTAATTAGAACAAAAAATAAAACTATAGGTGGGCATTATGCCACCAAACTCGAGGACCCAAAATAGGTTCCAATAAGGAGTGAACTATGCCCCTAATTGGTCAGGAGTGCACTCCGCCCCTAAAAACTAAGTCCTAAAACCTCCAAAATCCCTTTGCAATCCCAAAACAAGTCTTGAATCTAAAAATTAGGCATGAAGTATGAGACGTATCCATTTTAGTGTGAAGAGCAAATTCCAAGTGATTAAATGAAAGGAAGGGGGAACCTAGGAGGATAGATCCTACCTTGAGCTTAACACCATGAAAATAGGATATTTAAAGAGGATCTACTATGTTTTATCTCTACCTCTCCCCCCTCTCCCCCCTCTCCCTCCATCCCCTCCATCACCACCCTCATATCCATCATGACCTACTTGACCATCATCCCCTGGTAGTGCACATGGTATCATGAATATGGGAAATAGTCATTTCCTCATCTTTTGCTCATAATTGGGAGATACCCCTACATTTGTTTGAGCTAGGAGATAATACCACGCCATTTGCTATAGTCCCTCTATCTCATGTAAATATAAAACATAATATAGAATGGGTAGCCAAACCATATCCTTCTCCTCTTAGAACTTGGCATATGTCATGGTCTCTATGGGAACCCTCTATCTCTTGTCAAACTGTCTCTACTCATGGTCTATGATGAATCACTCAATAATCCTTGCATGACTCTCTAAAAGAGGCATGCTATACAACATGTACCCTAACTCCTCCTGAGCATCTTTCCATCTTGTTGCCCAATTTTTAGTTCATCTCATTCTTTACTTTAGGTTGGCGTCAAGTCAATTGTCAATATTGAGTCTTTGTCTAGAATGCCTCTACGATGACTTCTCTTCCCATCATCCCCTCTCAAGCTAACCTACGCAAGAAATTATGTAAGCATTGCACTGGTCAAAAGATAGATAAATTTAGGGTCTGGTGGGTTATTTATAAGCATCTCCTTGATGAGAATAAGTTCTAGAAACTCCAATGATTCATTATCTAAGGATTCAAAAGGATTCCAAGAACAAAGATCTGTAGTGGTTACCTTTCAATGGAAGATATCATAGGTGATCGAGTTTAGAATGTAGAGAAATCAATTTTTTTAGTAGATATCTAGATAGGTAGAAATGTCAATCAACAAAAGGAACACATGCCATTGGTTGGATGAAAAGTAAATTGCCCTTGGAGATGGATCCTTGACTATCAGATGAAGATCAATTCAAAGGTTTTCATAGCATCATAGCTCATATTTCACATTATGAAAGATAAGTTGAGAAGCTGCAAACATAGATGGACAGTTAAGAATGAATTTGTCCCAACATCATATATGAAAGGTATGTTAAGTCTTAGAATGCAGTAAAGATGCAAGATGACCAATCTAATGATCACCACTTCATTGTGACTTGTTTTTTGCTTGAATAATTCTAGGGTGTGATGGTGGAAAGAGCATGAAATAACATGCAAAGCTAATGATTACAACATTACATGAAGTTTGCTAGAATTTCATTTTAAGTTGTGAAGTAGTGAAAGTATTTAAATCAGATTGTCATACAATGTTAATGTTGACCCTCGAAGAAGGCTACAAGAATGCAAGAGACAATGATATTTAAGTCAAATAGTTATCACATGTTTGTAAGAGGTTAAAGTAAAATCCAAATCAAGGTTGTGAAGTAGAAAAAAATCCTTTTTGTGGCTTTGCAGGGTTAAAGGATGAGTCAAAGTTTTAAGTTATGAGCTTGCGAATGAAGTAATAGTTAAACTCAAAATGGTCATTGTAGTATTACAAGTTTGAGATAATAGTTATTTTTAATGTCACAAAGGCACAACCATGGTTAGTGTGCAATCATTTCTACTTCACTATGGTTAGTAGAATAGGGACATGTCAAAAGTTGTGAAGTGGTGAATAAGAGGAATCACAAGGTCATAGGCTAAAAATATTCAAAACATTCCAGGCTATGAAACTATGAAATGAAATAATAGTTGTTAAATTACATCATCACATCGGGTAAAGATATCGTATGAATGAAAGTTGCAAAGAAGTGACAAGACAAAAACAAAGAGGATTATTATGTTTTAATTGTGATCATTAATTCAAGATTAATAGTCATAATTCAAAATTATTGTGATCATTGAGATATGAATTATATGGATTTGGTGCCAACAACAAAATACAAAGGGAATGAATATTTTCATAGGGTTTTTGAAGCCACATGAAGATAAATGGTAGCCAGGTGTTCTCAGAGGTGCCATGGGATTAGGATGATTGATGTGAAAGATGCCACATATCCATACAGTGCTACAGATTAGATATTTTCACTTTTTCTTTCTATTATGTGACTATTGCACTACTGAAACAAAGGAATGACAAAAGACTATACATGTAATTTTTGATGACAATGAAAAGGTTGACAAACTTGATGGTGAATTGGCTTTGTAATTCCACTTAACTAATTTTCTCTTCATGTTTTGTTGCCCATTCACTTCATAGATTAGTTCTAAATTGAGAGTTGAGGGATGATTACATGTGTTTTATGATCACCTCATGAATTCCTTTTCATTGTGGAAAATATAGTATAGATAATTCTATTTATGTTTTCACATGTAGTTTTGCTTCTTCTCTTGTTTTTTCCATGGTATGTTAAAAGTAGTTTCATTGGAAAATTAAAGAAGAAATGTGGATGAATCTATTAGCAACTTGTTGGATTCCATTTCACCTAAGTCTAATAGTTAAAGAAATTCCATTTTCCATCATGTGCATCTCTTCTTTGTTTCCTCTTTTGCATTTAGATTATTAATCTGCATTGAGAATAGGAGCAAGGGTCAAAAAATTTCAAGACAATCTACCATAGTCATTCAATTGGATGTGATAGCTTGTCCTAGTCTATTTTTCTTGAATTATTTGTGTCTACAAGAAATTTGGCTAGCCTTTATTTCTCTTAGGTTAAGAGCTTATTCTGTCATAAATTATGATCTAAGAAATACATATTCATTGCACATCATTGCATGTCCTAAGGGATTTGTACCTTGTAATTTAGAGAGCAGTAATAGAAAACATACACTAACCTATTTGTTGGTAACATCCTTTTGTTTCTCCAAAAAATTGGGTATTAAAAGAGTCAAGTTGTAAACCACAACTTGAGAACAAAATATCAACCAACACATCCCTCACATCCCACATAGGGTCTCCACCCAAATGAGACTAACTCATCTAGTATCTGTTTGTAGAAGGATACATTGTCATTATGTGGATGTGTGATGAACCTTGAGTACCTATAAATGTATGGGTACCTCATCTCTCATGGTTGTACCCTCAATTGGATCACTACAATGTGATCCCAAGACCAAACCTATGCTAGTATGGCCACACATGACTAGCTCCTCCCATACCTATACATGATCTCATGGATCTCATGATACATATATGCTAGGATGGTTGGTCCCCATTCCATCCATCATGGCCTCCCCATGAGATCCATCACCAATCTACCCCACCTACAAGGGAATCCCATCTGGCTCATGTCCATGACCAATGCCTAAGCAATAAGGGAACATATTATGCATGCATCCATATAATGATCCCCATAGTAAGCAATTAACCACGCCCAAGCAATATGTCTATCTAGATGGTAACATCCAAAAACACCTTGTGTAATGTGGCCCTGCCATATGCTGGAGACTGATCAAATTAAATCTATGACACACAAACTTCACATTTGTATTGATACTCATGAGACTAACTACATATACAAACTAGACATGCCCAACTATAAGGCTAGATCCTTCTTCTACCTCAAACTTTGTAAAACCTGGGTGGGTAGACCTCAGATTCATTTATATGGTACCAATTGTTCAAAAGCATACACTTGAATCTAGCAAAGGAAAGTAGATGAAAACCATATTTCTCTTATACTCATGCAATGACAAAGCTATGCAATAGAAAATTGCAAAACTTATGAAATCCACAAGTTAAGTGAGGGCATTCTTTCAACTTTTAAATAGAAAGGTAAATGGATGATTATAATTTTGATTTTAGCAGATCCCTAAGTATACAACAGTAAGAACAAATTGATCCTATAGCTAATCAATGCCTTATCTATTGGGAGGTTCCATAAATCACACATATACATCTGTGATACTAGTGACATATTCCATATATCAAGATATCAAGTCTATCCTATCACTTTGTAAACTAGACATCAATGTTCATAATGACCTCATTCTCATGAAATATCCTTCTCAAATAACCAACAACCCTATCAAATACATCAAGCATTACTTGGCTCTTTGTTCAAATAAAAAGACATACAAGACATACAACCTTAAGGGGATGCAAAAGGGTCTAGGTTCTTTGTCCCTAAACCACCAAATATTGCAAATTATAGAGAGGAGATGAGAATCAAAATGAAACTAAGAATTTTGTTGCTCATTATATTCATTTCTTTGAAACTATACATTCAAGATGCATGTAAATGACCTATAAAACTACTAAATAGATCATAATTATCCACATTAACTTCATTTACTATTGTTCATACAAGAGAGAAAGTTGAAGAAAATGGTATCACAATCATGATAGAAATTTCAACCTAATTGGAACCATCCTTGTGGTATCACAATAGTGAAAAAATGTTCAAGAAACTAGAACTCTTCTTATGAGAGAGAAAGAGAGAGATATAGGAAAGGAATGAAATATTGAATCTAATCTAGAAGTGACATATGTCCACTTGAATCTTCATTCCCTTCTATTGCAAAACATCTCTCTTCTCTCTACGACTAAAATTAGAAAGGAATCTCATCATTGTATCTCAACAAAGTCAAAATATCTCCTCTAACTAATGAAAACCCTTGCTCTAATAAAATATTAGGTAGACATCTAAAATGTTGATAAAGCCTCCATTAAAATGACTTGGAGGTGAGAAAATCTATGCCTAACTGAACCCTCATTTGCTCTACTGCTCACCTAGGTCACCACTTTGCTAAAAATTAGATCTGAACTACCTTAACTGAATGAGGTTGGAAATAGGAACTTGTACAAAACCATGAATAACTTGAAAAAATGACTTATTATACAAAAATGAACCTCAAATATAGAAATTTTGTTCTATCTTGGTTCCATCGGTATATGATAGTCATATATTCTCTTACTAGGACTACCCAAAATCTTCATTTGAAAATTAGGTCCCTAGTATAATTCTCTACGTTTGTATCTTTTATGTAAATATTTAAAATTATCCCAAGGTCAAACTATATTATAAACTAGAGTTTATTTAAATCTTCCTATACATTCAAAATTAAAAAGGAATAACAAAAAAATATTATTTTCTAAACTGAATTGTTTCCCTCCATCACCAATTTGGGTCAAACTCAATTTGATTAACCATGACATGTGTAACCACATGATTGGCTTGTTCATGACTTGTCATTTGATCTATCCATACTCTACCACCTAGACACCACATGGTGCCATGTGGCACCATCAAATTGGTCCTCACTCTACCATGTTTTCCTAGTCCTACTGTCACATGGCCTTTTCTAATTATGTCGCTATGTTGCCATGTTGTACTAACATGTAGCTTTCATTGGTGACAACTGTCAATCATGTGCCCCATGGTGTAATCTGGCATATCTTTCCTATAATCACCACCTCAACATTGACTATGACATGTCACTCTTAGATTATGTTTCTTTTTCACATGACACCTCAACACCTTGCTACATCATCACAACATAGAAACATCGTGACATGTGGAACCTCTATCCATGTCACTACTTTGTCATCCATCACCACTTCATTAAATCTAGGTCACTAGCCCTGCCACGTGGTAGATTTTTGCTATGTCTCCATCCTCATCAATGATCACCATGTCACTAACAACATAGCGACATTATGCCACATGTCATTGCTTGTTACATCACCACCTCAAAATCTGTGCCAAGCTAGAGGACCCTTCCCATTTGTCACTATCAGGTTTAGCCACTTAGATTTGTGTGCTACCACTTGTCAATGTTTGATTCATTAGACTTCCAACTCAACTACTGACATCAATATCCTTGTCCACCTATTTTGGTCAAAATTTATCTTTTGTCACCAAGTCAATGGGCCCACCACACACATGCCTTGCACTTTCCAAAAGTGCAGTGTCCTTTGGACACTATGATAGAATGGGTTCACACTTTTAAACATATGAAAATAATCTTCTCCACCTGAATGTGGGACAATTTCTTTTTTTCTCATTTTCAACTCTCTGTGTGGTCTCTTCCTATTACTGGCCTCTCCATTTGCATAAAGCTTTGCTTGTTCCCTGTTCTTCATTCATCTCCAATAGTAGAAGATTAGACCATTTCTTTTCTCTTCCCATTGGAGGGATCATGGGAATATAAAAAGATATCATAGAATTTTCCCTTGATTTAATGTGAAAGAAAGATCCCTGTTCAACAAAAGTTGTGGGCTCTGACTAAAAGTGCAATACGCTATTGCAAAATTGAAACACTAGTAGCTGTAGACTCTAAACTATGAGACACTAGTTCATGAAAATTTACATTTGATGTTACATTTCATTGAATTCCACAAAGTTTTTGAACAAATATCACTCTGACATAGGAAAATATAGAGCTAAAATGGTGCTCATTAGAGTTAACCTCCAAAAGAGAAAGGTCCAGATTCATCCTTGAGAGCTTCAAAAAAACATTCCATTCAAACTTGCAAAGTATGCTTGGAGAGAAACATTCTATATTTGCATCTGAGTGTTTATTATCACCACTTAATTTCTTGCATTACCTCTTGCCTCCACCTCTACTCATCTTTTCCACAAGAACATTGAGGAGAATAGAAATCTATCTAACATGTTCAACAAAAGTTGCTTATTATATCCTTGCCATTTGAATGAAAAACCTTGGTTCAATGCTTTTGTGGAATTCAATCTATGTATCAGACCTTCAATTCATTAGGCTTCGATATTTCTAAATATGACCTTATATCAATTAATTATTGAAGTGGCTCCTCTCTTCTACTGATGCACTAGTCAAAGCTTCTAGGACTATAGCATTTATTTTGAGTTTGAAATGGATATGGAAACTTGTTATATCTTGACGGTTATCTGGACTCCAGACTTCTGTTTATAATATCGCGTCTTAACTCACTGGTTTAATTTAGATCATGATTTTGGAAAACATCCACCATATGCATGGAGTCACCATAATGGTAACATTGTCATTAAAGAAGCAACTGAATAAAATGCATGTAGCAACACATTCAACATGAAGAAAACATAAGGATCTTAGGATTTCCACAAAATATACCAATCCTTTTTACTTCTCAGTATGTGCATCATCACCACACAAGCCTTTGATCTCAAATGATAATATGCATAGGGAATGCCACTTCAAAGATAAAAAATCATAACTTTTGTAAGCATAACCAACACCCATGATGTCCTGTCAATCTTGAAGGAATCAACCAGACCTCAATGTAATTCTAGCTAAAAAATATATTTCAAATTGAAACACCTGACTCTTGAATTTGGCCTACTAAATCTGTCATACTGATTAAAATCAAATTTGACCACTGATTCAACCTTTAAAACTCATTTTTAACCCTTCCTGCAAATTGACAATTTCGTGTGAAAGGGTCCTCTGATTGGCTTTAAAAAATTACTAAAATGCTTGATTGAGCTCTAAAATCAAATATACTAATTCTTTGTTTCACATTCTCTTACCCTTTTAGATTTCATATCATGATGACATCTAGGTCAAAATATATTGACCATCAAAGTTGCCTTCTCAGAACTGCCTGCAAGCAAACATGTTAGAAAACCATAATCGCATTTGGTTTTGGCTTTGAAAATAGGTTAAACTAACACTTGGGGACATGAGAATTGGGGCATTAGTCCATTTTCATGATGAATAATTGGGAAAATTTTGTGAACGGTCAAAGTGGTCTACTCAGAATTACAGAACTAGAAACAATCGCAAAAAAGTGA
Organism: Cupressus sempervirens; assembly: GCA_028749045.1. Lineage (NCBI taxonomy): Eukaryota > Viridiplantae > Streptophyta > Pinopsida > Cupressales > Cupressaceae > Cupressus > Cupressus sempervirens. Next base: position 5,776,828 of record CM053790.1, on the reverse strand, counting down.
TTTTTGCAAATGGGATGATTTTGGGAAAGTGTGCAGACAAATTCCTTAAGGAAATTTCAGAGTATAGCACAAAAATATAATCTATTCAATATCTCCTATCACAAATTCAACATCCCGAACATGGGTACTGATCAATCTGTATTTCTTGACACCAATAAAACTTTACAAATTGCATTAGGAATCATGTTTGAAAACTGATCAAACTATTCTTCATAAAATAAAATTTGAAACATAAACTGTATCGAGACTCTATAATGCAATGCAAAAGGAATTTTCTCATTTTGGTCAATTGGGTCAAAATTATAACTGGTCAAATAGGGCCTCCTAGAATTCTGAACAATTAGCATCAGCATGACAATAGTAAACAACTAACTTTGAGGGATTTGAAACCTAGTCAAAACATGTCAAAATAACTTGAAATACGAAACATAGGTTCTTTGATATGCATACTAAAAATTTCCAAAGTAGTGAATCATGAGGCATTACTAGATGTGAGATATTCAAATGTAAACTAGGCTACTTGTCATTGTTTGACACTTAGGAAAAAATGTAAAACCGAACATTGCTCAAAATGAGACTTAATGGGTTGACTCAAAATGACAATTTATCTTCATGGAACACAAGAATAGGCTGAATGCAAGGTGTTAGAAACATTAAACACCTCTTAGGCCTCAAAAAGATAGCCGAGTACACATGCATTAAAAGCTCTTATACGGGCTCAAAAGCTTTAAATGGTACTCAAATAAGGAATGAAAATTTGAGTCCCAACAAAACTAATCAAATCTCCATGACATGGCACTCATAGTATGCAATATACATCCTCTAATGTGATCGTCTCCTTGCTAGTCAAGAGATAGAAGGTGTTATGCTCGTTGTGCTACCTCTCTGCTAGTGATGTCAAGGGGCCATGGTTGGCTTGGGTATGGGGCAGCTGTAAAAAAAAAAATTCAAATCCCATGGTCTCCAATGCCCCAATAATAAGGGTTGGAAATACCTTCTGCATAGGAAAACATGTCCAAATGTCAACACATGTCAAATAAGAATTAGAATACAACTAAAAAGATCATATGTCAACTATTTGAGTAAGAAACTAAGACTTACAAAGGACGAACAACACAAATTTTACATAACATTCATGAAGTGGTTGAACAAGTATCATACGATACTTTATATTGTACATGTGTGATACTTTCTTCTGGTGTGATATTTTGCATGGTATTGTATGATAGATGGGTAAGTCCAATATGATAAAGCTCATACGAAGTGTGCAATAATTTTTATGTCAAAATAATCGCATGATAGTGTGCATAATAGTAGTGAGATTATTTTTAAAGTATCACATGATATTTTTTGGAAACCTATCTAAAAACTCTAGAAAACATGATAAATTTCTCAAAATCACTCAAAAAAATGTTGGGATGTCGAATACTTATCAGTGGACCATACTACAAAAACTGATTGTGCAATGGATGTGCTCAAAGTGATGTCTCTTAGTCAAAACTCTCCTATAGGCCATGGTGATCTCTCTCTCTACTCTAAAGCTCTCAAAATGAAATATGACGTATGATTTAAAATTGACCCCTTGGGCCCCTCATATAACCTTTTGACCCTATTTTGACCTAATTTTTGAACTCCTCATATTCACACAAAAACTAAAACCCTATCTAATTTTGACATCCTGGATCCATTTTTAGGATCAAAATTGAAATTTGGGTTCATCTTGAGGGTCAAAATCATGTTTTAAAATTATTCCTCCTATGTAGTTAGCTGATTTTCTAAGTTAATTTTCAAATATTGCTAGGGAAATCTTCATTTCTTCATGTCTTCATCATTTATACTCTCTATACCTCTTCTTGTTCATTTTATTTAATTTAATTTCACCTTTCTTCTTTCTTTGACCTAATGCTCATGCTTTACCTTCTTGCTCTAACATTGTCAAAATGGGGTATAATATCATTGCTTGGTGGTATGTCTTTTGTTTTAATTGTTTATCTATTATCATGACCTATATCTTATCTTGATTTTATCACATCCAATTCATTTTTCATCTCCTCTATCAAATTTGAATTTCAATCCTAAGGGGTAGGAATATTCTATCATTGTTGCAAATTGTTTTTTATTATGGCTATATGTTGGCTCTTTCTACTTGCTTTGGCTATTTGGTTTGATATATTAGTGCTCATATTAGGTATTGGTATTTTATATTTCTCTTTCCTAGTACTCAATTCTACCACTAACTGAATGTTTATTCATGATTTGTCATCTCTCTCTATGTGCTTTGGTCTTCAAAATAAGATCTCTTTATCAGTTGCTATATCATTATCTTCATTCTTTGATGAAATGTGTTCCTAGATCAATCACACCTTAGTAAAAGAGGGGAAAATTTAATCACCCAAAAATGGTCATCTATACTATGAGCCCCCTTTCTAGCATTTTTTCATAATTTATCCATTTCTTATCTTTAATCAAATCTTCAAAAATCTATTTATTCAATTATAACCTATGATTTGATCACTTTGTTCTAAGGTTTTTATTTAATTGAAAGCACTTGCTCCCTTTTAATTAAATAAATTTCCTCAAGTTCCACTTATCCTAAATGGGCACACATAAATCATTATTCCTATTTTTTTGAATAAAATAAAAGGATTTTTGTCTCACATGAGGTGCATGCTTTCCAAGGTGGGTGGAATCTTCATTCCCCTCCACACATCTCTCACCTTTTTTAAATCCACCATTGATCTTGATTAGGTGATATTTTTGTGCATATGGATCACTCAAGATGCATCCTACACCCTTGATTAAGCCTCTCTTGGCTTTTAATCTCAACTATCTATTTTTTCTTGAAAACAGAGGGCTCTCTCCTCATTCTAAAACCTTATGTTTTTTGACTAAAGTTATTCTACATGATTTCTACATGCTTTGGAACTTTGAAGGACTTTGGAGTACTCTTGTATTTGTATCTCATATTTTATTTTTCATACTTACATCATGACACTCTTAGTTTAGATTTTTTTTATGCTCATAGCTTAGATCACCTAGTCTAAATAAGAGGCTTTGTAATCTTTCATACTTGTTAGCTTGAATTTTGTATCTCATTTAGTTTAGCTTTCATCTTGCATTGCATCACATAGTGATTCTTGGATAATAACATTATTTCTCCCATATTTGAATCTTCCATTCTATGGTACACCTTGCAAAGTTTATACAAGCTAGGTTCATTTGAGAGCCATCATCTCATAGCCTTTTCATGTCATAGATATGAAGCTATAAGATAACTCTTGGGATAGTCTTCATCATAGGTATTCTCAAGAATAAAGGTTTATAGAACCATGACACATTTTTTGCACACACTTTCTAGTATTGATGGTATAGAATGATCCAAATTCTACTCTAGAACATGATATAGTACAAGACCTACCAGCCAACCTCCCACTACATGATCTAATTTTGAGCATTCATTTATTCTTAATGGGTATTGATATGATTCTTTATTTTTTGGGATACAAAACCCATGATTAATATTTTGAGAAATTTTCTATTTGACTATATATGGATGGAGACCGGATTAGTTTTCTTTGTTCCATTCTAATTTTATGTTAATTCTTTTATGAATCTATATATATATATATATATATATATATGTATAATTTTGTATAGATATGTCTATGATGTAAGATGGATGTATTTATGTTATTATATGATGCTACTAAAATTTGACACAAGGCTGATATGAGTTGCTTCGATACATGAGATGTATGACATATACAAATGTATATGAAAATGTATTTTATGATGTATAAGTACCATCTAAAATTAGAAGCACTTCAATTTATGACATTTTAGTTCCTCTTTAGTGTGTTTGCATTGTATACTTGTACTTGGAGCACACACTCTATCTTTCTTTTTATCTCTCATCTAACACATCCACCTTAATTTCTCTCTATGTCTCCATGCAAAAATTGAGGTAGGATATAATTTCTATTTATCCTCCTCTTTTGATGTCCTATTTCCTAATTTTGGTCATGATTTCTCTATCTCCAAACCAATTGTACTTAAACCTTTTGTAGTTATAGAATCCCAAGGAATTTCCTCATAATTAAAGCATCTTGGGGCATATGTCAACTAGGTTGACCTATATTTCTACAATTTTGAGTTATGGGCCTCTGTCCCATTTCAAGTTTCAAAGGTTTCCCAGTCACTATAGTCAGCTCCTCTAGGGGAAATCATAAATCTACTATAAAAAGACATCATTAGCCTCATTTGGTATAAAGGAAAAATAAATAAAAGTGCACATGGACATCCCAATTTAACATAGAGAAATTTTAAGGTGGAAGAAAAGGGACTAATCCCATTCATTCATTACCAAAGACAATCTCACATTCTTCAATACAAGAATTCAACAAGCAATTAATGAACACCATGGAGTTGCAAAGGGATCATGAGGATGGATATAGTATTTTAGCCTTGGAATCTAGTATAATTTCTATGATATTTTTAGATATTATCTTTTCCTCTTCATATCTTTCACATTTACACACACACTTACATATTAGGTTTCACTCATAGTGTTAGATTCTTAGCATTTCTTAGCTCTTTGCATTCTATATCTACACCCTAGGATTCACAAGTACTACATAGACACACAAAATTCTATCTAATCACTATCCATGAATGTGGTCAAGTCCCCAAAAAGTAGGGTTGACTAATGTTAACCCCTACATAGCCACCCATAGATGTAGTGCCTCTCCCATTTGACTTATGTAAGTCATCTTGATGGATGCAACCTTTTTGATCTTTTGTTGTGATGGATCATGATTATGACCATGAGAGTTCTACACTATTGAGGTGATTGGATTTATGTTATTGTATCATTTTCTTTGATTATGCTTTGATTGATTTCTAAGATTATGATGTGATTTATGGTTCACTGAGGTTGTGTCAGTGGTTACTAGGATCAATGTGGTATTATGATGTTGTTCTATGATTACCCTAAGATGTGTGCAAAGATTGCATTGTGTGCTATGACCATGCTACACTGGACTAGGTTCCTATAGCAGTGGATAGTCATGTTTATGACTGTGTTCACTTATATCTTTTAAGTGCCTTTTCTAGTTGTGGAAACTACCATTATCAAATGCTTACATAATTAGAAATGGATTTTCCTTGTTGGATTCATTAGTTTTGTGTTGTGGATATTTACCTTGTTATATTTTGATCCAAGAGATATTTTGTTACTCATGTTATGTTTTTCATTTGAGATGACCTAAGGGTCAAATGTTATACCTTGAGTTCAGTATCATAGATGTTAGATGACTATGTTGTTTAGTTTATCATATTGCATGATGATGCCATTTTGAGATGACAATGTGTTTTATGATAATATCTAGTTATCTGGTATTTAGAAATATCTTTGATTTTGTTATGTGATGGATTCAATGCTATGGTTATTTACTTCATTCTTGCTTCATTATGTTATATGCGAACTTGAGTGATGTAAATGAACTATTTTGGTATAATTGAATAAATGGCTAAATTAGTCATTTAATACATTTATTTCTTTGGCTATGTCATTATATGCAATCGCACTTGATCGTGTTGTTTAGTGTGCAGGATTTATATCCCTGGCAGTGGCACATGGAGTCAGTAATTCAACTATTCATATTTTACCAATGTCATCCTTGTATGGTTAATGTATCCTTATTTTAGTTGTTTAATTAATCCTTTTAATGATTGAAAAATCTAAACTCATTTGCATTATGTAATTAGACCAGTGAGCGTGTCTATGCATTTAGAGTTTTGCATGATCGTGAAAGTTGTTAAGGAATTTTTGTGTTTTGGGGGTTTCCAGATTTTAATTAATTAATTTTAATTTTTGGCAGCTTTGCCATAGATGAAATCCTATTACTAGGAATAGCCTATTTTTGTTTGGGTTGATTCAGGATTTAACTATGTTGGTTGGTTATTTTCTCTAATCAATTATTCACTTTAAATTTTGAATAAGTATCCAAAAAAGAAATTTAATTCCCGACTTCTCACTTTTGAATTAGAAAGTTGGAGAGTAAAACCCAAAATCCTCTTCATGAAGATTTACTTTTTTGTTCGTTGTGGGAGCTATAGGCATGGGATTGTCACGAGATTGGGCTCATTAGATCCAACTCAAGGAGACCTTGGATTGCCATGATTTTTGGCTACTTCGATGGGCTTTTTATTTAATGGTTTAGATTCCCATTTTTCCATTTTTGTTGTGAGGTAGGGCTCTCATGTTTTATTATTTTTTCTCCATTTTAGCTTATGTTTTTGGTAGCCATCTATTAGGAGGATGAGAACTAGTGTAACCCTCCAAATCTGTATGCTAACTCTACTTGATTGGGCAGGTATGAGTACTTCCCTATTTTTCAGGTTGAGGGTTTGGGATTTGCACCATTATTCTGGCCATTTTTGCATATGGTGTTCGAACTCAATTATTTTTGGATTTTTGGGGTTTTGTACCCAAAGGCCAAATGGGTTTTAATTTTGAAATTTTTGAGTTTTGAGGTTTTTCACCTTAGTTTGCGTGCCACCCAATTTTCTCGAGTTTTCTTGGCATGATGTTGGTCATGGACTTGGATTATCTGTAGGATGTTAGTTAGACCATTGTTTCATTTGTATGTTACATTGGGATGCGTACTACATCTGTACACTCGACATCATGTTTGGTTGAGTGATGTTATACCTATTGTTGTGGTTTCTTTTGGACCCTTGTTCTTGTTTCATGGACACTAGGATTTGTTTAGAATACATACTCCCAGATTGAGGCTGGTTGACTGAATTCATGATGTTTGGTTTTGTTGCATCATTGGGATTTGTGTAGAATCCATACTCCCAGATTGAGGCCCGTTAAGTGATTTCATGACGTATGGTTTTATTGTCCTTTGGGATTCATGTAGAATCCATTCTCCTGAGATTATTTTTGGTTGAGTGATATTTTGCTTGTGTTCTCATCTAGTCCTTGTGTTATGATCTTTGTGATGGTCATGCACCACACATGAGTACATGCATGTACATTTGTTGAGTGACTTGTGAGTCTTGGCTTTTAGTGGTATATCTAGAAGCTATGATCATTTGGAGTTGGGTTGGGAATATGAAAGCCTACAGGCTCTCATTATTGGATGAGTATGGGTAGGGTAAGGTAGCATATGGAGTGGATATCTATCTCACAACCTGGTGATCATGGCACCATAGGTTGGCAGCGGGAGCTTTAAGTAAGTGATAATTAAATAAAATATGTTTTTTGGTAATAAAATTAAAGATAATAAAATAGTTCTTTAGTGTGTGAGCCTTCCATTGGGAAGTTGAGTCCATACAGATCCAAGCTTGGGCTTGCTGATGCCAAGTGACTCTCCATGATGTTATCCCTTACTTAGTATCCCATTACGTGTCTGACTAGGACCTGTAGTTTATGCATTGTCTATGTTCTTGGTTTCAGTCATCATTCTATCTGATGTGAGTGTTAGCCATGGATGTTGTGGTTTTTGTGTATTTTTGGTTGGGTCATTATCTCCATAAACACATCAGGAGTGGGCCTATAGGTTAGATGCGATTAGGAGGTGTAGCAACTTATACCATTGCTAGGGACTGATGTATAGAGATGGTCATTTGTCCTAGTCTAACCATTGCTGGATGTTTTCACTTGATACTTTAGGTTCTAGAGTATGCTTTCTTGTGATTTATGCTTTCATTGGAATGCTTGGATATAATGTTTAGATGATTCTAGTCTATTTGATGCATTCCTATATGATGATGTTTAACATATGATTAGATTATGTGAATTGCTTTGTTGGTGTATCTATTAATTATTGGTTTGGCATGTTAGATTTCCTATTCATATAATGTTTAGCATATGATAGATGACGTGGTTGATTTATTGGACTATCTAATGCTTTAATTTTGGCATGTTAGATTTCCTTATTCTTATGTTATAACACATTTTAGTAGTGACGTCCTCATAAGATAGCACCAATGATTTGGTTGGTAGTTTGGTTTGTTATGCACAGGGGATGGCTAGGAACCACGATGGTCTTATAATGCTATTGGTAGTTGGAAGGAACCACATACTTAGTTTGGTTGTTCAGTTATTGCAATGTTATTTCTATACATTGTGATGTTGCTTTTGTATACTATGATTTTGCTTTCAATATGTTCTTTTACTGCTATGGTTTAGATGGATAGATGTTCCTCTTTCTCATTTCATGGCATCTTTTTGTTTATGCACTTGAGTGTTCATTTCTTAATTTATGTGGATCTGGTACTCCACGGTGTGGAGAAAATTTATTTCCTATCTTTTTACCTTTATGTTTTTTGTCTTGCTGATTTGTACCCTTGCACAAAATTGTACTTTCTCGTGTGAGAATGCAAATGTTCGCATAGTGTGTCAAGTTTCCTCACACAACTTAGGTGTATCCTCAACTGAAATGCCAAACTAGTTTGGCTATTTTGGTTTTTGGTCCAAACATGTCCTCATGTGAGATGGTGTTTCCTTGTGTGGCTCAGTGTACTTTCTCGTGCAAAGATGTGCTTCCTCGTGTGAGACTATCAATTGTTATTCTCTCGCACGAAAAATGGGGGGCCTCTCTACTATTCTTTGGGGAATGCAACTTGGACTTTTGAGTAACATTTAGGATTGCTTACAGTTCCATGTTTTGATATATCAAATATTTTATGTTCTAATGTCATCTTTAATTATAGTTCTTGAGTTTGTGTGTGTTAGTTCAGTAGTGGCATTTAGAGATTCATTTGTTACCAGGATTATGGCCAAGTCTTTTGTTGTGATCTTTGTGATCCCTATATGATTTTGACACGTGCATTCATACTTGTAAATAAATAAATATCTTGGCTTGTATTGAATCCTTGTTCCAAGGACCTCTTGGCAGGGCATTACAACACACACACCTCTATCATAGAATTGTAGGTTTCAAAAGCAAAGATTAGAAAGAAGATTTTGATACCCCTTTTGGAAAACCTTTTGGACCTATTGAGTTTTGAGGGCTATGTGTAGGTCGACTAGGTTGATTTATATCCTAAAATTCATCTTGTACCTCTACAAGTCAAGTAGGTTGACATGTAGTCTAAATAATGAGTGTTTTAGGTTTTACTTCTTCTAGCTTCTTGGTTGCAGTTCCATATTAGTTTCAATTTTGGACAAAGGTTGTTTCTAGATTTTTAGATTTTGTTAGATTTACTCTTCAAGGTTTTGAGGTAGGTTCTTATCCTTTTCTTCACAATTTCATAGCTTAGATCTAGTTTTTACAAACTCTTAAGTTCGTATTTTTTCTTATGCATTAGATCTAGATCTCATTTTTCTTTATCATTCAATTAATAATTTGAGGAAATCAATTGAAACATTGCATGGATGTTGGCTTATTTTCATACTTCCTTGATATAGTTTGGGTTTAGTATTAGCATCCTATCACATCACTTGGTTTGTGCCAATCTAAGTTGAGTTATAGCAAGATTTATGTTTGTAAGCCCCTCTTTCTCTTGTATTGAATGGCTTAGGGTGAAAGTGTTTAACTAATTAACTCGTCTCATCTATTTTATATTAAAAAATTCATTGATGTCATTTTCCCCTTGAATATTTTGATGAACTCAACGTGAACCCTCCTTTGTTTGATCATTATGGTTAGATTTTTTTTTTTGCATGTATTGAATTTGAGTTTGTGTAATTAGATTTCATAAATATAAAATCACAAAAATAAAAAACTTTGTTAGTTTATAAGATGGCATATGAATCATTTGGAAAAGGTCCCAATTACTACATGTTTTGGTTTGGGGTTGACCTTATACCTAAAAGGGAAGTTTAAAATAATGATCCTTTTAATTTAAACTCTAAGGCTATTAGGTCCAAGTAGATTAATGCAATTCAATGATGAAAGAGAAGTAAAGAAAACAAATATATAATGATTATAGAATTGGTGAAAGAATGTGAGATAGTTAAAATTCTAATGTAGAAAGAGCTATGAAATGCAATTTAGAGTATAGATATGGAAAGTAAATGTGCTGAAATATTTAAAGAAAATAAGGGACTAAACTTGAAAAGTGAATGCAATTTCAGATCTAGTTTTGTTACCCTTGATACTACTCCCAACAATGAACAAATTTGGTTCCACACTTAAAATGACAAAATCTACAAAATCTATAAATAATTTTCCTCCTAAACATAGTCGACCTACAAGCCAAGTGTCAATTTAGGGAAAGGTCAATTTATAGGGGCAGGGATGAAATATGATCTTAACCTTCTATGTCTAATCATGAAATTGATTTTGGATATCTAAGTTTTTGTGAAAAGGGTATTTGAAACTGCACTATGTTCTATCTTTCAAGATTTGCAATGTTGAAGAAAAATGGTCTGATTTCATTGATGGGGATTTGCCTAGGTCAAACCTAGTTTAGGAATTAAAATGAAAATTAAAATAATTGCAACTAAAATAACTGCAATTATAGAAATATAAAGTAAATGAACAAATTCACCTTGCAATAGTAGGACTTCTCAATCAAATGCAATAAGCTTACTTTACCAAGTTGATCTAGATCAAGAAGATGTGAATGTTAAAGAAGGATGAATATTGGAACCCTCTCTTGATGACAAGCTCCACTATCACACATTGAGGAAGCTAGATCTGGAAAGTCTATGGCATGACAATTGAAGATAGATGATGAATCCAAAAAAAAAAAGACCCTTTGGATCTCTTTGAAAGTACCTTGAATGCAAGAGATCTCCTCTTCAATGGGTTGCAAAAGGATCTCCTTGAATGTACTTCAAGATGGATTGCATGTTTTAATGTTTGACAACTTGATATGTGTAGGTGGATAGTTATATCGATGAGTGATGGATGTGCCTATGAATGATGGATTCAAAATAGAGAAAATGAGTTGCTTATAAAGAATTTTGAATAAACTTTCTCCCATCAACTGACCGAGTAATCAAAAAAATGCTTTTGATCAACCCTGACACAAGGGTCAACAAAAGGACCCAAAATAGGTCCCAATATAGGGACATACTAGATTCCCAACCTAGGTAGGGACACACTATGTCCCTGCTATAGGGCCCCATAAAGATTTGGGATTCTCCTAGAATTCTAGAGCAAGTGCTAATTTTGGGAAATTATGTGTCATTTTGATGCAAAAAAGAGATTTTGATGATTAGAAGGTGGAAAAAGAGGACACTAAAAGGATAGCTTCTACCTAAATATTTGTGCCATAGAATAGGAATACCAAGAAGGATCCATTAGATCTTACCCCAATTTCATCTAGGAGCAATAAAAGAGATAAGAAGAGAGGGGAAAATGTAAATTATACAATTTATGATGGAATATTATTAAATGGGTATTAAATCATTACTAAATTGAGCTACTTCTAGTTTAAGACAATACATCTATCCCCCACTTTAATGAGACTATGCACTCAACCGAAACTCTTGGTAAAGTATGCCATAAGGCATAAGAAGATTTTATCATAATCAAGGAGATAAAGAATCCATAAAGCCTCCAAGAGATTGAGCCTTTTCTAACTCCAAGATCATAATAAGAGAGAAATCACTAACGAAGGGAAGAAAAGAAAAAAGGGTGCGATTATCTTACCCAATGAGAAGTGTACAACTCACTATGAATCACACAAAAGAGAAAATAATGCATTACCTATGTGTAGGACTTAGTAGATTGAGTTTGAATTTTAATGCATTAACCATGTATGGGATGTAGCATATTGAATTTGATTGCATTACTTGTGTATGAGATTTAGCATAGTGTAAGTGCAAATTAAAGTGAGACCAATCCTACAGATACCCTCATCCTTGTGGAATCAAAGGTGTACAAAGAATATATTCTTTAAGATTATGCATAATCTATAATGTGATTAACAAGTGTATTCATTTTAAATAAAGATTAAAGATTATAATTATGCATTATAAGATGATCATTTCTCTTGATTTGTCATCTCTTAAGGGCATTTCATTGTAGAAACATCTCTAAATAAATGCATGTATACTCCTTTCAAGCCATTGCTCCTATTAAGAAATAATTTTAATGTGGGGGCATATACTCTACTTACTTTTTTCACAAGAAGATCTTTAGGCATACTTATATCACTAATCATTCTGTACTTATAGTCTTGATATGATTGGAAAAGGAAACTAGGATGACTAGGAGGTGTATTAGGGAAATAATATCAAAATAAATGAAGTGTAGCATAATTTTTAGGCTGATAAGGATTGTCTTAATCTCACCATCATGAGAGAATTAGATGCATTTATGGATAGGAAAAGCAATGGTTTACATGGGAGTCAACCAAGGTAAACCAAACATCACTTGGAATTTATCAAAAGTAGGAATGACAAAAATGGTAGTATTCACCACTTTATCACATATTAAGATAATGGGTGTTGCACATATTGCATAATATTTTTTATTGTATTATTTTAATTTATTATGTAATGTTGCACCTAGATGGATGTGCAACATGTAAATATTCCCATGCAATAGACTCGATGAATTGTATTGTAACATTTTGATAATCTTTTTCATGTAATTATTTAATATTGGAGAAAAGAATTAAATTTCCAAATAAAATGTGGGGTTAATGGGTTAGGTAGCACATGGTTTATGTAATACCACTTGGTAGTTTTGTGGGACTTGCTACTATATAAGCAACCACAAGGGTAGTTGTTGATGTGAGAAAGATAAAAGGGCAAAAGGCAAGAGTTGAGCAGGACAAGGCTTGACAGGTTAGCCAAGGGAGTGTTTGTGAAGGCTGGAAGCATGGCATGGGATGTGTGGATTCATGATTGTTCACATGGATTTCTCGGTTGTGGTTATGGCTTTGAAGGCTTCAATGGTTGTATTGTAATGATATTTTTGCTAAATAATACATGGCAATGGATTCTTTTGGAGGCTAGGTTTTTCTCTCAATGAGGGTTTTCTAGGGTATATCTTGTGTCACAATTATTGTGGGTATGTTGTCTTTTCTCTTGCATGTCAATTTCAATTACATGTTTATTTCAGATCTATTATGGGTTATGTGAAAATAATTATATTATCTCTTGCAAGTTTTCTTACAAGTAGTATTAGAGCCAAGTTTTATTATTGTAACCCTAGATTGAATCCATGGGAATGCATGAGAGGGTAAAAGAAAGGGCAAGATATATGAGTTCTTTATTGTAGATCCGAGGATTTTGGGTTTGTTGTTATGATGGGATGTTGGTAGATTTTGGGCATGTGAAATTGTTGGTCAAATTTTTTTTTTGGATGTTTCATTTAAATGAGGGTTTTAGGGGGAGCTTGTAGAAATGGCCTCTTGGGTAAAAATAGACCTCACCATTGGATCTGGGTTGATGTTTTCATAAATTTTGATCTATAATATTCCCTAGTTTTGACATGTTCAGAGAAAGTGAAATAGTTTTTTATTTTGAGCCTGTGATGGTTGTCAAATTTAATCCCATTAAAATTTTTGTCACAAAAAAAAAATCGTGGTGAAAATAATAAGAAAAATGTGGTTGACTATTATATGCTGATAGATTGGACACATTGAGAGTCAGATGCTCAGTTCATGGATGTGATCATGGTGTCATGAATTTTGGCATGGCATGATTGGATGTACAAGTACATCCTTGATGTTCATTGGTTTGGATTTCTGATTTGCTTATGGTGGTATATCTTCTTGGTCGAGGATCATGGTTATTTGTTTTCTTTTGAGGAGATCATGATGTGCACTTTGAGTTCTTTGATGGTTTAATGCCTTGGTTGATTCTCATGGCTAGATGATGGATTTTTCATCATGATGTCATGGATAGCTTGGATACATAGTTAGTGGGAGCTTGTGATAGTGATGAGGTGATACTATAGGATTAGCTCCTAGTTCAATTTGTATCTTCTTGGTTTGGAGATCTTGGTTTCACTTGGTATTGACACTTTGGTTGTGAGTGTAGACTTGGAGGATCTTCATGTAGGAGATGGATTTTATGATGCCATAGGTGACTTGGTGTAAGGAAACTTGGCAATAAAGAATATAACCGTTTCCACATAACCCATAATAGATCTGAAATAAACACGAAATTAAAATTCACATGCGAGAGAATAGACAACATACCCACAAAAATTGTGACACAAGATATACCATGGGAAACTCTCATTGAAAAAAAAACCCAACCTCCAAAAGCATCCATCACCATGTATTATTTAGTAAAAAATACCATTGCCATACAACCATGGAAGCCTTCATGGCCATAGCCACAATCGAGCAAACTATGTGAACAAGCATGAATCCACAAATCCTATGCCATGCTTCCAACCTTCACAAATGCTCCCTTGGCTAACCTGTCAAGCCTTGTTCCACTTGACTCTTGCCTTTTGTCTTCTCCTTGTCACTCTACAACAACTACCCTTGTTGTTGCTTATATAGTAGCAAGTCTCACAAAATCACCAAGTGGTATTACATAAACCATGTGCTACCTAACCCACTAACCCCACATTTAATATTGGGCATTTAATTCTTTTCTCCAATATTAAATAATTACATGAAATATTATCACAATGTTACAATACAGCTCATCAAGTATATCCCATGGGAATCTTTACATATTGCACGTCCATCTAAGTACAACATTACATAATAAAAAATAATAATTAAATAACAATATTATGCAATGTGTGCAACACCCATTATCTCAACACTTGGTACCATCATTGAGTAAGATTTTTTTGGCATTGATATATTTATTGAGTGTATATAGATGTTGGAGGTTTGTCTTAGACCTTGTTGCTACAAAAGCATCTTTGACATTTGCATGGTACACTTGGTTATCTTTATGGTGTGTGGAGATCATTCTTCATGGTATGTGGAAATGGTTTTTTTTTTCATGGTTTTTGGAGATGGTTACATCATGAGGACTTGTGGAGTTCTTGATAAAGGTGTGGTTTATGCTTTCATTTCACATATTATGTTTGGTGTAAGTATGGTTTTTTTATTATGTCATGGTATACTTTTGATACATGTTTAGAGTTTTGACATGTTATATTATGTTCATATGGAGTATGATGTCTCTTTGGTTGATATGGTTAGATCATGTTGTCATGTTTATGTTCCTGAGGCCAAGGTTGGAACTTTGACATTGATCTTGGATTAGTTTCTTGGTATTGAGTACATTGATTATAAGCTAGATACTTCATGATATTGCTATGTAGCATTTGGAGTTGGCATCCAGATTGATTGGTTATAGGTGCTCATGGATACTTAGAAATGGTGGTCATACTAATTTCTCTTGCATTAAATAAGTAATTGCTAGGACAATTAATGGTTTCAATAGGAGAGTCCAAAGGGCATTCATCTGATATGGACTTAAGAGGAGATTTTTCTTAGACGAGTCTTGGTTGGAGACTTGGATATCTTAATGAGAATTCTCATTCCCCACTCTTGGTCCACTCGATAATTTTTCTACTTGAGAGGTATAGCCCATTGTTTCTCTTAGGTGCATTATATTTATGCTTGTCTTTTATGGACATGGATCTTGAGCTATGATACATGAGTTAGTTATGAAGGGTTCATTTAAGAGATGGTTTAGCATTGGTTACCTCCATTTGCATATGTTGTTATGCTAGTTGATTTTGGGATATGGTTTTATATTGGGCATATTCCTTGGATTAGGAATGGTTTAAAAGTTTGATCTTCTTATGGGAGGTTTACATCCATGATTAGTTATATGGTATAATATGGGTGTTGTTGAGGCTTCATGGTTGGGGTTTTATGGAGAAGATCATACTTGAAAATTTATATTTGGAGGTGTGTGTAGAAGGACATGATAGAGGTTATGATTTTCATTGTTTCTCTTTGGTCTTGTTTATCTTCTTGGATGTTTGGTTTTTCTTACATTAGATTTCAGATTGGTTAGAGATTGTGATCATTGTTTTGTGCTCATGTATGCCATGTGAGAGATGACATGGTTATTTATTTATCTCTTTCCTTTGTTAGTTGTGGAGAGCTTGGGAGATAGAGATTTTTTCTTGCAGGTTATTGGTTTATGTGTTATGGATGTCCTTGATACTACGTGAATTCACTTCTTTGAGATGTTGTGAATGGATTGGTTATAGATTTAACATTATCTTTTGTAGTGGGAGCTTCTTGGTATATATGTGGTAGGTATATCTCTCAAGGCCTGTGATTGCAAGTTATAGATTAGATATGTTGATGATGTGAGATTCACTTGGTATACCTTTGAAGGTATGGATAGTTGGATGGGATTGACACCTGATGTGGGTGCTATTTCAGCTATGGATATTTTGACAGTTATAGATATATGTGATTACCTTTCGATTAGTTTTTTTGTGCTTAGCATTTTAGTTGGTACAAGATTTTATGATCTTCTAATATGATAGGTTGGGTGGCTTTCTCTTTGGATGGCTTCTATGTATGTCAAATGGTAGTCGAATAATAGGATGTGGTTTTATTCATGTTTGAGATGTTGGATACTTTGATTTTTTTGTGGGTACCAAGATGGAGCACATGGTGTACTTTGATCCATGATGATGAATGTACTGGAAGGGAATGTTCATTTATGTGGCTACAGATTGACCCTATGCAATGTATACAAAAAGTGGGAGATTTTTGAGATAATGGTGTTGCACACATTGCATAATATTTTATTATTATTTTATTTTATTTTATTATGTAATTTTGCACCTAGATGGACATGCAACATGTAAAGATTCCCATGGGATATACTTGATGAGTTGTATTATAACATTGTGATAGTATTTCATGCAATTATCTAATATTAGGGAAAAGAATTAAAATTCCAATACTAAATGTGGGGTCAATGGGTTAAGTAGCACATGGTTTATGTAATACCCCTTGGTGGTTTTGTGGGACTTACTACTAAATAAGCAGTCACAAGGATAATTGTTGATGTGAGAAAGACAAAAGGGCAAAAAGAAAGAGTTGATTAGGAGAAGGCTTGACAATTTAGCCAAGGGAGCATTTGTGAAGGTTGGAAACATGGACTAAGATATATGGATTCATGCTTATTCACATGGATTTATCAATTTTGGCTATGGCTTTGATGGATTCCATGGTTGTATTCCAATGATTTGCAATGATGTTTTTGCTGAATAATACATGGTGATGGATTCTTTTGGATGCAGGGTTTTTCCCTTAATGAGAGTTTCCTAGGGTATATCTTGTGTCATAATTTTTGTGGATATGTTGTTTATTCTCTTGAATATGGATTTCAATTGTATATTTATTTTATATTATTATGGGTTATGTGGAAATAGTTATATTATTTCTTGCAAGTTTCCTTACATCACAAAGTTCAATAGACAAAGAAATAGAACTGTGAGGTCTATACAAGGATCTATTAAAAGTCTCAATCCAAGTATCAGTTGAATCATAGAAGTTGTAGTTGCTCATTCCTCAAACATGCAATTTCAAGTGCAAGAAGAGCTCATTGCTCAAACATGCAATTTACTATTATATTCTTCTTTCCTTTCTTCTATCAACTGAACCAATCACTGTTAGACCTTGTAGACTAGGTCACAAACCTTGAATCCAAATACCAAACCTTGAATCACTCAACAAAACCTCAAAAATGAAGTTTCCTTCACTTCTACACTACTCTACTCAACTTCACACGTTGCTCTTATTGTTTCTTATCACCAATCATTAACATGCTATATGATAAAGGAAAATGTCCTTCCTTTATATAGAATCCATAAAAAATTCCTTGAGTTGGCTATTAGACATTCTCAATTAATCATTATAGGACCACATTAATAACATGTTACACTTAGTGATAACATTAATCTTCTGCCTTGAAACTTAAATATATTTCTATACAAGAAATATTATGATGAGAAATCTTAGCCATATCATCTCCAACATGTCTTCTTCATATCCTCAACCTCGATTCTTAGAATAACAAATCTGCTAAGAGATATAACAAGTTTACCAAAACATGCCTCTATAAACTCTATCTCAGAACATACATCATCAAAAATTACATAACTTCTTCCAGGCTTATCATTTCTTCTTCCAATGTTAAGTATATATACTAGATACTTAGAAGTATCTCCCATAACTTCAAATAGTTAGAATACTCAACTAGCCATCCATAGCAACTTGATCTTTCCACTATTCTTCTCTTAGATACCATAGAAAACTGTTATGTTGACATCAATGACAAACCAGTCATGAATGTAACATACCATCATAGTAACATATCTATAATACTCCCTCATAGGAATATCATTAGCATTCATGCTTCCACCAATCTTACAACAATCTCCCCCCTTTGGCATTGATGGAAACATAGATGAAAAACATCTAGTTCCAAGAATACCAACAAAAAGACTATCACCATACTATTTAAATCCTCTTCATCAACATTCTTCCCCCATTGATATACCTCAATGTGCTTTCTATCAAATTGTCATTCCATGATGTGCTTCTTTTGAACTTACTATACTCATGCTAAACTTCTCCAATTGTCATGTTGTACATGTTTTTCCATTCTATTTTTCATGTTAAACTTCTCCCCCATTGACATCAATGTCAAAGGTTTCAACAACTAACTTTACTGCATCAAACTCTACAAAAACTGATTATTTTTTAGCTCAAGCGTCAAAAGACACTATTCAAAATAATATCCAACAAGATTCCTAGATGACTTTTTCCATTACAGATGTTGGTCATAAGAATGGTTTTGACAATTGAGTGTCAACACACTTAACCAATTCTACAATATATGTCGAGTGCACCATGTATGTTGAGTCATAGTATATGTCGAGTCAAGATCTCAACAAGTGCCTAGAAAACTTTAGATGTCGAGTAGTTTACAAGTGTCGAGTCACAGTTCATGCCAAGAAAAATAGAATGTAACATGTACCGAGTAACTCAGCATTATTCATGTGCTGAGTAATAGAGAATGTAATAGGTGCCAAGAAATACAAAAACTTAAATGTGTCAAGCACTAGTAATGCAATATGTGTCGAGTAACACAGGATCAACATAATAGTTTGTGCCTTCACAAACTAAGATGCAAAACCATTTTTCCATGACTCACGAAGGGATAAGAAGATAAGATCAAGCCTTTGCATTTACCTATGAAATCAACATGCAACCAATTAGAAAATTGGAGACAACATGCAACCAATAGGTGAAAACAAAGGATTTGAGCGGGAATTTTAATTTCATGATTGCATTGCAAACCCTAAGTTCTCAATGTCTTTATAAGGAGACTACGACACTATAATTTTAAGGTTGTTGAAGGAGTTATCAAATTGCCAAGTTATTGTTGTAGAATAGAGAAATCAGTAGAGGTGTCAAGGACTTAGTGAAATGGATAGCATCTACGCATCTAGTTGATTAGAACAAAGCAGGGGACACACATAGAGATAAGATCAAGTAAGGATTAAGATAGGAAGAGCAGATCTAGTACCTAAACCCAACAATTAGAGATTGCACTCTATCAGGTCTATTTTTCTAATACTTTCTCACCTTTTTATTAGATATTGAAATCCTATGTTGATAGGTTAGCTTAACAACTAGGTAGGAGAACCTTTGGAGAAGGTGATGAAAATTCTATTGAATTAGGTGGGTTTAACAACCTATTGTAAATCCTTTAACAGGGTGACACTTCTTGTAAAGTGTTTGTAAATCCTTTAGCTAGGTCACTATTGACATAGTGTAAAGCCTTTAATAGGGTAGACCATTAGAAGTGGTTGAACATATTGCTGCAATGATTTTATGGGTGTCATCCCCACCCCAATTTTACCTTCTTATTCCTGGAGAGTTTTTGGGTTACCAAATCTCTTGTGTCATTGTGGATGCATGTTTACATTTCATGTTTATTTATATATTTGCATGCATGAAATTTATTTTTTTTAATGTGTGAATGAGGATTTAAAAAGGATAAGAATTGGTTACTTTTGATTCACAGCCCCCCCCCCCCCCCCCCCCCCCCCCCCCCCCCCCTCAAAATTACTCTTCCCATTTGAACATTCCAACAATTGGTATCAGAGCTAAGTTCTCACAAGGAGAAGCTTAATATCTTGGAGAAAAAGATTAGAAGATGGAAGTCTTTAAACTTGGGAAATCATAGATAATCAAGTGATTAATGTGCACCTCACTCTACACAAGGTAGAGGAAGCCAAAGAGGAACTGAAAAAATCCTTGAAAATAAGGAAGGGCATAGCCATAGTTGAGAATGACACACACTACAAAGAGATTGACACCACACAAGTATTTACTAATGGAGATTCCAAAGAATTTGATGCAGCAATAGTAGAATTGATGGAGAAAAATATGGTTCAAGCAGAAGAAATAAGATCTCTTAAGATGGAACAAGAATCACAAGACATGATGCTATGTAAGATAACTAAACAAAAGAAAAGAGAAATTGAGGACAAATCCATGCTTGAAGAGGACAAGAGAAACCTTGTAAACAAACTTGAGGAGAAGTCCACAAAACTCACAAAGATTTCAAACATGCAGTTGGATATACTTAGCCAGATGATGAATGCTCATCATGAGCTAAACATGAAGAACATTGAGATCTCTACTCTAAAAATGTAGAATGAACAATTGTAGAATGAGTTGAAGAGAGAAAAGGAGATAGCAAAGAGCTTCAACAAATCAAGTGAAGCCATCAAGTACTTTGAGCAGTTGTTGAAATCACCAAGATCAAGCAATGACACTTTAGGACTAGGATTCACTAATACTAAAGAAGGTGAGACATCAAAGATTGCAAAGCAAAGGAGTGACAAAGGTAAGAACTCCAAACCCACTTGTCATTTGTGTAATAAAAAGGGGCACACTACTAATGCATGGAGGAGTAGGAAGATCAATTAGCAGGACACACCTAACAACAAAGGTTATTGTCACAAGTGTAACATACAAGGACACCTAACACAAGATTGCAGGACCAAAGTGATGAGGACACTAAGATTTGATGGTCACTGCTACAACTACAAAAAGTATGTAAATAGAGCTTTTGAATGTAGATCAAAGCCTATGTGGACACTTAATTAGCATACAAGAAGAAACAATTATGCACACCACTACAATTGGGATTACAATACAAGGTAAAGTTGTCACTACTATCAAGAATATGGTCATGTACCTCAAAACTACATAAAAACACACTACAAGGGAAATTACAATAGGTGGTTAAGTCAAACCACGTGTTTCAGTTGCTTGAAAATAGGACATGTCAGTAGGTATTTTCCAACAAAGGCCAAGGCACCCAAATCAAAGGTCAACAAGGGTAAAGAAAAATTTGACGTGGAACACATCAAGGAAGAAATGAAGAAGACATGGCAAAGGAGAGATGGATCAAGCACATCCAATGGAGAGGTCACTTCACCCAAGAGGTCAAGTGATCACACTTCATTCAACTAAGCACAAGATAGATACATGGGACTGATATATATAAAGATGTATCATACATCAGCCAGAAATATCAAACAAGTACTACAAAGAAGAAATCTACATGAGAAAAGATGTCAAGTCAAAACTTAGAAATTATGTAGAAGATGTCAAGCTACCTTTGGATGCTGAGTGAAACTCTAGTATATGCCTAGTTGAAAAGTTTAGTTGATACTGAGTGAAATATGATAGTGGTTGCCGAGTAGATGGAATTCAGTGGATGCCAAGTTGATGAAACATTTAGACGTCGAGTGTACAATTGCAAGCACTATGTAATAAATGCTAGGTTTTGAACCTAATAAAATTGAAAATCGTTCATTTTTTAGTCATTTGAATATAGAGCAAAAATGAGAAGAGCGAAGAGACAATCAAACAACAATTCAATAGTGATTTGCACAGATTTCAACAATAATTCAGCACAACTTCTTTGATTCAAAAGGTATTTCATCAAGTGTTGAGCTACACAATGTTTGAAAAATTATTTGAATTTTAAACCCTAGTTCAATCAAGATGGCATCTAGGTCCAAAACCACTAAGGGTAAGTATAGTCATGAGGTCCAACTTGTTAGTAATGAAGTTAAGTAATCATAATTCAAGCCCATTCCTCAAGTCGCTTACAATATTGACCTAGCTAGTGCCCTGTCAGTTGTACCAAACAAAGTTGTGATGGTTCAAGACATGAGAAAATGTTACAATTGCAAGATTGGAGCCATAGGAGACTTAGAGATTTTCAATGCTTTTGACAAATTGTGTGACAAGGGTATACTAAAAGATGAGTTATCAATAGTTTAAAAGAAGGGTCTAACTAAAGCCCTAGTCTTCCCCATTGTCTTTAAGACTGAATGGATTCATATAGTGCTAAGCTGAATCCATGATGGAGCATTTTGGTTAGAGACCAAGCCAGTAAAGATCACTAAGAATATTGTTCATAGGGTTACTAGTTTTCCAACACTTAGAGATTTTCAATGCTTTTGACAAACTGTGTGACAAGGGTATACTAAAAGATGAGTTATCAATAGTTAAAAAGAAGGGTCTGACCAAAGCCCTAGTCTTCCCCATTGTCTTTAAGACTGAATGGATTCATATAGTGCTAAGCTAAATCCATGATGGAGCATTTTGGTTAGAGACCAAGCCAGTAAAGATCACTAAGAAGATTGTTCATAGGGTTATTGGTTTTCCAACCCTAGATCAGCCTAAGACCCTGAGAAGTGACAAAAGGGAGGCCATAGAGAAGAACACTGGTGCAAAATGGAATAATAGGGGAATGACCATTGATACAATCACTGAACCCCTATTGGATTTTGCTATCAAAGTCATATCCCATAAATTTTATCAGTTAAGGAGATTGAACCGTATGTCATGTATTGCAGTAGATGTTGCATACAAATTGGTAAAGAAGTATCATACATATGACCTAGCAAAGCTCATGCTACAATAGATCAATGAAAATCTGGGAGCTATAAGGAAGTCTAAAGGAGCTTAATGCAAGTTTGGATCAATATTGGTATGTATATTTTTCTATGTCATGAAAGAATTCCCTTCAGTAGGTAACGTGAATTGGGAACAAAATAAGACAATAGTAGAACAAATCAATGAGTTCATTGAGCATATGGGAGACAATTTTGATGCTCAGATGACAAGCTATTTTGAGGACTTCAAGAAGTCCATGAAACAAAGGATGAGAATACCAGTATCACTGGTGGAACAACATATAAATGACATTTTCTTCTTGGTTGACATAGATTACACCTACATCCAAGTAGTGGTACCTAGAGTAAGATGGCTTAGGCCACTAGGATATGAACTTGATGTAGATCAAGCCTTAGCTGCAATAACTACTCTACTTGTAGAAGAAATAGACAAGGCTGCAAAACCCTTTGGAACCTATGATATTGTTAAATCTAGGGTAGTAATAGACCTAAAGATAGCCTCTACAATAAAGAAGAAAGATAAAATGATTAGAAAGCTCAAGAAAACATTTGGAGCTAACATTGAAGCAACAGGCACTGTAGAAGAAGAAGTAGATGAAGAAGTTAATGGGAGTGAACAAGAGGAAGAACAAAGGCAAGGGCCATGGGAGCTAACACAAGGCCTAGGTAAGGATAAAGAAGAAGGTGTCGAGGAAGAAGAAGCCAAGGAAGCACCCACCAAAAGGAAGGCCAAAGCTCAACCTGCAACACAACCCAAGGCAAAGAAAAGGACAAAGCCCACTGCAGTCAAAGCAAAGAAGCCTACCATAAGAGCTAAAACTAGGGTTGAAACTCAAAAGGGTAAGGATGAAGCCAAGGAGAAGAAAAAAGCTACAAAGTAGACTAGTAAAGAACCAAGAAAAAGAAGAAAATATGTTGCCCAACTAGATTTAGATGAAGAAAGAACAGAATCTGATGACATCAGCCAATTTAAAGTGGTAAGTCATCATAAGTCTACCATTGATAAGTTATGTACAAATATTAGAAATGGAGACTTAAAGGATTTAAAGACTTTAGATTTCAATAAGCTCACTAAAGAAGAGCAAAATAAGATAGAGGAATCTATGTATGCAATGATGGCCGAATATAAACACACACCTCTAGAGTTAGATGGAACAATGCCCAAGAAGTTGTACAAAATAGTTGAAGATAAGTGGCCTTTTTGTTTAAAGATGGAGAAGGAGATTAGAGAATCAACTCTAGCTAGATTTCTGCCTGACCTGACTAAAGGTCAAATGGATAATGCAAATAAGAGGCACAATAGCATATTTACACCAAAGTATAGGGCATTTTGTATTCTCCAAAATAAAATTGAGGATGTTGTAAACAAATCCACAAAATTATGGAAGACAATATATAAGAAAATTGATGATATTTTTGATGAGGAATATAAGGCACAAGCCAGTGCTAAGAGTAAAGAGGTAAAAGAAATAAGAAGGAAAGAGGAGAGGAAAGGTGAAGAGAAGAAAGTTGAAGAAGTGATGCAGGAGCATCTAGAGGTATAAGGGCAATCCTGTGTCACCCAAAAAAAATGTACTTAGACTTAGTTTCTGTTTCATGTCTTTACATTTTTGGATACCCATTTGGCTCAAATAAAAGTTCCAACTCTCATAGTTCAACTATCAGTACGTTTGAAAATCTCAAAAAAATAGGAGCATGTATTTGGGCCATCATTTCGGTAAACTAGAAGGTGTGAATTGGCTAGATGAATTTAATCATGATTTAGAGCATTCCAAAAAAAGAATCAGGTCAATAGGCCCCACGGTTTGAAAGTTATTGCAATTTTTTAGGTTTTGGAGACCTCCTAAGAATGCTTCAAAGTCAGGTTTGGGGCATTAAATGACCTCAAAATGGTCAAAAAATGGGGGATGAGAAAATCTAGTCCATAGGGCTATAGAGCACTTCGAGAGCTTTCCAAAAATGTAAACGATTCGTCAATCGGAGCTATGGTTCAAAAGTTATGCCTCCCGAAAGTTTGGTTACCATTTCTGGATTCTTCTAGATTTGCACCAACTTCTAACGTAGCTTCCAGAACCTTCTATTTCGTCGGTGGATGCCTACTAGCACTTTCTAGAATGTAATCCTAGTCCTTAACCCTCTGGGGTCTATTTAAGGAGATTTTTGGCATTGTAAAAGGCAGTTCAGAGTGGAGTTTGAGAGGAGGTGCTAAAAGGAGAAATATTCTCCAGATTTATGCTATTGTAAGCCCTTAGGGCATGTTCTGAAGTTTATTTTCCCTGTACTATTGGTACTAGCTTATTTTCTCAGTTAATATAATTTCCCTTTTCTGGTGTGTCCATTATGTTCTTGGGTTGTGTCCCCATCAAGAAGAAAAGAAAGATGAAGAGGAGAATAAGGAAGAAAAAGAGGAGGAATTAGTCAAAGGAGAAGAAAAAGCATCAGATGAATAGTAAGAGCAAAGTGTGCAAGACACACAACTACCACGTCCTAGTCCTCCTCATATCACCATCACACCTACAGAGACCATTAAAATAAAGGATGTTTTTTCCACTTCATGTCAAAACATCAATTCTTTAACTATAGAGGATCTCACAGAGATCCTTGACTAATCAACACAACAAGCTCAATTATGCTCAAATCCAGTGTTGGTCAATGTAGATGAGTTGCAAAAGTTAGTAGCAGATCCAAAAGAAAAGGTGAAAACACAAGAACCACCTTTGACCATCCAAACTACTGAACTCCTCCTACTTCCACCACCATCTCCACCAAAAGTAGTAACTGATGCACTTTAGATGTTGAGTGCAGCAATAGGGGAAGACACAGGAAAACAAGAATAGCCAGTAGGCACACCCCCAGCCATTGAAAGTGATAAAGGGAAATAAGAAGAAGAGAAAGAGGAAGCAAGAGATGAGGAACAAACTAAAATACAAAGATTGGTTGAATTACCAAAGACAGGTACTCCCACTCTGACTCTTCAGAAGCCGAGCATTGATATATTAGCATTGCAAGTTCAAACACTAGGCTTGAGCTCAACAAAGGTAGCTAGGATACTTCACTATGGAGTTCCTGAGGTTGATGAAGAAATCACCATTCCTTACTATGAATCCAACATCCTCACTAAAGAGAAGATTACTAAAATGTAGAATGCATTGGATAGAAGAAAGAGATAGGAGGTATTGAGAAAAGAGTACAAGTATAGGCAAGCATTGAATTAGATAAAGGACATCTTCTTGGATGCCTTTAGCTTGCAGTCACCAGATGAATCAAGGCCAATAATAGAGCAACTATCAAACATAGTTGACCAAGTGACGAATGAAGACCTATAAAATTAATGGAATGGTCAAAAAGGAAATTTCATGGAAAAGTCAATGAGAAAATATCTAATGATATAGCATTGTCTCAAGTTGATTTGGCTAAGAAACTAGATAGAGTAAAAATTTTACTTGGGAACATTTTCTCACTATACAACAAGTTGTGTGATTTTTCCAACTTCACACAGGAGATTAGCCAAAGAATAATGAGCTTGGAAAGAAACCTCAAGATTTCTAGCATGCAGCTTCTAAAAAATCCAGCTTAGAGTGAGAAGCATTTTTCCCAAATGCTTCACACACAAAGGGAGTTAGTTGTACTGAAAAAAGAGGAGGCAAACATAAAAGAAAAATTGATGCAAATCTAGTCCTCCATAACCCCACACTTAGAGGTCCTCCACAAGGAGCAAGCATACATAGAGACAGTCCTCAATAAAGATCCAAATATTTCTACCTTAGATGGACTTTTACACATCGTAGCAGAGATTTCCATCAACATAAGTCATTGGAGATTGCATTAAAAAATTGGGATGCAGTTCTAAAGCTACTCCTGGAGGTAAATAGTAATTTTTTGGCTAAGCATGGTATTATTCCCTAGGACCCTTTGACATCAGTGTCAAAATGGGGGAGATATATACAAAAGGTGGAGGTATATACATTAGGGGGAGATATGTATATAGGAAGATATATGGGAGGATACCAAACCAAATTTTGATCATTTTTTATAAATTCTTTCATTCATTTTGAGAATAAAGTGGAAAGTTTGTAGATAGCCAAAAGGGGAGAGAAGTAATAAGGAGTGAGGGGGAGATTGAAAAATTTTGACAATCATGTGAAATAGGGAAGCTCAGACATATTAGATACAACATATAGGCACAGGGAACAGGAATAGGACAAAGGATAGAAAGAATCAGGCACATCAACACAAAATTTTAGTTTCAAGAATGGACAAGGCAAAATCAACTCAGGGGGAGTCATAATGTATACTGTTACTCACAAAATTTTGACCAATTTTTGAAATTTTGCATGTATGCCAAGAAAAATAAAGAATGTGCTCAATAAGGTTAGTTCATCAATGCTTAGTTAAGTGTTTTTGACACTCATGTCAATGGGGGAGATTGTTGGTCATAATAATGGTTTTAACAATTGAGTGTCAACATACTTAACCAATTCTACCATATATACCGAGTGCATCATGTATGCCGAGTCATTGTATGTGCCGAGTCAGAATCTCAACAGGTTCTGAGTGACATCTGGTGTCAAGCAAGCTTCAAATGCCAAGCAGTATACAAATGCCAAGTCACAGTTCATGCCAAGCAAAATAAAATATGGTATGTGTCAAGAAACTCAATATTATTCATGTGCTAAGTAACAAAGAATGTAATAGGTGCTAAGTAATACAAAAACTTACATGTGCCAAGCACCAATAATACAATATGTGCCGAGTAACATAGGATCAACATAATAGTTTGTGCTTTTGCAACATGCAAATTCTCCTTCTATGTAGGTTTGGAGCTTTTTACTACATGCAATGCAAGGAACTGGCAGAAAAATGGGCACGGTGAGAGAGAGGGATGGAGCGGGCAGGAACTGCTATTCAAATCACATTGTTTCGAATCTGGAAAAAGGCGGGAGATAGGAGACCACGTCTGCAGGAGGGCATGCAGCAAGGCATGCAGCAAGCGCAGGGCAGGAAATGGAGGGGAAAGATGAGGACGCTTCAAAGGATGGGGACCCACGGGTTTTGATGCCCCATCCAGGTGAGAAGATTCCCCCTTCCCCCCATGTGGGCAGTGGGCCGTCTGGGACATGGGGACACTAGTCGAATCTATTCGAGATAAAACCATCAGGTAAATCGTCTTTCCCAAAAGTCATTGACAAATTTGATAAGGAGAAAGGTATTTTTGCTCTGGAAATCCCTAGGGAAATTATTGACCACAATATCCTAAGCATGGCGAACACTCTGGTAGGAAAATTTGTAGCGCCAAGACCTAATATTGATGTAGTGAGAACATTTACCAGGAGAAAATGGGACCTTAAAGGGCATGTAGATGTGACTGCCATGGCCAAAGGCTTCATTTCTTTCGAGTTTTCTTGCTCGAAAGATTTTTCTCGTATACTATGCGCTGGGAACTGGTCTTTGGGTAGATCCAACCTAATATTGCAAAAATGGACATCCAACTTGGATTTGAACAATGATTTCCAATCTCAGGTTCCAGTTTGGTTAAGATTTCCAGAACTTCCTTTGGAATATTGGCATGAGGATGTCTTTGATGGCATAGCCAGGACCTTTGGAGAGCTCCTCTCCATTGACCCTGTCACAGCTGCTAAGAAAAGATTGAACTACGCAAGAATCTATGTAGGAGTCATCGAAGGCCAGGACATGCCTCAAGTTTTAGAACTTCAATCTCGTCTGGGAAACAGATCTCAAAAGATTGACTATGAAAGTGTGCCTTTCACTTGTTTCCATTGTAAGAAGGCTGGCCAGAAGGCTGGATCCTATCCACTTTTCAAAGGGAAGAGTACGGTGGGAAAGGCTCATCCACAAGGGGGGATAAAAGATTCTCTAGATCCCAAAAAAGAATGGAGGAAAAAAGCATCGCAAGTCAAGGCAAATGGAGAGGCAGAAGAAAAAACAAATTCTGCTTCTAATGCGCCTCAAGAGGAATCAGGGCCTCCTCGGGTGACTGGAAACTTAGGAGGGGGAGAAGAGGAAGGAGTGAAAGATGATTCAACACATCTCCCCAATGCGAAGGATTCTGAGAAGAAATCTGAGGAGATAGGTGAAAAAATGACTCTTCCCCCTCTGGATTCTCAGGAGGATGACTTGAAACTATCCTTTGTCCCGAACTCCATGGAAGAACCAAAGGAGGGGGAAGCCATGTCCCAGGACCCTAACCCGGTGTGTTGTCCCCCCCCCTTCAACAGTAAACAGAATCATAGAGAGGCTGTCTGCATCGACAATGGAAGATTTGGCGAGAATTGATGCTTAGCTGGACAAAGGACTAGAGGGAGAAGAGAATCCCTGGACGGAAGTCAGGAGTAGAAAGAAGAAGAATAGCAGGGACCCTTCTCCGGTATCTCCCCCTTCTACTAGAAGCATGGCCAAGGCTGATCTCGGCCACAAATCTAACCTAATGGGAAGGAAAAACAAGAATGAAATCAGGAAAGAGGAAGCCAGAAGAAACATTAAGGATGGTACACAGCGCACCATCCAGGAAGCATGTTCAGTAGTTAAATCATGAAGATCTTATCTTGGAATATTTGTGGACTCAATGGAATCCACAAGCAAGAAGTTATTAGAAATATGATAAGGTACCAAAGGCCGGATGTGTTTCTAATCTAGGAAACTAAAATGAAGAAGGAAAGGATGGAAAATATTAAGTTCAACAATAGCATGAAGGGCATAGCCTCTAACTCTGAAGGAGCGTCTGGAGGACTGCTATTACTTTTCAATGATAAGTATTTCAATATAGTAGCTGAGTATGATGAAGATAACATTCTTTTCTGCAGAGTTCAACATTTGCATACCAATGATTCCTGGTATTTAGTGAATATTTACGCCCCCAATAATAAGAGAGATAGAAAAAACTTCTGGACCAAAGTTGGTAATATGGTGCAAGATTGTGACATTAAGAAAGGTATAATCATGGGAGACTTTAACACACCGCTTGAAGATAAAGAGAAAAAGGGAGGTATGCCCCCGGATTGGAAAAGTAAATAGGATCTTTCTAACTTCATAAATAATTTGGCCCTTATGGACGTAGAGCTTAAGGGCGGATCCTTTACCTGGTCAAACAAGAGAAAAGGCCATGATTGCATTCAGGTAAGGCTAGATAGAGCTCTTATATCTTCAGACTGGCTTCAATCCTTCAGCTGCAAACTATCTCTGCTTCCCAGAATTGGTTCAGATCACTCTCCCATTTCTCTTGTTGTTTCCCCTCTGGTTCACAGGAGATACCATCCTTTCAGGTTTGAGAAAATGTGGACCTCTCACCCTGACCTCATGGATAATATCAAGCTATGGTGGGGGATAGAGGTGGAGGGCTCAGCCATGTTCAGAGTCACCAGAAAACTTAGCAATGTGAAGAGGATGATTAAAATTTGGAACAAGTCTAATTTTGGTCACATCTTCCATGAAAAGAAAGAGTTATTTGATAATCTAACTGTTATCCAAGATTGCATTCAAAAGGAAGGTTACATTGAGACCAACAGGGTTTCGGAGCTCAAGACCCTGTCTGAAATTCATTACATTATTAATAAGGAAGAAAAATTTTGGAGGCAAAGATCGAGGATCACCTGGCTAAAGGAAGGAGATCGGAACACTAAGTTTTTTCACCTAACCACCCTCAAGCACCGTGCTAGTAATAGGATCTATGGTATCAGAAAGGGGCAGGAGCTGTTAACTGAAGAATCTGCCATTTCGGAAGAAGCTGTTTCCTTTTTCTCTAGCCTTCTCTCTAAGGACCCAATGCTTTCCAATTTGGACCAGGAGGATTTGTTACACTGTATCCCTCAGCTCATTCAACCTATCCATAATAAACAGCTCTATGCTATTCCTAAGGCTTCGGAAGTTAGAGAGGCTCTCTTTTCTCTGCCTACTGACAAGGCTCCAGGCCCGGACGATTTTCCCACTTTTTTCTTCCAAAGGTTTTGGCCGGTGATCATGGGAGAGGTTGTTCAGGTTGTCCAGGAATTCTTTGGAGCCAAATCTATTCTCAAGGAGCTAAACTCGACTTTTGTGGTTCTCATTCCTAAATCCCCTGGGGCGGACTCATTGGACAACTTCAGACCTATTAGTCTGTGCAACTCTCTCTACAAGATCATCTCTAAAGTTCTCACTTTAAGAATGCTCAAGATTTTTCCCATGATAATCTCGCAGCATCAATCGAGTTTTGTTCCAGGGAGACAAATTTTGGATTCTGTCCAGATGGTGCACGAAGTCATCCACTCTCTTGAGGCATCCAAACGGGAAGGTATGCTTCTCAAACTGGATCTTTCTAAAGCTTTTGACAGGGTGGACTGGTCTCTCCTTGGGAAGGTCCTCTCGACTTTTGGCTTTGACAGTAAAGTTTGCAAAATTATCTCTCAATTGGTCTCCACCTCCTCCTTGGCTGTTCTGGTTAATGGAGTCCCTTCTAATTTTTTCAAACCTTCCAGAGGCCTCAAACAAGGAGACCCCCTTTCTCCCATATTGTTCATCATTTTAGCTGAATGCTTAGGAAGGTTTATAGACTGTAGAAAGTGTGAGGCTTGTATCAAAGGGATACTTCCCTCCTCTAATTGTGCTCCCTTCACTCATCAGCAATTTGTTGACGATACTATCTTGGGGGGGGAAGCTTCTGTCAAAGAGGCCAGAGCCCTGAAGAAGATTCTTGATACTTACTCCAGTGGGACGGGTCAGCTGATTAATTGGAACAAAAGCTCACTCTTTTTCATGAACACCTTTGAGTTTAGACAAAGTAAAATCGCCAGGATTCTGGGTTGTGGGGTAGGCTCTTTCCCCTCTACCTATCTTGGTCTTCCCTTGGGTTCCTCACCCCCGAAGTCTTTTTGGAATGATATTTTGGACAGATTCAACAAGAAGATGGCTGGTTGGAAAGGGGTCTCTCTTAGTCAAGCGGGGAAATGCCTCTTAGTCAAATCTCTTCAAAATCTGCCAATCTATGCCCTGAGCCTCTTTGGAATTCCAAGGAAAATAGCTGATAGAATGGAGAAAATCCAGAGAGACTTCCTCTGGAATGGTAATGAAGGGAAGAAAAGATATCCTCTTGTTGCTTGGGAGAAGGTTTGCCTCCCTATGAGGTACGAAAGTCTGGGCATTAGAAAGATCACTCACCTCAATAAGGCTCTCCTAGCTAAACAAATATGGCGGATCTTCAGTAGCACCGGTGAATGGAGGGACACCCTGGTAAACAAGTACCTTAGAAGACCCACTCTTCTTTTCACCCTTTTTAATGAAGATATACCAAAAGGATTGAACATTTGGAATGGGATCATGAAAGCCAGGGACCTGGCTAAGGCCAGGATATCATGGAAATTGGGAAATGGGAAGGACATCCAGTTCTGGTCGGATAGAAGGCTTTCCCAAGATCCACTTATCAATAACCCTTTTTTTGAGAGATGGATGCAAGCTTGTACTGATCAAATTGGGTCCAAAGTTTGTGATTATTGGAATGGCCAGGAATGGAGTGACCTATCCCTCATCTCTGAGGACTTGACTCCTATAATGCTTATGCTCAATTCCATGATTCCTATCAATTTGGGGGATGAGCTGGTCTGGAGGGATAATCCCAATGGAAGATACTCTGTTGCCTCAAGCTATAATTCCCTTTGGAGCTTAAAAGAGAAGGCCCCTTGGGCGGAGGCTTGGATTCTGGGTCTCACTCCAAAGATCAACATTTTTTACTGGCTGGCTCTTCAGAACAAAATTCTTACTCATGACAATCTCATGAAGCGAGGACATGTTATGCCCAGTAGATGTCCCTTGTGTAAGAATCAGGCTGAGATCGAAAATCACATTTTCATCTTATGTGACTATGACAGGGAGGTGTGGAATGTCATCACACATGATAATGAAACCCTCTGGTGCAAACCGGATAATCTCATGGATTTTTTCCATCAGTGGAAAGGTCTTTGTAAGATTGCTGGTCGGCAGGATCACTCGGACTGGATTTTACCCCATTTTTGCTGGGGAATCTGGAAGGAAAGGAATAATAGAATATTTAGAGACAGAGAGGAGCCGGCTATAATCCTTGGCAGGAAGGTCTCGAAGAATATAAAGGAAAATCTCCAAGTGCTGAAGGAGGAAGAAGAAGAAGAAGGGGACAGAAAGATAGCTAAAGAAAAAGACAGGAACCTCAAAAGGTAGGATGCTAGCTGGCTTCTCCCCCCAGATGGTTGGTCAAAAGCCAACTTTGATGGGGCCTCCAAGGGTAACCCAGGCCCTTCAGGCTACAGTGGAATCATAAGAAATAGCTATGGGGAGGGAATAGCTGCCTTTGCTTCCCCGCTGGGAATCCAGACTATTCATCTGGCTGAAGCAAGAGCTGTGAGTAAGGTGGTCAAGTTAGCTTTTGAAGCCGGGATTACTAAACTCTGGCTTGAGGGGGACTCCAAAAACATTATTAATACCATTAATGGTATTTCCCCTCCCTCGTGGACGATTGTGAACATAATTGCTGAGACTTGCGCCACTCTCACAAAGTTCGATAAGGTCCACGTCACTCATGTTTACAGAGAGGCAAACCCAGTCGCTGATTGGTTTGCCAATAAAGGGGTTAACGCCACCAATAATCTGTCCTGGCATGCCGGAAAAGATTTTTCGGCGAAGGAAAAGTTTCTCATCGACCAAGATAATATCTTGGGAAGGACAGCTCAAATCCAATGCAATTATGGATAATAAAGATTGCTTAATAAATGGTAAGTGCCATTATTGGCATCGTGATTTGCACCAGCAAAAGGGGTTTCCTCTGACATTTCAACACGTTCGAAAGGACGATACCATTATTTTCAGAAAGGGGTTTATTCATGGGTATCATAAAAGAAACATCACCATTTTTTCGAATGCAAATAACTTGCACAGATCAGAGTTCATGAGAATTGTGGAAGTTGATCATGTAAACATGACGGGTGAGAGGAGCA
This sequence comes from Cupressus sempervirens, assembly GCA_028749045.1. NCBI lineage: Eukaryota > Viridiplantae > Streptophyta > Pinopsida > Cupressales > Cupressaceae > Cupressus > Cupressus sempervirens. The sequence goes on along the minus strand of CM053790.1, from coordinate 5,742,999 downwards.
GAAAGGAGCCAGTGGGGGAAGTTCAGAAGTGGAAGAACAAGGCCAAAGTTTGGAGAGAGCTGGAAAAGGGTGGGGTTACTATTTTCTTCGAGAAACTTCATGGCCCGGATCCTGAGATCACTAACAGCATGGTGAACTCATGGAATAATGGTAAGGTTAAGGTGAACGGGGTTTACTTTCAAATTACTGAGGATGTGGTTGCTGAAGTCACGGGGATTCCGATGGAGGGGCATAAATTTTTCAGAGACAAGAAGATGTCTTCTAATGCTATCAAGGATTTTGTGAAAAACACTGAAGAGCTGAACAAGCTGGGCAAGAAAGAGATGTTTTTTGTAACGGATACTATAAAGAAGCTCTGGCAGTATGTTCTCTACGCTGTCATTGAATATATAACCCTAGACCCCAGGTTTGATAGGGTTAGGACTCACCATTTTGTGATTCTGAATCATTTTCGGCATGGTAGTAAGATCTCCTTCCCGTATTATCTTTTTAACTCGATGAACAAGGCCATTTCTAGTTTTAAAAAGAAAGCTACCATCAACCCGACACTGCATGAGGGTCTTCTACTTCTGATTCATGAGCATTTCCACGCTCAAACCATTAGCAAAAACCCTATCCAGGGGGCGGATGTTGACAAGAGCAGCTCCAGTTTTTCCTCAGATTTCGACGATGTCGAGAGCATCAGCTCTGATGAGGTTTTTGAGCATTTTGGTAAGAAGACTAAAAGCCATAAGAAGGATTACCCCTCTATCAAATTACCCAGTAGAAAGAGCCCTAGAGGTCATACCCCAGCTAAAATTGGCTCTGCTGAGGAGGAGGAGGAAATGGATACTGATGATTCTGACAAGGTTTCGAAGGAGGAGCTGGATGAGGAGAAATTGAGAAAAAGATAGAAGAGGGAAGGAGAGAGCATGGAGCACTCCAGCAGTCAGGGAAAGGATTCTCTGCCCATTCGCCTCTCCCCTATACATGCTCAGCCTCCTTTGGAGGAAAATGACAACTCTGGACAGATTGAGGGGGAAGTGCAAGTTAATAACAGAAGGAAGGCTTGGAAGAACTTCAATGTGAGAATGGCCACTATGGGAATTTACAAAGAGGCGATGAACCCCCAACTCCTGGTGGACGACCTCGAGAAGCCTAGACTCAATGAGCTAATTGACCCGGCTATGGTGGCTATTTCTGATAATGCAAGAGAAACGGGTATGAATCTGTTGAACAATGCTCGCAATAGCATGATTGACAACTTCAGATCAATTAAATGGCTTTTCCATGAGCTTGAGGATGTCAGAGATAGGGTTTCCCAAATGGAAAAAATCAAGAGCAAGACAGGTGCTGAAAGCCAAGGCGACCGAAACAGCTGGGAGACTCTGATGGAGAGGAGAGTAAAAAATATTGAGAACTACAATCACAACCTGGCTAGTCAAATGATCTCCCTCCTTGCTTTGATCAATGACAACATCCTCTCTCTCTTGGATAATCTCAAAGACAGGAACTAGATGGAGGAAGATGATAAACAGAACAGAGACAAAGATAGGCTGGATGTGGATAAAGCCAAGGACAGCACTATGGAGCAGGATTTGACGAACGCCCAGGATCAGAAGGTAGAAGAGCAACAAGAGTGCGCCGAAGCTGCCCAGACCATGCTCGAGATGGAGAATTAGTCTGCTTGGTTTGGTCTCTGTCCTTTGGTTTTTGTTTCTCCTGGCTTTGGCTTTTTGTCTGGTCTCCATTTTTTCTAGTTGGTTCTCTGGCCTTTTTAGTGGGCAGTTGTTTCGGGCTGGGCCTTTGGGCTTATTTTCAGCCGTAAGGATTATGATTTGGCTGGGCGATTTTTCGCTTATTTTCAGCCTTTCTTGTTGTTAAACTTATGGGTTTCAGGACCCCTTAAAACTTGTTTACCTTATCAAAAACATAATAGATTGTGCCTTCACAAACTAAGATGAAAAACTATTTTTGCATGACTCATGAAGGGATAAGAAGATAAGATCAAGCCTTTTCATTTACCTATGAAATCAACATGTAGCCAATCAGAAAATTGGAGACAACATGCAACCAATAGGTGAAAACCAAGGATTTGAGTAGGAATTTTAAGTTTGTGATTGCATTGCAAACCCTAAGTTCTCAATGTCTTTTTAAGGAGACTACAACACCATTATGTTAAGGTTTTTGAAGGAGTTATCAAATTATCGAGTTATTGTTGCATAACTGAGCAATCAACAGAGGTGTCAAGGACTTAGTGAAATGGACAACATCTACACATCTAGTTGATTAGAACAGAGCAGGGGACACACACAAAGATCAGATCAAGTAAGGATCAAGATAGGAAGAGTAGATCTAGTACCTAAACCCAACAATTAGAGATTGCATTCTATTAGGTCTATTGTTCTAATACTCTCTCACCTTTGTATTAGATATTGAAATCCTATGTTGATAGATTAGCTTAATAGCTAGGTAGGAGAACCTTTGGAGAAGGTGATGAAAATCCTATTGAATTAGGTGGGTTTAACAACCTATTATAAATCCTCTAACAGGATGACACTTCTTGTAAAGTGTATGTAAATCTTTTAACCAGGTCACTATTAACATAGTGTAAAGCCTTTAATAGGGCAAGCCTTTAACAGGGAAAACCATCAGAAGTGGTTGAACACATTGTTGCAGTGATTTTGTGGGTGTCATCCCCACCCCAGTTTTACCTTCTTATTCCTTGAGGGTTTCTAGGTTACCAGATCTCTTGCATCATATGTGTATGCATGTTTACATTTCATGTTTATTTATATGTTTGCATGCATGCACTTTACTTTTAGTTATGTGTGAATGAGGATTTAAAAAAGATAAGAATTGGTTACTTCTGATCCCCCACCCCTCCCCCCCTAGAAGTACTCTTCCCATTTGAACATTCCAACAACAGATACTCCCCCATATAGGAAGCATCAACATTTATTCTAGACAATAATGGTGCCTTGTTACACTAGACTAATGTACTTTTACATCTTTTTCTCTGATTTAGGAAGGGGCATAACCCTAAGCACCTCATAAATACTAAAAAGTCTCTTTGGGAAGAGGCTTAGTGAATATATCTACAATCTTCTCTTTAGTGCTCAAATACTCCAATCTAATTTCTTTTTTTGCAACTTTCTCTCTCAAAATGTGATACCTAATAGAAATGTACTTCATCCTTGAATGAAACACTGGATTCTTTGACATATTTATCATCCTTGTGTTGTCACAATATATGACAATAGATTCATTGATTTCTATGCTTATATCCTTCAGCATCTGGTTCATCCAAACAACTTGATTACAACTGTTTGCTGCTACAACATGTTTTTCTTCCATTTTACTTTGTGATGTGCAATCCTACTTCTTTCTTAACCAAGAAACCAATATTCCTTGAAGAAAGAAGGCTCCACCAGTGATGCTCTTTCTATCATCCACATTACCTGCCCAACCAATATTAGTATAAGCACTTAGAGTAAAATTATTAGATCTATCATACCAAAATCCAAACTCAAATGTTACCTTTAGATATCTAAATATCCTTTTGACTACTACATAATGTGCTTCTCTAGGATCAACTTGGAATCTTGCAACAATTCTAACTACATTTTCTATATCTGTCCTTGTGTGAGTTAGATATTGCAATCCTCCTATCATAGATCTATACTTCTTCTAGTCAATAATAGGTATATCATCCTGTGTAGATAACTTATGTTCAATTATCATAGGTGTTCCAATGGGTTTGCATATTTCCAAACCAAACCTTTTTAGTAAATCCTTCAAGTATTTAGTCTAATTAATAAAGATTCCTTCTTTATTCTATATAATCTGTAATCCTAGAAAATTTTCATCTCTCCTATCGTACTCATTTCAAATTCTTTCTTTATTTCTTCTATAAATATCTCACTTTCTTCATCATTTCCTCCAAATATTATATCATCAAAAAATATTACTAAAATCATAAAACCATCATAAATTTCTTTCCAATAGAGATTACTATCTGTCATACCTTTGCTACATCCAAGCTTTGTCAAATGCTTGTCTAGCCTTGCATACCAGGTTCTAGGTGCTTGCTTCAAGCCATACAATGCTTTCATCAATCTACATAATATGTCCTTGTCATCTATGAAAGGATAACCTTCAGGCTACTCAAGATACACTTCTTCAAGTTCTCCATTCAAAAATCTTGACTTTACATCCATCTAATACACCTTGAGTTTATTCTATGCTACATAGTCTAAGAATAATCTTATTGTTTCTATTCAAGCCACTAGAGCATAGGTCTCCTCATAATATATTCCTTCTTTTTGTGAGTAACACTTACATACTAGTCTTTCTTTTTTCCTTATAAATTCACCTTGTTCATTCATCTTGTTCCTAAATACCCATTTAGTTCCTATCACATTCTTGTCTGCTGGTCTAGGGACCAATTCCCATGTCTCATTCTTTACTATCTAATTTGATTCCTATTTCATAGCTTGTTTCCAATAATCATCTTTACATGCTTCATCTACATTATTAGGTTTGAATTGAGATATCAAATACATTTCTTCATTAAATATTCTTCTTGTCATCACACCTTTATCTTTTCTTTCGATGATCTTCTTGGATGGGTGATTCATTATCATGTTCTTTCCTGAAGTAGGAGTTGTTATCTCAAATCTTAGTTCTACTGAAGGTTCTGAGCTTTGTTCCTACCTTGGCTCTCCTTCATTCTACAAATCATTGTTAGTCTCAAGAAATACTTCATCATTCCTTGGCTTAGTAACAACATCATCTCACTACCACCACATATACTCTTACTTACATGACCAAACCATTTTGGACAATCTAATGTAGAATGAAAGAAGTCACCTTATCCGTAATGCTTCATGGTATGTTATCATTGCTGATGACTTGTTTAGGAAAGGTCTTAATGGAACACTCCTTAGGTGTCTAGAACTCAATGAGTCCAAATGTGCATTAGTTGATGTACATGAGGGCATTTGCAGATCTCACTCAAATGGCTTGACATTAGCTCATAAACTTATTAGAGCTAGTTATTATTGGCCGAATATGGAGCAAGAGGCAATCAAATATGCTAAGTCCTGAAAAAAATGTCAACTCCATAGGAATCTAATTCATGCTCCAACTAGAGATCTAATTCCATTTGTTAGACTATGGCCATTTTAACAATGGGCCTTTGATCTCGCGGGTCAAATTCACCCATCTTCTTCACATGCACATACATTTATAATTACCGCTATAGACTAATTCATTAAGTGGGTAGAGGCAGTCCCTCTTTCCATAGTAAATGGAAAAAGTGTAGCTTTGTTCATTATGAATTACATCATATGTAGGTATGGTGTACCTTCCTCCATTATTACTGACAATGGAGGATAGTTTAAAAACAATGATCTTAAGAGGTTATGTAAAAGGTTTAGAATCATGAAACATTGGTCTTCTATTTATTATTGCCAGGGTAATGGTCAAGTAGAAGCATCCAACAAGGTGGTCCTTAAGATTTTGCATCACACAGTTAGTAAATTTGGAAGGGACTAGCACCTTCAAATTAATCTGGCTTTGTGGAATTATAGAACAAGTATCAGAACTCCAATGGGTACAACACCCTTTGCTTTAGTCTATGAAGTGGATGTTGTGCTTCCCATTGAGGTCAAGATTCATACTCTAAGAATCTCCATGAAGGGCCTCATCACTGATGAAGACTATTAAATATCTTAGCTTCGAGAGCTAGAATTGTTAGATGAATCTTGACAAGTGTGATCATCTCCAAGCTTATCAACACTGTATGTCTAGAAGTTACAATAAGAAAGTTAAGCCACATGACTTCCAACTGGGCGATCTCATTCTGAGAGAAAACCCTAAGAATCAGCAACAAAGAGTAAAAAAGGGGAAGTTTGAACCCAACTAGCTTGATCCCTACATAGTCACTATAGTGTTTGGATCTGGTGCTTACCAACTTTCTATAGCCAAGGGAGAGGTACTTAAGGAGCCCATCAACACTCTCCACTTGAAATGGTTCTACAATTGATCTAATCTCAGAAGCTCTTTGTATATACTTAAATATCCTTTAAAAAATTATTATCTTGGTGAAAACCTAGCAAAAGGCACCTTGGTAATAACAAAAACATTTGGAAATTTCAAAAATACAAAAAAAAAAAATCAAAAAGAGAAGCAATAGAAAGAAATTTGGAAAACAAAAAAAAGTTCCATTGTTGGAAACTTGGAAACGAGCATCATGGTAGCAAAAATAGAATTTCTACCAAGAAGGTGTAAAACTAGTAATTAGGTGCCTCCTTTTCCCAATGATATATCTTACAACACATCTTTTGGCTCATTTAAAGTTTCTTTTTGGATTTAGTTTGTTGCTTTTACACATGTATCCATGGATTGAATCTTGTCATAACTCTGGGGCAACATCCTACAGTGTCCTAGGAATCTCTCGCATCAGTCACTGGTTGTTCTAACTGTGTCTATCTACTATCGCTAGTGTCACTTAAAGATTCCTCTTACAGAACATCTCTCGCATTAGTCACCGATTGTTCTAATTGCATCTGTCTACTATCGCTAGTGTCACTTAGAGATTCCTCTCATAGGACATCTCTCACGTCATTCATAATTTGTTCTAACTACATTTGCCTACTGTCACTTGTGTCACTTTTGAGATTCCTCTCATGGAACATCTCTCTAGCATTAGTCACCAGTTGTTCTAATTGTGTTTTCCTACTATCACTCATGTCACTTTTGAGATTCCTCTCATAGAACATCTCTCTAGCATCAGTCACCAATTGTTCTAACTGTGTCTGTCTATTGTTGCTCATGTCATTTTTGAGATTCCTCTCACAAAACATCTCTCAAAATAGTCACCAATTTTTCTAACTATGTCTTCCTATTATTGCTTGTGTCACTTTTGAGATCCCTCTCATGGAAGATCTCTCTCATTTCAGTCACCAATTCTTCTAACTGTGTCTGTCTATTGTCACTTAGTTTCATACAAAGGTTCTTCTTACAAAAGATTCCTCTTTGACTTCAGTCACCATTTTTTCTAACTATTTTTGTCTACTATTGTCACCCTACTGAAGAGATTTATTTCAAAAATGTTCTGAACATTGACACTTGACATCAATCCTACAACACAGAAAATAAACTCAAAGTATTGAATCTATTTGAGATATGTTGAGTTTTTCTTTGTTTGTTTTTATTTTTCTTTATCTTGTGTCTTTGAGTGACTCAATGGTGTCATTTTCAACTAGAGAGGCAAGGACTAGGGGCATGATCTTTTCTTTGCTTTCTGTTTGTGGTTTAGTTCCAATAATCTAAGGCATACATATAAATGGGGTGTCCACTATATGATCCTCCATCTAGTATTAGATGGCTATGTGTACCTTGAATCCTTTTATATGCATAAATCAATGAGGTTGGTTCTTCTCCTTTATTATTGTAGTGAATTCTTTATGCTATAGTAAATATTGATACTCGTCCTGCTAAGTGAACATACAGATCATTGCAAGTATATATGGAAACTTCTGTCTCAGGTTACAAACACAAGGGTCATTGCTGAAAAAATACTTACTAATTACTTAGCATAAGAGGGATCTCCCATGTGTCTGGTGTGTTTGTATGCAAGAAATTTTTTGGTCATCCTAGTGTTTTATGCTTTGATGCTTATGTTAACTTGCTACATTAAAAGGGACAAATTTTCTAGTCATTCTAGCTTCTTGTGCTACGAATGCTTACATTTAATCCCATTTGGATTCTAAAAATATAATTAGTATTTTTTATCTTCATTTTGTGACCCATCTTTGTATGCTACAAATACGGCAGCCTACATAATAAACAGGGCACCATTAAAAGGGAGAAATTAAATAATGATTCTGGTTGTTTCTAAAGTTGAGTCAATCGTGCCATTTTTTTAACAATGAGGATCAACATTATGCAAAAATCTAATATCATTAAGAAAAGGAATGGCAAAACAAAAATTGGGAAAGTAAATAGTGTGAATCATTGACTCAGGGTAGTTTCATCTGACTTTGAAATGTGAACGGGATTATTAGCCATCATTACTAAGGCAAATTTATTGACATGGGCTAGTTAACCTATTTTTTTTAATCTCAAATAATGAAAAATCTTATTCTTTATATAAGGAACTATAAGAATGGTGAATTGTTAAATATTAAAATAAGTTATTTAAAAACTTATATGTAACATATTGTCATTCTACTTTTATGGAAAAAACTTATTTAATAATTTCAAATAAAATATTATTTTACAAAATTCTTATGTGGGCCAAAAGTATGGAAATGCATTTATTTGGTGATGTAATTCAGAATAGTGATGAATATTTATTTATTTTATATTTGAAGTATAAGTTTAGTCTAATATAAAGGAATATTTGTATCAATAATATAAACTATCAAAAGTGATAAATGAAGAGTGAATATTTAACATCATAAACAAGTATTTAACATGATATATTTATTTTTCATCCAATTTTAAATTTGAAATATATATATTTTATCATTTCATTATAATTTATTTTAAATCCATTTTCATTCTAAAACTGAGGACTAAACATGTAAATAAACTAGCATTATAACCTAAACAATAATTGTCCTCAATTAGTATAATATATTATTGTTTAAAATTGGAAAGTCTACTAGCATTATAATCTAAACAAAAGTATTCTTCTATTAGTGTAATATATCATTGCTTAACAATAATATTCTTCTATTAGTGTAATATATTATTGCTTAAAAATTAAAGGTACAAAACATGCATTATGAGAATCTATCCACCTACCATTACATTCATCAAATTGAAAATGGTTATATATTTTATATAATGTTAAAAGTAGAGAGAGGGTGGGGGGGTGGGGGTCTAGGGTAGGAGAGCAATAGAAGTAGAGAGAGAGAGGAGACATAAGTAAAGAAATAGGGTGTAGGAATATTTAGAGAGAGGAAAAGGTAGAGGGATGGGTAGGTGGGAGGGAGGGAGGGAGGGAGGGAGGGAGGGAGAGAGAGAGAGAGAGAGAGAGAGAGAGAGAGAGAGAGAGAGAGAGAGAGAGATGGTGGGTGGGAGAGAAATAGAAGTGGAGAGAGGAGAGATAAGTAGAGAATTAGGGGGTTGGAGGGTGGAGAGAGAGGGAGGGAGGGAGGGAGAGAGAGAGAGAGAGAGAGAGAGAGAGAGAGAGAGAGAGAGAGAGAGAGAGAGAGACAGAGACAGAGACAAAGACAGAGAGAATTAGGGGTTTGGAGGGTGGAGAGGGAGGGAGGGAGAGGGAGGAAGGGAGGGAGGGAGGGAGAGAGAGAGAGAGAGAGAGAGAGAGAGAGAGAGAGAGAGAGAGAGAGAGGGGGGGGGGGGGCTAAGATAGAGGGATGGGTTGATTAGAAAGGAGGGGAGAGGGGGAGGGAGAGAGAGAGGGGGGGGAGGGAGAGAGAGGGGGAGAGAGAGAGAGAGAGAGAGAGAGAGAGAGAGAGAGAGAGAGAGAGAGAGAGAGAGAGAGAGAGAGAGAGAGATGGTGGGTGGGAGAGAAATAGAAGTGGAGAGGTGAGATAAAATTAGAGAATCAGGGGTTTAGAGGGCAGAGAGAGAGAGAGGTGGGAGACAAAAGCAATAAAAGTGGAGAGATAATTAGAGAAAGATGGGTTGGGGGGTTGAGAGAGAAAGAGATGGTGGATGGGAGAGAAATAAAAGTTTAGAGACGAGAGAAAAGTAGAGAATTAGGGGATGTGATATGATTCCTAATGATATATTCCTAATGATAAGTATGATCCTAATGCTCATCATAATCCCTATTTTAAATCTAGCCATAGCTAAAATCATGACCCTAGCTATTGAGTTTCAGCTATGTAGAATTTTATATATTAAAAATATTTTATATAATTAAATATAGATGAACCCTAAATTATAACCCAACCATAATAATAATCATAAACACTAAATGTTAATTTGAAGTGATACCATAATTTCATAATTTTAACCCTAACCACGTTGAATTTTTTCATCATTCACTTTTAATATGAATTTTAAAAAATCAATTCCTCGATGCATCTCAATGTATTTAAAAAATGTACTACAATCAAGATTTTACTTTAAAAGTCACTAAAAATGAAAAAGAAAAGTTCATGAACTTTGAATTGATTTGAATGCAACCAAAATATTGTTTAAATATGTTAAAAAATATAAAGATCATATTAACATATAAAATTTAGTATTAAAGTTGGTAAGAATATAATAAGTGCTTCATAATCCTTTTTTTTTATCTTACATAAAAAAGGGTCACTTTATAAATTAAATCCTAAATATATGAAACATGACCCTACTTTTAAATGATATGTAACCCAACTTGAAACCTAAACCTCAACTTAAACCTAAAAGTAATATAATTAATTTATTACCCTAATTGAACTCTAATATTCTTCCTAAATATAATAAAACCCTAATAATAAATTAAATCTAACCATAACCAAACACTTAACTTTAAAGTTATCTTCAACCCTAATTATAAATCAAATACTTTCCCTCTAATTTGCACCTAGCCCTAAGCTAACCTTAACTCTAGCTTTAATTTTCCTTAGATCATAACATTAACTAGACTAATATATTTGTATTTTAAACCTAACTATAATTTAATCTAAAGCATAACCATAGACTTTAACCCAACCCTAACATTCATGATAACCAGACCCTAGTTTGAATCCTAACAAAATCCCCATTTGAATCATAACCAAAGCATAGTTAGAACAATACCTTAAGTCCTAACCTTCATCATAATTCTTACACTAACCATAATTATAACCCTTGTCCTAACTCTAACCCTATTTCAAAAACTAAAATGAAACCCTTTACCTAACCATAATCCTACAATTGATAAATCTTAATCCTAACCATATTTATAAACTCAAATCCCTAATATTAATCCTAATCATAACTGCAGTTATAATACTAACCATTCATTGTAAACACACACACAAACCTTAACCCTGACTATAAGCATGGATCCTAAAGATAAACCTTGATCTTAAAATTTAATTTCTAAACCCTTATTATAAATGATAAACCCTAAATCATAATCTTGAACCAAATCATAAACTTATATGCTAAAGCCCTTGTCCTAAATTCTTAACCATGGACCTTAATATTAAACCCTAAATAATTATAAATTATACTTGTATAAACCCTAACAATGTCATAACCCTAAATCTTACCCTAAAATTGAGCCTAATTATAACCCTTACACTAAAACCTTATTTCAAAACCTAATTGAGGTCTAACTTACATAAAATTAAAAAAAATTGGCCCTAATCTTAAATTATAATATTACATTTGAGATACATGCATACATAAACACATGTACATACATGAAGCATGACCCTTGTTTAAAATGATATGTAACCCAACTTGAAACCTAAACCTCAACATTATCCTAAGAGTAATATAAACAATTTATTACCCTAATTGAACTCTATTAATACCCCCAAAGTATAATAAAATCATGACAATAAATTAACTCTAACCATAACCAAACTCTCAACTTTAAAGTTATCTTCAACCCTAACTATAAATCAAAGGTTTTCCCACTAATTTGCACCTTATACTAAGCTAACCTTAACTCTAACCTTAGTTTTCCTTAAATCATAACATTGATTAAACTAATATATCCCTATTTTAACCCTAACTATAATTTAATCTAAACTTTAACCATAACCTTTAACCCAACCCTAACATTCATGATAACCATACCCTAATTTGAATCCTAACAAAAGCTCAATTTGAATCATAACCAAAGCATAGTTAGAAAATACCCTTACTCCTAACCCTCATCATAATTCTTATACTAACCATAATTATAACCTTCATTGTAATAATACCACTAACCCTAACCCTTATGATAATCCTATCCCTGTCCCTAACCATGATGTACACCCTAACTCTAAACTTATTTCAAAAACTAACCGTAAAACCATTTACCTAACTATAATCCTAAAATTGATAAATTTGAATCCTAACTATATTTATAAATTTTAATCCCTAATAGTAAGCCTAACCCTAAGTGCAACCATAATACTAAGAAACCATTATAAATGCATATGCACACCTTAATGCTAACCATAACCATGGATCCTAATGATAAAACTTGATCTTAAAATTTATTTCTAAGCCCTGATTATAAATTCTAAACCCTAAAACCTAATCTTGAGCTAAATCATAAACCTATATGATAAGTCCTCATCCTAAATCCTTAAACATTGACCTAACTATTAACCCCTAAATTATACTAAATTATAATCCTAAATACAACATTGACCCTAACAATTCCATAAACTTAAAACCATTATCCTAATTCTAACACTAATACTAAAAACAATGTAAACCATAACCCTAATGAAAATCCTTTAATTCTAAGCCCTAATCTTACTCTAATTGAAACCTAAATCTTAACCATAATACTAATGATGATGTAAATCCTAACCTTGAAGATAATCCTAATCCTAAGCTATAATCTCAAACCTAATCAAGATTTCAATCCTAACCATAATACAAACCATGATTTAAACAAACACTCTAGCCATACCCCCAAGCCTAACTCTAGGCCTAAATGTTAAACTTTAACCCCAACACCAACTCCAGATATAGTGATAATATTAACCATTCTATTAACATAATATTTTATCCTAACCCTAGCAACTAATGTTGATCATGACATAAATTATAGCCATAATGATAATATAAGTCCAGTGACCCTAACAGTATCGCTAACTTTAATATTAACACTAAGAACATTTCCACTTGTAAACACATTAGCACTAAAGCTTATCCCTAATTATTATAATAATAAATATGTAGTAATAGTAATCCTAATACTAACCTAATGATGATATAAATTGTAAAGTTATATTTTAAACATAATAAATAAATTATTCAATGTGTTATGCACGTCGTGGCTGCTACTAGCTAATATATACTCTATATGTAAAATACGCTGAGATGCATTGAGGCGTTGAGTTGTTTTCATTATTCATTTTTAAAATGTATTTAAAAAAATTCAATGCCTCGATGCATCTCGGCGTATTTTACATATAGAGCATATATTTAGCTAGTCCATAACCATTCTTGTTCCATTTCCATAAACAAGTGATTAAATATCCTCCATTATTCATTTTAAGATACCTTTAAAAAAATAAAAAAAATTGATACTTTTGAATTGTTGTTGATTCCTTTTCTACCTTGGAATATTGAAGAACTATTCACTAAATATTTTGAAGCCAGCATCTATTAGGAAGGTTTAATAAGATAAAACATTTCTTCCTCTAAATGTCTCTTACTTATTTAATTTGAGTAACTACTCAAACTTCTGAGAGAAATAATAACCATACCTCTTCTTTTTTAAAATAGGATGTAGTGAAGAAACTATACCTATCCTTTGTTCCTTGATCATTGACAAGCATTTAATAAGCCATGTATCCAAGACATAAAGATAGGCACCAAGCACATTAAAGTGCTTTATTTTCCTTCTCTATAATTGTAGTTGTCCTTCCAAGGCTTTGCACTTATAAATTTTGTGAGTTCTACGCACTAAAAATCATATCAAATTTCCTTGCATATATTCTTGAGAGCGTTACCCTACGATCCAAATATCGATCTTCAACAAAGAAATAAATCTTTAACCATACTTTGATTCAAATTATGGACCCAAATCAAATTTGTATGCCTTTATGCAATTGTTAAATTTTGTCTTATCATTGCAAGTGAAAATGATCATGCCCAAAAATATCTTGCCAAAGTAGGTAATCTTTGATCCTTTTTACACTATCTATGCCAATCTACTTCTCACGTTGATTGCATAGTGCTTGGTAACTCACACTCAAAAAAGTAACAATAAACAGATCATTGAAATCTGATTGATCAACAATTTAAATTGAAAACTCATACATTTTATTTTTTTCAAAATTGATTGTTAAATGCAAAATTTATTATCTCCATTCAAACCAATTATCATGCAATTCAAAAGATCTAATTTTCAATTCCTGATGCTTGTGACAACAAACCCAATAATATTGATATATGAGAGCATTTGAAATGAAATAAAATAATGATATAAAATTTCTAACATAATAAACTCACAAATGCAAACTTGCTGCCATTATCCATTTTCTATGCATTCATATTGATGGCCATGGTTGCCAACAACAAAAGACCCCATAACATTTCACATTCCTTTTTCGCTGCTCTAATACCACTGTTAGGCTCAGAAATATTATGCAATAGAAAATAATATAAACATAATGGAAACTTTACTATATCTATTCATCAAGATTCATTACATAAATAAGGTAGTCAAATAGCAGTTTAATAACTGCTATAAAATAATTACTACAACTAAAATATCTAGCCTAACTCGTAAAACCCTCGTTAACAAAAATGGTTTGAAATCTACATTCACAAATTACCTGTAGTTGTTATGGTAGCTTCATTTTCATTTTCATTTTCAGTAGCCATTTTCATCTGTTCATGATGTTCATCTAGAATTTCTCTCCATCTTCTGCCAAACATCATAACATGTTACAAATCATTTAAATCTGTTTAACTTCCTATAACTAGCGTGAATAATTGAATGCTAGAATAAATCAATTAGGAACCAAGACTCAAAAGTTTGTTCAAGATTCAGAAGTTGTTTTGGAATTTTGTTGCTGCAACAAGTTCACATTTCTACTAAGAAACAAAGAAATAAACCTTCGTTTAAATTTCTATTAAGAACAAGAAAATCTAGAAATCCAACACCTAATTCAAAACTAATTTTACAAACCCAATTCAAAAGTCATTCTCTAGATGGTAATTCATTACAAATTCTACAAACCCAATAGCCATTTCAATACTAATTCTTAGTTATATTCAAACGCAATCCAATATTAATTACTAATTCTTAAAACCCAATAAGTAATTCAATACCAATTCTTTGGTTATATTCAAATAACAGGGGCATCTACAAACTAATGACAAGAACATCAAAAAATCCAATAAGACAATGACATGCAATCCAATCTACTTAGTGATTTGGTCACTTGGCTTTCTACCTACAAAATACAACACAAACTATATTCAAACCCTAATTTCAATACCGTACTAATAATAATTCAAAACACATCATTTTTTCATTTATCAGCAAATGTCATGCAAGAAAAGAATAAAAGACTTATTACCTCATCTTGATTTGAAATACTGCCCTTTTTTAATGAAGACCTCTTTCACAATATCGGTTTCTTTTCTTTTGTTTTAATATAGCTATTCTTCTTGAGCTTATATTCATCATAATCTTCATTTTCATGTTTATACCGTACGGACTATGGTCTAGTATGGTGAGTGTGTTAAGGTGCATACCATGATGACATTTGGTTTTGATGAGTAAAGTGAAGGAAGAATTTAGTATGGTGAGTGATTCTACCGTACATGTTGCTATGTACATCTCTCTCAGTGGTACGATCATGCTAAGTATGATGACTTCCATGTATAGTTTTAAGTGATGCTCTCAACCATGACTAATCGTTGAATTGGTAGACCGTTTTGTTTATAATGGTTTATTTATCAGATTTTGTAATGAATTTACATGGTCGCAAGATTTTTAAAGATATGATGATGAAAACCAGGTTGATTGAAGGAAGACAATTAGAGCCAGAGTCATTATATGTAAATCTCATCTCTATCTCTTGTGTCTAATAATTTATTTATTTTCTCATCTCTATTTTAATTTTGTTCTTGCATATTTTCCTATTAATTTGGCATTCAGAAAGTGTTTCAACATTTTTGCACCATTGCTTTCCTAACAAGTAGTATCAAAGTCTGGCCAATTGTGTTATCCTTGTTAGGTAGGGTTTGGTTTTTTGTGCTAGCTTGGTTTCAGTAGGAGTTTGCGAGATTTTTTAGATGGTGGGTACATCAAGACAAGTGCACTTTGAAAAGTTCAATGGCACCAACTTTGAGTTGTGGAAATGTAAAGTATAAGATCTGCTAGTTGATCAAGATTTGTGGACTATCGTGTTTGGCATTAAGCCTTCAGGCATGAAATAGGAAGATTGGGAACTAATGGATCTGAAGGATAGAGCATTGATAAGACTAAGTCTTACAAACTCAATTTTGTTAAATGTCAATAAAGAGAAAACCACACATTCCTTGTGGAAAAAATTAGGAGACATTTATCAGGGAAAGTCCTTGGTAAACAAGATTTTCCTAAGGAAGAAATTGTACTCCTTGAAGACGGAGGAGGAATGATTGTGGAAAATCACTTAAACTCATTTAATATGGTGATTGCATAGTTGACATCTATTGGTGTGTCCACTGATGAAGAAAATTGGTGCATGTTACTATTATGTTCATTGTTTGATTCATGGGATCATTTGGTAACAACTATTCAAAGTACGACTACCAAGTTGAAAATGGATGAAGTAGTTGCTACACTTCAGTTGGAGGAGATGTGAAAGGAGTCCTCTAAGGCATCTAAAGAATCTCTAAGTGAGGTAGATCTAAGGAGAAAAGTAAGAAGAAGGACAAGAAGTCAAAGTCTCAGGAGTGGTCTACCACTCCTAGAAAGATATCTAAGGTGAAGTATTGGAACTATGGACAGAAAGGTCATATCTGAAGGGATTGCAAGGAGGAGAAAAATAAGAAGAAGAAATTTAATTCTAACACTGAATCTTCTCAAAATGACGTTGATGCCTTTGTAACAGCCTTGGCAGTGCCCGCATCTAACGATGTATGGTTGGTAGATTCAGGAGCATCCTTCCACATGACTTCTCATAAAGAATGGTTCTCAAAATATGAACTGTACAATGGTAGAAAGGTGTTCTTGTCGATAAATTACACATTGGAGATCATTGGAAGAGGATGAGTTAGAATCCAGTTCCCTAATGATAGAGTAAAGGGAATTGATGAAGTACTTCATACACCTAGTCTGGCTCAAAACCTGCTTTCTGTCAGTAAGTTGAATGGTATCAGAGTCCAAGTAACATTTGCCCATGGTGGTTGCAAGATGACTATGGGTTCTATTGTTTTAGCTAAGTGTGAACACATTGGAATACTATATAAGCTAGATGCAAAACCTTTATGTTGTAATAGTGTCTCTATCAAGTATGATAAAATTAATATAGCAACACATGGTGTAAATGTGTTGGAAGTTAAACTTCCTGTAGAGAAAACAATGCTCTAGCATTATAGGCTTGGCCATATTGGTGAGAAAGGTTTAAAAACCTTGAAGAATAAAAACTTGGTTGAGGGCTTGGTTGATTGTAACCTCAAATTTGATTTCTACGAACATTGCATTTATGGAAAGCATAATCGTATTCAATTTTATTCTAGTTATAAAAAATTCTTTTGGTTTGTTGGACTATATTCATTATGATGTGTTTGGTCATGTGGATGTTCCTTCTCTATCTAACTCAAGATATTATGTGTCATTTATTGATGATTATTCGAGAAGAAGTGTTTGGTTGGTTTAAGGAATTTAAAAATCTTGTTGAAAACCAGACTAGGAGAAAGATTACATGTTTAAGGATGGATGACTGTGGTGAGTTTTTCAATGCAAATTTTTACAAATTCTGTGTAGATCATGGCATTAAGAGGCATAAGACAACACCTTATACTCCATAGAAAAATGGAGTAGTAGAAAGGATGAATTGGTTACTGATGGATAGAGCAAGGAGCTTGATGTTAAGTGTTGGTCTTGAACAAAAATTTTGGGCTGAAGTAGTGGCAACAACACGTTACTTTTTGAATTGTTCTCCTCCAGTATCACTAGTTGACAAGACACCATTGGTAAATTTGGACTCAATTTTCAACAAATTTTGGTCAAAATTTTGACCAAGTAGTTTGTGGCAATTTTTCTCATTAAAATTTTGACCAACTTGCAGGTTGGTCAAAATTTTGATGAATACATTCGTCGAAAAGTCTTTGTCTCTGGTCACTCTGATTTTCCATTTTTGGTCAAAATTTTGACCAAATATTGGTCAAAAATTTTCAAGAATTGGTTAAAATTTAAACCAAATATTGATAGAAAAATTTCAAGAATTGGTCAAAATTTCCACCAATTTTTGGTTGAAAACTTTTAAGAATTGGTGAAAATTTTGACCAAATATTGGTAGAAAAAATTCAAGAATTGATCAAAATTTTGACCAATTGTTGGTGGAAAACCATGAGGAGATGGTCGAAATTTCAACCAAACTATGAGGTTTAAAAAAAAAAAGAGTGAGTGAATCCCACAATAAATGCCTACCCATAGACTATCTCTTAGATCATCCTCTTGGACCAACGTAATTTCGAAAGAGGCTTGGCAGCGGTTGCCATTGTATAGCGCATTTGTTCAACAATTTTGAAGTTGATCTAATGGTGAGCCCTTATCTAGCATCAAGGTTTCACATGAAGATCTTCCATGACAACAAGGTTTAAGCATAAATGGAATCTCAATCCTTCTTCACATGAAGAGGATATTCACAAATTTCGAGTTTCAATAGCTAAACTGGTAGTACAAATTAAGAAAAATAAACATGTTAAAGATCAAATTAAAGAACATGTAAGAGTCTTGATTTCTTATGTCAAATCTATGATAAATAGTTCAACTAAGCCATTGAACACAGTAGATAATTGTTTCGACCTCAATTCAAAGAGCACTAAGGATATTACTAGAAAGATCTACAAATAATAGTCCTATGGCAAAGTAGCAAAATAGTCAAAGAAATAATAACAAATATCCTTAAATTTATTGGGGAAGAAAAAAGATATACAATGAAATTGATATTGCTGATATTAAGAGAATTATGATCAAAGAAAAGATAGAAAAAATAAAAAGGGGTCTATATGAATTAAATTTCATAAAGACCTCAAAGAAATGACTACAACAAGTAATGATACACATGTTGCTAAACAAGTTTTTTTGAATGCCAATGAGAACATATGCCACCTATGGTAAAATAAGCATAGTATGGAAGATGCTTGGACTGAATGTCCAATACATTTCCAAGAGTTGATGTCTGACCATTAATAGCCAACAACTATGGGTTAAAGTAGTATTTTTCTGAATTCTAAACAATGCATGACCTGTTCATAGTAGAGCTTGGCATATGTCTTGCATAATCACATCATAATACTCCAACTTTTGCCATGTATGTTTCTCTAAGAATGACCTATAATGTTGAGACCCTTCAATACCAATGTTGAAGATTAGTTGCTACTATTGTCCTACTATTATGATATTACTATCACTTATAGTTTAGGGAACACCCACCGGATGCTCCTGCGAAGTTGGGCTTTGTACGAATTTGGTAAAGTTGGTCACAGTTGCAGTGTCATTGTAAATTGGAAGGACTAGAAAGATTGGAGTGGCAAATGCATTTGAACCCATGTAGCTCAAAATGGAAATCATTGTGTTATTGTTAATATTTGATTTAGATTGAGTAGTGTATACTTTGGTGGCCATGTAGTATTTGGCTTTAGCTTGATTAGCTATGAGAAGTACTTCTATAGTCTAACCAGATGTTAACATGAGAGTGTCTGTTGTGTATGGCTTTGTGTAGGAGGCATCGATCAATACCACTATGAGATTGTGTGATGAAACCTTGAAAAAGAGGTGACTATTGATTGCAACATTAACAATACGAAGAAGATATTTTTTCCCTGTTGTATAGTGAACCTTGTTGTTCTTGCATACATCAAATTTCATTGCTCACTATGTTGACTTTGCTTAGTAATAAATGGACAAATTGTTTAGAATTAACTATTTTTGATCTATTAAGCTATAACCAATTGAATCCAAAGCCTTTTCTAACAAAAATAAAATGGGTACCTGATGTTGAGCATGAATAGAGGTCTCCTGGTTGTCCATTTATAGTAAAAGGATCTGAAATATTGGGCACACCTCCATTTTCATTTTCTTTAGCTTCATCTTTAATGGGATCACTATTCCACCACTCCCCTATTCATTTATGTAAATGTAAATTTTAAGCAGTTAGAGTGACTACTAAATGTAATGACTATCTAGTAGGAATACACAAGGAAAAGTCTGAGATTGAAAGCTACAAATCATTGGCATAGAAAATCCTTATTGGAAATTACCCACTCTTTATACATACAACATTAACTTAGATTAATCTTGTAACAATAAAAAATGAGAAATTACTTTGTCAAAATAGAAATACAATACCACAGTACCACACTTCATCTTATTGGAGAAAACAAAAGACTAGGGGGGATATTTCACATCTGAAACTACTTCTCCAATCTTCTTAATAGGAATTTAAAACACATTAAACTTTTAAAGATAAACTCTGAAATGATGCCAATGAATGAACAAAGAACTTACTAAAATTTGAGATGACTAGGTCCTAAATCTCAAGAAGCTAACAAGAGCTTTACCAAAGAATGCAAATTTTTGGGGAGGATTCGACACCATAACCTCATCAAAATCATGAGTGCATTTTACTTCCCTAGCTTGAAAGATTTGGTTCTTCAATATGCATCTAATTAAAGCTTAGAAAAGTGTTTGTACCCTAAAATAGATCATCAAAATGCTTGTCAATTGGGATTGAGTGAATGTTTGAGCATTGCCATAGATGTAGCACATGGTATGGAATATCTTCATTATGATTGTTCTCTACAGCTTGTTCACTATGATTTGAAGCCGGGTAATGTGCCCTTGGATGCCGACATGGCAGCCCTTGTGAATGATTTTGGTATATCATGTTTAATTGCTACAAACCCCATAGATTTATTGAGTACAACAACATTTTCACTCAGAGGATCTATAGGCTATATTGCTCCAGGTAATTGTTTTCTTGAGTATCTTTTATATTGGCATTGTCATTTTCCTTAATAGATTCTCATGAATAAATTTGTTTGCAGAGTTTGGGTTGGGTGGGAATGTTTCTATAAATAGAGATGTGTATAGTTTTGGAATATTGATATTAGAGATGGTTAAAAAGAAGAGGCCAAGTGATGAGATGTTTGTGGGAGATATGAACTTGTGAAAGTGGGTGGCGACAATTTTTCTAGAGAGAGTGGCAGATATTGTTGATGCTAGGCTATTGACATATGTGAATGAAAAGTGGAGGACATCAAATGTCTTATGAATCTTTCATTAATGTTGGTTTTCTCTGTAGCAGTGAATCAACAAGAGAATGACCTTCAATGAGAGACGTGGCCAAGACATTGGAAAACCTCAAGGAATCATTGATAGGAGGTCTAGTTGCTTCTAATTTAACACCAACTATATTAGAGCTCCTATGCAATACCAATGTCACAGAACCATTGGCCTCTAGCACTTAAAGTTCTTCATTTTACCTTATGACCTTCCTTGAAACCTTTGTACCAAGTTAATCTGCATGAAAAATCACATATTAAAATTTTATTTCTAAAACTACCACAAATAACACATTTGTATTTGTTAAACATAATTAAATCAAATGCCTAAGATAATTTTTCATGAACCATCAAGAATTTAGAAAAGAACAATCCTTTTTATCCCAAATATTGTCATAAATAATGTGTATACAACAATTGCAAAAAGATTTATATTTATGGATGAAGTAGTTAGAAATGTGAGATGACAGAATTATACAAATTAAATTCAATTGCATATCCTAGATTAAAGAAAAAAGGGAATTGTTACATTAAGTACCATGGTAGATTCAAAAAGAAAAACAACATCAAACATACATTTCTTCTTGTGGCATCCCAGAATGAATGCAGATTGATGGAAAGTTCAAACTCCACAAGAAGCTTATTCAGCTCTACATCTCTATTAACACTCTTGACAAATATCACAACTTGATTGAATTCCAGTGCATCAAGCAGATCATTCAATTTCTGCTTCTTCTCTAGCTCACTCAGTTTGATGTAGCGCTAGAAGAATTTCAAGACATAAATACTAGACACAACAAAAGAGAGAATGGTTTATTATTTTATTGGGCATTATTAAACTCAAATAAATTCAATACCTGAACTAAACCATGAAGTGTCAATTTTGCCTCATCGACAACGTCTATCTCCATAGGATGTAAATGGAAACAAATGTGTGTAACATTAGGTGGTGTGATCATCATCAAGAGCCAACAGTGCCACAACAATTCCCCCATTGATCCAAGGAGCACATGTTGAACAAAAAGTACTGAAAAGGTTCAACTAGTACCTTCGTGGTCCAATATACTATCCCTAAATTCTGAATTTAATACTTCATTGTATCATTGAATTAATTATTTGTATTGTTGTTACAAAACTAGAAATATAGGCCACATGTTGTTAGTGTAGTTTTTTATTTTTCCTATTTTGCTAAGTTTTTCCTACACTTTTAATAATCTCGCTTAGGTTAATAAAGCATGTCTTATTAGGTGAATGGTTGTGAGGTGTCACCTTCCTACATGTGAGCATTCATTAGCTATCTTGGGAAGATACTTTGCTATCTTTAGTCCGATAGATGGTTACTCCTCATTGGTTGGTGTTGCCACCTCCTCCCTCTTCCTAGCCTATATAAGCATGCTACCTAGCTTGTATTTGCATCTCTTGTTTTTGCGTCCTCTTAATGCTATTTTGCTTCCAGCATTTGCATTACTCTCTTGGAGACTAACTCTATGATGTTATTTTGATTTTGTATCATTTGCATTCATGGTTTAGATATTTATTCTTTGCACTAGTTTTCTGGGTTATTAATCTTATCAGATTCTAACATGGTATTAGAGCTTTTCTATGTGCAAGAGTAGATTTTAGTTTCCTTATTTGAGAGATTCGGGGGGGGGGGGGGGGGGGGGGGCTAATAAACTTTATTGTAGTTTCTTGAAAAATGAAGTATGCTCTTCTCTTGCATCTTTGGATGATCCTGAGAATCAGAAAAGTTTTGACAAAAATGATTTTTCTCTGGGGTTTCAATCTCAAATCTGACAACCAACTTGCATATTTGGAGTTTTCAATCAGTATTACAGGTTCTAGCATGCCATTGATGGACTTAGGAAGTTGATCCAGCATTTGCATGTCATATTTTGGTTGTTGGGGTCGGTTTTTCATTTTTGGAGCCCTTTTTTACTGTTAAAGGCGTTTGATTTACACTATAGCAACATCTTTTGTACATCAACAAGGAAAATGCTTTCTGGGTTTTGTTCGCGGCACCGAAAAACCATCTGGGTATCTTTTAGATTTTGCATGCAATCTATATATTTTGCAGGATCTAGCACGAAAAGCTACAACAATACCCCTCTCTGTTGGCAGTTGTAGATTTGAACACAATTTTCAAATGTCTCGTTCTTGCTCATATAGACTCCAATTTTGATGATTTTTATTATGAACTTGGCTATTTTTTTGTGCTCTATCCACTAGTGGAGTTTTTTATTTATTTTCATGCATGAATTCTTCAGAAATTGCAGATTCTCAGTCGTGACTGTGCACGGTTCTCATTTTGGAAACTTTGGAGGATCATAACTTTCTCATACGACCTCGTATCGAGGTGATTCTTTTTTTGAAAGTGCATGATTTTTTGAGTAGATCACAGTGGTGCTATTTGTTTCTTTGAATATTGTGTCCAAGTTTCACTTTTAGCATATGCTCTTCATGAGGGTTTGTAATGCATTGAAATCAAGACCACTAAGTATTTATTTCTAGTGGTAGTTGTAAACGCACTAAAATAAAGTGTCAAATCATATTTCTTTGGGGGGGTTCTTTGATTGAGTTTAAAGGGTGGGGGGGCATTGTCATGGCGAGGTTCTCTTCTTTTTAGCATTTCTTCATCATGGATCAAACAAATATGCCCATCCTAACTCCATACAATTACTTTGAGTGGAAATCACACATGACAATTCACTTAAGGAAAGCTAGATTAAATAGGATAACTATGGGACTTGAAACTGAACCTGCTAAAGATGAAGATAAGCCTAAGTGGTTTAACAAATGTGATGAGGCATTTGGAACATTGTGTTTTTCTGTTTCTCCTGACTTGCTATTTCACATTGAGTCTTTGGATACACCAAATGAAATATGGACAAAGCTAGAAACACTATTTGACACACAAGATTCAATGAGGGGTCATATGTTGGAAAATGAATTAATTAGTTTGAGTCCAAGCAATTTCAACACAATCCAAGATTTCTTCACCAAATTGAAATCACTAAGGCTACAGTTAAAACAATGTGGAATTGAAAAGAAAGATGAACAACTGATTCTTAGTATTCTCTCTAAGCTAAGTTCAGAATATTCTGTGTTTGTCTCTACCTTCTATGCTACTAAGGGAGCACTTGGTACTCAATTCACCATGCCATCTTTAGATGATTTTTCTGTTAGTCTCACTCGAAAACAGGACAAGCTAATCCAGATGGGCACTCTTAAGTCCTCTAAGTCGCATGCCTTGGCTGCCAACCAAGGCACAAAAGAACAACAAGGACAAAGTAGTAACAACAATAGTAAGGATAAGAAACAAAAGAATAGCGAGGAGAAGAAGGATCAAATATCAATTTCTTCAAAAGCAACTATTGATACACCATCTTCCAAGGGTGATAAGCCTAAGAAAGAAAAGGTCAAATCTGCCTATTGTGAAAGACCTGGTCATGATGAACATAAATGTTTGCAGAAACAACTTGATCACTTGACATACATTCTTGAGAAGAATAATATCAATGTTCCTGAGTCTATCAAACAAAGTTCTAATGAAGGGTCTAACAAGGAAAAAGAAAACAACAAGGGGAAAGGAAAGGGCAAGGCCCTTTCTGCAATTGCTTCCTCACCATCCACTTGGGTTCTTGATTCAGGTGCCTCACTCCACATGGCTTCATCTAAGGAAGAACTTGCATCCTTGGAGCCATGTACTATGCCTTCTATTTTGATGGGTGATAACACTCTTGTTGAGGTGTGTGGGAGAGGGTCTGTTGATGTAGGGGATGGCACATTCCATGATGTTCCGTGTGTACCCTCATTGTCAACTAATCTACTATCGGTACACCAAATCACTCACATAGGTTTAGGCAAGTGGGTTGAGTTCACTCCTGATTCAGTGGAGATACGTGAGTTGCACAATGATTCTACAGTTGTAGTTGGGAGAGAAAATCATCAGTCACGACTCTATATGTTTTCTCACTTTATTCATGATCCTCCTTTGACTGTTTCACTCACTCACTCTAATGATGTGAGTAGATTATGGCATGAGTGGTTTGGCCATCTTAACTTCCACTACTTGCATCAGCTTAACCAGCAGAGCATAGTCACAGGGTTGTCTTCTACTTTGACATTGGAGTCACTTGGAATACATGATAGATCTTCTAATGGGTCAGATTCACTTGAGCAGTCTTCTACCTCCACTTCTGATGTAGAGAGTGATTTAGAGGACTCACCTCCTTCCTCTCCTAGTCATCATTTACAGGTTGATGATTCTCCTCTAGATTTTCCATCTTCTGGTCCACTTTGGGCTAGACAGACCTTGCAGTTTGTAGGTGATTGGGTTGGGGATCCATCAGACACCAAGCAGACTCGTTCACAATTCCAAGATGCTCTACATATCTTCATTGCTACTGTCTCAAATCCACAGTCCTTTCATGAGGCTTCTACTATTTCTGAGTGGGATATAGCTATGCCGAAAGAGTATAGTTCCTTGATGAGGAACCACACTTGGGATCTTGTCCCTTTTCTTAAGGGAAGAAAACTTGTTCGATGTAAGTGGATCTACCGGACAAAATTTGCAAGCTTTTCTGGAGGTGCGAGATGCTTCATCTTTTGGGGGGGCCTCTTCCTCTCACTTGGAGTCCTAATTTTCTTTGGGGAGTCTCTTTTCTCTCTCTTTTGGGGGAACTTTATGTACATGGGTACCTCATCAGGCTTGACTTGTCGGGACCCATTTCTACATCCACCTAAGCTTCGCTTATGGGGGGGTGTTAGTGTAGTTTTTTATTTTTCCTATTTTTCTAGGTTTTTCCTACACTTTTAATAATCTCGCTTAGGTTAATAAAGCATGTCTTATTAGGTGAATGGTTGTGAGGTGTCACCTTCCTACATGTGAGCATCCATTAGCTATCTTGGGAAGATACTTTGCTATCTTTAGTCCGATAGATGGTTGCTCCTCATTGGTTGGTGTTGCCACCTCCTCCCTCTTCCTAGCCTATATAAGCATGCTACCTGGCTTGTATTTGCATCTCTTGTTTTTGCGTCCTCTTAATGCTATTTTGCTTCTAGCATTTGCATTACTCTCTTGGAGACTAACTCTATGATGTTATTTTGATTTTGTATCATTTGCATTCATAGTTTAGATATTTATTCTTTGCACTAGTTTTCTGGGTTATTAATCTTATCAGATTCTAACACATGTAACCCATGTCTCCACCATATAAAATGAACAAAAGTTATCCACAATAGAAAATGCAGCTCTGCACTACCTCTAAGGCAGCTCCATTCTTGTGAATGCAAAGAAAAGGATTTAGGTAACATGCAATCCTGACTTTGGAATTACAATAAAGCTATGGCAGTCTAGTATTGATGACCAGTGATGAGAAAGCAGAGGAAAACAAGGGCTTGGCTAGGAAATATAGAACTTCAAGGAAACATGAATCACCTTTGCAAATGTGTGCTATCAACTTATGGCCAAAACATGAATCACCTTTGCAAGGGTTAAATAGACATCTTAAGATCAATACTATAGAAATAAGCATAACTAGTATTCTACCTAAATAAACCAATTTAAACAAACAAACTAGTTTCCCCAATCATTAAAGAAATATCTAATGTATGATTAAACATGTCAACTTATATAGAAGACATTACATCTTGCATGAATCTCTTGTAGATGGGTTGAATCTCCTTGCTCAGAGTGGCAGAGAACATCATAACTTGCTTGTCATGAGGGGTCATCTTGAAAATCTCCTATACATCTCTCTGCATTTCTACAACATTAAATAAATCAGAATCTATTTAAGGAGATATCTACTGACATACCAAGTGACTCTAGCATTCTATCACAGTCATCAAGGATAAAATGTTTGACATTTTTCAGACTCAAATCTTTTTCCCTTGCTAGAGCAAGTATCCTTCCAGGAGCACCCACCACTATGTGTGGACACTCATTTTTTTACAATGCTTTATGGACTTTAATGTTTACCCCTCCATAGAATACAACCACCTTCAAGTCCGTTAAATAAGTGATAAATCTCTCAAACTCATGGCATATTTGCAATATAAAATAGAACTAGTAAGAAACCGTTATTAATGGCAATAACTAAGTATAAAGTAACCGCAAAATCCTAGTTATCAAAGAAAAAAATCCAGTATATCAGTCCACAAATTAAAATACCTAATATGCCAATTCTCAAGTATGACACAAGACAAGAGATGCAACTTTCCCAGGAACATGTTCAATATGTTGCAATGTGAAAAGAACAACTTTCCCATTCCAAACTTAGCCTGGAAAATCACATCCATCCCTAGGATGGCCTAGGGAATGCATTCATGTTGTACTAATAGAATAAAACAAAATAAAGTGATATCTCAGTTAGGACATTCACAATTGGGCTGATTTCTATATAGTTTAAGATAGCCATGATTATTCTCCAACTTTAGAGGCACAGTGCAAGTGTATTACCTATAGAACATTTACATGAAGTTATTAAAGAGACTATTTCAACAAAAAGTATAAGTACTTAGTAGTCAATCAATGAGCACCATGATAATTACATCATCTTTAGTCAAACAAATAACATTTTGATATATCTCACTATCATTTTGGGATTGAATTTAGATGTCAATTCCTTCCGTGGCAAGATCAAATTTGCACATAACTTACATGAAATACAAATTTTAAGTATTGAAAAAAATTGGTTCATATGTTACCATTGATTAGCATATATAGTAAAACATGTATGAAGCAATTTAAGAGTCTCTATAATCAAGTTTACAAA
Source organism: Cupressus sempervirens (assembly GCA_028749045.1). Lineage (NCBI taxonomy): Eukaryota > Viridiplantae > Streptophyta > Pinopsida > Cupressales > Cupressaceae > Cupressus > Cupressus sempervirens. The sequence continues at coordinate 5,715,106 of CM053790.1, read as the reverse complement.
TCTATGATCACATCATAAATATGTGATTGAGAATTCTTTAGAGTTATATTTATATTCTATAATACACTTTAGCAGTTTGAAAATGTAAGCTGATCAAACTCAAAGCCATGTATATTCATTATGTTAGCTTGACAAAGTATATTGTAATCTATATATACTTAATGAAATGCTACAAAACGTGTAACAGTCAAAACATTTCTCATGCTATGTGGCTAAAAATGAACTATTTTCCTTGCTTGCTTTGATAATAATTCTTTTCTGACCTCACAAACATGAGAGAAAGGGAAAAGCATGAATAATAATTTAAAGGTCATGCTTTTATAAATGAAACATTACGGTTTTCATTCTCTTTCTCCTTCCTTCAGTCATAGTGAAGGTATACAACAATTGATTCAACCATCTTCTACACAATGATGTGCCTTAGCTAAACTGTGTATCCTAAAGGTGGCTTGCAATTCTACTTATCGTAGAACAAGGTCAAATTTTCATTAACAATATTTGAAGAGAGTAAATAGCCAAAACAAACCTACACAAAGGAAACAATATTCCAAATAGTTATGTTTCTTAGAAGAAGAGTTTGAGATAGAGAAATAGCATTTCTAGAAGCAATATAACTTTTGCATACTATATCTTGTTTAGCCATATTTTACACAATGATGTGCCTTAGCTAAATCAGTTGTGTATCCTAAAGATGGCTTGCAGTTGTACTCATCCTAAAAAAAAGTCAAGTTGTCATTAAGGATAATTGAAGAGAGTGAATAGCCAAAACAAGACTACACAAAGGCAATGATATTCCAAATAGGTTTGCTTCTATGAAGAAGAGTTGGAGATAGAGAAATAACATCTCTAGAAGCAATGTACCTCCTATGATGAAAGCCAACCAAAGCTGGTTTTGACCCAAATGCATCGTCTAGCTTGGTTGAGTACCTAAAGCCCTATTGTGCAGCGATAGATCCTTAAAACTAGTGCCACCTTGGTGAAACAAGTTGCAAATTCTATCTCACTTGAGAAGAAGTAATGCTCTTTCCTCTGAATGTCATTGCCATAGAAAATCTCAACAAAGTACATCTATTTTACCAAAAATAGATGTTGGGATCCACAAGACAAAAAACATATACACCATAATTGCTTAAATGATTGACTTCTTCAAGGTGATACCTCTGTGTAATCTAAACAATTTTTCTCCCAAAACCAACAAGTTACTATATAGATTACTAAACAATCTACGGATAAGAAAGCTTTGGAAATCCATAAGAAAAGAGAGATCCCCAAATACATACTTAGGTAGCTGGTCCACTGGGAAGCTGAAATGGTTTTTGTCCTATTTTGAATTCTCTCAGATAAGAGTTTACAAAAATTATTAATTTTTTTGGGTTAATCAATTAGCATGAGAACTTTACATAATCAACTAGATTCCTATGAAAAATTTGAGGTTGCCTAATATCTGATTTACCTTGTGAAAGTGTCATCTACAATGTGGAGGTGAAAGAATTCAGATGACTTGAGATTATAAATACCCTTGAGATAAGTGCTAGCTTATAATACCCTTGAGATAAGTCTTATCTTATAACTTCCTTATTATAAATTTCAAACAATAAAAATATGTTTAAAAGGAAATAAGTTAACATTTTCAAATATCTGATCACCTTCTAGACTCAAATATTGAAACATTCCTTGATCAATATTGGGAATGGAGGAATTGGCAAAATATTGTGATATGCAAGAATATGTAGTTTCTAGAGGATGAGTGGGTTGGTTTGGCACTAGAAGAGCGTTATTGAAGTTTAAGTGAATTGTGAATTGTTTCTAAATTTGGGAAATCTGGTTTCATGGTTTTGTTTACTAAGTTTTGTACGGGCTATTTGATCTTTCGAAAAGATTTTTTATAGATTCAATGAAGGCAGCTTTATATGCACTTTTTAGATTTAAAATAGTATTGAAAGAAATAAAGACTGAAATGTTAAGAATAATCAAATGATGCCTATTTCAACTTTGAAGAGCTCTATGACCTGGATAGCAGAGGTATAGAAGTAACAGCAGTGGAAACATACTTTGTACAACAATGTCAAAAGATGAAATGTAAAACTAAATGCTTCATCTTGACAGCTCTTAGAGACCAATGTTTTCCAAAGGCTATAAAAAAACATTGTCATCATTATTGTAAATTGCATATTCTTAGTGTTATAAAGTAGCCTTGTAAACAATACTCTTACAATGGGGCAAATAGTTGCATTTGACATTTGTGATTTGATGATGAGAAAGATTTTATTTGCATGCATATACCATTGTACTTGTATTAATTTAAGAAAATAGTTGTGAACAAGTGATATAAAGTTGGGTTTTTTTATGGAATATTTTCTCAGGATCTATGGGTGTATATGATCTTGATTATAGGTGTCCTAATGGACATTCTTGTCTTTAGAAAAAACCCATGATTATAGAATATCCACATTAAATGGATTGCCACTTTAGCAACTGTGTGGTGCATCTTGTCAATAAAATAACGAACAGGGTATACAATGGATGTATACAAAAACCAAGGTGAAGAATATGAGTCTTGTAGCTAGAGAGGGGACACACACATTGAAATAGTTTGGTTGGGCTTGTATATCTCTTCAACCTTTCAACCTCTATTGTGACCAAAATGTCCTTATTTAAAATACAGTTACTTAAATGTTACTAGAAAACAATTTTAGAATGTTTTCATTCCATTACTTAATGTTGTTTTTCCAATCAATGTTGCATTGGATTTCTCATAGTTGGCATTCCAATTTATAGTTTGTGGGTAAAATGGTGGGAAATGACAACATATGCTAGGCTATAGATTGCAAATTTGTGAATTTTGGCAATTTTAATGAGAATGGTTGCTAATGGTTGTATGGAAGCATGCCATATTGCAAATGATATAGTATGAGATGTCATAGGGGATTGCACTTGAGCACAAGTTATTGTTCACACATGCACAAGGTTGTCTAAAGTTTGTAGTTGATATTGGATTGGCTATATCATGTCTTTGGTAAATTGTGGAAACTAAATTTAGAGCTGCCATAGAAGTATAGTTTTTCTTATCTTACTACCTTGAATACTGGGTGTCTACCCTTAGTTAGTGTGCAGTTGATGACCTCCATTTTGTGATATATGTCTTAATGATAAGCTGCAGATTGATCTACTTGACTATCTAATCTCTCCCTAAGTGACTAAAAACCTAGGGTCCTAGTCAAATGCAATCAATGTTGGTAGCCACAAATCTATTGCAACATGATTGAAGAAAAGACACAAAAATATATTTTCCTTACATGCAACCATTATGGCAATATTTGAAATCTCACTAACTACAATAAATAGTCATTGTGGCATTTTCTCATGTAGGTGGTTTCCAAATGAAATCAATGCTAATGATTCCCTGGGACATTGAATATTAGTAGAGGATTGCAGAGCCCTAGCTTCTTTGATGTGGGCTTTGTAATGCAATAGGGAATACAAGACTTGGTATGGTGTTCAATGTTTTGAGCATGGAAGACCCCAAAAACTTGTTGTAGTACTGTTGCTAGTGACTTGTAAAATGAATTGAATCTACTGTTGACACATTTTCTTTGAATTAAATTCTCACTCCCATATACAAGTCTGCAATGGTTGATGTGTAGTAAGATTTCCAAGGAGGTGGTTGGGTGGCATCCAAGATACTTAACAATAGATTGTAATCCCTTGTGCAAGGTTATAGATGCAAGATTGCATGGTTGACCTACTTCATTTGATTATTTGTCTATAAGGAAAAAAATCATTAAATGATCTAATTACGTATCTAGGCTCTCCCACAAGGCTCATTGAAATTGGCTAACAAACATTTGATCACAATTAAACATAATGGATACCAGTAGATCAACACAACCACAGGTAAAGAAAAGATGCACAAGGATGCTTTCCTTGCATGTGACCAACTAATACAACAAGTTTCTGAAAAATTGTTTACTACAACAAACATATAGTAACTTTGGTATTTTTTTCATAGGTAGTTTACCCCTTTATTCCATGCTAATGATTTCAATAGGTTTTGTGTTATTGGTAGAGGTTTGTGTTATTGATTTGCACAAACATCATATACTCTTCATTATTGAAAGGAGAACATATTGCACAAATTTAGAAGGGCATAAATGATATATTTAGATTCTTTCTGCAAATGCACATTTTAAGAATATTGCATTCATATTTAAACCAGAATTACTCTTCATCATGGTAATCATCTGCTCTTTCTTGTAGAAAATAGAGTTTTACACCATAATTACATGAGAATCAAAATTATGTGCATTACCTAGAATTGATGAAAATGTTGCCTTGACCAATAATGCAGCATTCTTGTTGTGTTAGAAATTTCTTAGCTTCAGTGTAACATTGTATCATCATGTGGATCTCTCTCCTTTGTTGAGACCTACTTCCTAACAACTCTTACCCATTAGATTCAACTTTATAGATTCTCAAAATCTTGTGCTACACGGTGAGGAGTAGATGCTTTTGAGAATGGAAAGAGAAATATGGAGATTGATAATGCACATGATAGTGATAGCCATCCTTTATTTTGCTAAAGGACTAAATTCACCACAAAGAATCTAGAACAAGAAAATGAATGTTTTGCCAGAAGTAGGTGAAGGAATGAATAGTGATATGCAGAGCTCTGGACACATTTGGGAGCTCCTAGTTTTTGCTAGTATTTGTAAGATGCACATTTTTTTTTTCAAAGCTCAAGCCTCAATCCTACATTGATTATGACATATGGAATTAAAATCTCACCAAGTTGTAACCTTCAAATGGAAAATCATGTTGATTCAGCTTGTCTGAGTATCGACCATATCGCAAGAAGATCAATTGCATAAACCCTATGCCGGACTTTGCAAGAACATGCAGATTCTTGCTCCAATGATCAATCACTACCCCAATATTATCCACAAAGCCCCAATATTACTTGAAAATTTCCATTATACCCTATGTAGGAATGAAATAACATAAAACAATAATATCATGATACGACTATAAGCCCACATGAATATATAAGATTAAATTGAACATAATTTTTCTTTGTTATGACCCAAGTTGGTCAAAATTTTGACTAAGTTGGGAAAACTTAGGAAATTTTTTACCAATACGGGGATGAAAACCAAAAAATAAAAGAAATCATACCTTTGGTCGAAAGTTCTGGTAGAAAAACAAGTGCAAATGTGCTAGTGCACCTATGGAAGTGTGGTTTGGTAAGAAGCCCTCATTAAGACATTTATGTGTCTTCTATTATGAACCGTACATTCATGTACCTGAAGTGAGTAGGTTGAAATTAGATAACAAATAAGTGAAGTGTATCTTCATTGAGTATAGTATTGGTGTGAAGGGATACAAATTGTGGAACCCTCTCACTGAAAAGGTGTTGTAGATTAGGAGTGTTATCTTTCGTGAGATGAAACCTGTCTCACTAGAGCAGCCAGAGAAGACTGAAAAGAGAAAGGAAGCAGTTCAAATCCCTTTAGCTTCCAAATAGGAGGTATTACAGATTCCCAATGAAGCTAAGAATGAGAATCCAAAATTACATGAGAATGAGGATGGGGAGAGCTTAAGTGATCATACAAGTGAAGAAGAACATGATCCTAAACCTCAAGAAATTTCACCACAAGGAGTGAGAAGATCTACTTGGGAGAGGTGGAAACCTGATAGGTACGGTTATTCACTAGAGATATTTAATTATTCCATGTTGAATGTTAATTGTGCCTATGCTTTGCTTATGATGTTGATGAGCCTAGGACTATCAAAGAAGTAATTAATATGTCATATTCAGATTCTTGGTTGTCAACCATGAAGGATGAAATGAAATCTTTGGAAATGAACAAAACCTAGGATCTAGTACCTTTTTCCAATGGGAGGAAACCCGTAGAATGTAAATGGGTCTTTAAGAAGAAGTACAGTTCAGACAGAAGGATTGACAAGTATAAGGCAAGATTCCTTACGAAGGGGTATTCTCAGAAAGAAGGAATTGATTATGGAGAAATATTTTCTCTTGTATGTAAGCTAACATCTATCATATTTTTGTTGTCACTTGTAGTGGTGCATGACTTTGAAATTGATCAAATGGATGCGATGATGACATTTTTTTAATGGTGATCTTGAAGAAGAGATATATATGTCCCAGCTGGAGTACTTTGCAAAAAAAGGTAAAGAGCATTTGGTATGTAAACTAAAAAAGTCTCTTTAGGGTTTGTAATAGTCACCCAGAATGTGGTACCAAAAATATGATACATTGGGTTTTATGAGATCTAAATCAGATCATTGTGTGTATTATAAAGCTGAAGGTGATCAGATACTTATTATTTCTCTATATGTAGATGATATGTTGTTTATAGGCAATAGTAAGGAAATGATTTCAGAATTAAAATGTCAATTGTCCCTAAAGTTTGAAATGAAAAATTTAGGTTCGGAAAAACTTATTTTGAGGATGGAAATCAAAAGGGACAAGGTTGGCAAAGAACTTTGGCTCAGCCATAGAAAATATATTACCAATATTCTAGAGCGGTTTAATATGACTGATTGTAAGCAACATGGAATGAAGCTATCGGTCAATGACAGTCCACAATGTCTTGATGAGATTGAAGACATGAAGCAGGTACCTTATGCAAGTGTTGTTGGAAGCCTCATGCATGCAATGGTTGGTACGAGACTAGACATTGTGCAAGAAGTAGGAGTATTGAGTCAGTTAATGGTGAATCCAGGCAAGGCACACTGGGATGTTGTGAAAAGAGTTCTATGATATTTGAAGGGTTTCTCACAGTACACATTATCTTATCAAGGTAAATCACTGGGATCTAATAGATTGATTAGCATTCAAGATTATATCGATGTGGATTGGACTGGGAATATTAATAGCAAAAGATAAACTAGTGGATATGTATTCATGGTGAATGGTGGTGCTATCAGTTGGATGAGCAAAAAAAAAAGTGTAGTTACACTATCAACAAGTGATGCAGTGTACATGGCATCTACTCATGCATTTTAGGAAGCAATTTGGCTTAAGAATTTATTTTCACGTGTTGGCTATGATGCAGGAAGAATTACAGTTCTCTATGACAATCAGAGTGCAATATTTTTGGTGAAGAACCCTACTTTCTATGCTAGAACAAAGCATATTGATGTACAATACCACTTTGTACATGACATGGTTGAAGATGGAAAGGTAAATCTTGAAAATGTAGATACTTGGGAGAATGTTGCAAATGCATTGAAAAATTTGGTGAACACAACTAAGTTCAAATGGTGCACAAACTCTATGGGGCTTAATACCCCTAACTCTTATTAGCCGTGTCGACTGACTCTGCACTTCATCAAGTTGGAGATTTTTATGAATGCCAAAGTGGAGGAGTCCACTGCACAGACTGTATAGTGGAGCAGTGCACCATACGGACTATGGTCTAGTACAATGAGTGCGGTATGGTGTGTACGGTGATGGCATTTAGTTTTGATGAGTACAGTGAAGGAAGAATTTGGTACAGTGTGTGGGGTAGTATGGTGAGTGAGTCCATCGTACATGTTTCTATGTACATCTCTCCAAGTGGTACGGTCATGCTAAGTATGGTGACTTCCATGTACAGTATAGTCTATGTCACCAAAGGAGTTAGCTGACTGAAGTGATACTCTCAGCCATGACCAACAATTAAACTAGAAAACTATTTTGTCTGTAACAATTTTTTTACCAGATTCTGTAATGAATTTGTATGGTTGCAAGATTTTTAAAGATGTGATGACGAAATCCAAGTTGATTGAAAAAAGGTAATCTGAGCTTGTGAAAATTCATATTCATTGTATGTAAATCTCATTTACTATAATACAAAAGTTTTCTCGGGGTTTTGGGTGGTGGGTTTTTTCATGAAAGGGTTCCCATGTTAAATCTGGTGTTTTCCTTGTGTCTCGTGTTTGATAATATATTTATTTTCTCATCTCTATTTTAATTTTGTTCTTACATATTTTCCTATTAATTTAGCATTCGAAAAGCATTTCCATCCTTACAATGTTTGTGAAGAGATGTGAAGCATCAATTGATGAGATATATCATCTCTTTTTTAATGAATTCATGTGGTTAGTCAGATGTTGCAACTGAGATTGCATGATCAATCAAACTGAATATATTTATTTCACCATCCAACCTCAACGCCTTTAAAAAAATTCTTCAAATCTTCCATCGCTTTGTTGTATAATTTCCTCTGCTTGTGCCAAAAAAGAAAATGCAAACAAAACACTTGAAAACAAAGATCAAATTGAATCCCAATTATGTGTGTTCTTAGCTAAAAATGAGAAATTAAATGCATGCAACTACTTTGAAATGGATGGAAGTGAAGTTAGAGAAAGACGTGCAGCGAGTTCAGATGTCTTGAAAGTGAAGAAAGAGAAATGCATCCAGATAATTTTAAATGGATATTGCTTTCTAGAAGTTGAATTTGTATGGTGCCAAAAAATAAAATGCAAACAAAACACTTGAAAACAAAGATCAAATTGAATCCCAATTATGTGTGTTCTTAGCTAACAATGAGAAATTAAATGCATGCAACTACTTTGAAATGGATGGAAGTGAAGTTAGAGAAAGACATGCAGCAAGTTTAGATGTCTTGAAAGTGAAGAAAGAGAAATGCATCCAGATAATTTAAAATGGATATTGATTTCTAGAAGCTCAATTTTTTTTTACATTTTGAATTCCTTTATGAAATCAAGTCATTTGTCACAAATAAAGGTTATTTTAGATCATAGAAAAAAGATTTGTTTAAAAATAGAATATTGATGCTAATTAATCCTTTCTCAGAAATATATTTTATTTTATAAAATGAATAATTAATTTTAAAAGTAAATTATTTTTGTTATAATTTATTGTTTACTTTTCTAAAATAATGATGTTTGCATAGTAGAAATCAATTTAAAAGGTAAAGTTTTTTTTAACAAATAAATATAATTTCAAATAATATAAATAAATTTATAATGTGTATATAAAAATTAAATAATTTTTTAAATAATAATTTATTTATTTTGATATTATATCGATTGATCATAAAGGAAAAGTACAAAAAGGAGGAGTGGGGAACCGAACTCTCAACCCACCAAGTTCACAACATAAGAACTAATTACAAAGTAGGACTACTCATTATAGAATATAACAGTTGTCAAGATCTAAAAACACCAAAAAGGATCCAATAGTAATTAGTGCAAAATATCACTATAGTCTTCAACCCAGGAGGTCCACCCTTGAGCACCCTCCATCCAAAAAACTTTCTTCATTTCAAGGATATGAGCAAATAATTCCAACTTATCAAAGTAGGGCCCTCTAGTATCCCTGATTTCCTGCAGTAGTTTTTTAAGAGCATCATCAAACATAGCCTGATCATCCGTAACATGGCCCATTCATAACTATTCTTCATTTCATAAATAAACATGGTGGCATGGCCATTGTGGAGAAATCTTTGTAGCTTCTCTCACTCAAGCCGCATCACATAGTAGACCTGTGAAATAATGTTAAAATGTATGAGTTTCCTATGAAACCTAGTAAGAGCTCTACCATTACCTTGAAAGATATCCTCATTTCTAAATTTTTAAATAAAACAAAGGATGTAAGAAGAGAGAATATGCCAAAAAAGGTTAGCATCTTTTTTGAGACCAAGAATAGAACCAGTAATGATTTCAAAAGAATAAGCATGTTCAGTTAAGGAAATTACAAATAACAATCAAATTTCTCTCACAAAAGAAAAATCAAAGCAAATACATGTCTCATATTCTCAGGCATTATACAAGCAAGAAAAATATCAGAACCTCCTTGATGAGTCCTAATAGACAGTCTATCCAACATGAGCTACCATCTGAAGCATTTAAGTTTGGGGGGGTCCGGGACTTCCAAATTTTTCCTAAGATATTTTTCGGAGGTGGGGGGGGGGTGTTGCGGTAATAGTGGTAGACCATATATTAAGGTGATCCAAAATCAAGGAATCTTTTTTAATAATATTATTTTTGATAATAGAAGTTATCTTTATAGATAGAATATACTTGTTAAAACTAATTAGTAATTATGGAAGAGCCTACAACACAATGGTAAATTGTGATCCTCCTATGTGGAAGGTCTCATAGCACATAATAATAATAACGAATCTTGGCCTCTTACCGATAAAAAAAAACAAAACTAATTAGTTATTTTATTTTATTTTAAGTTTGACTATGAATTAATAGGAAAATGTAAGGTGGGTGTTAATTTTGTTAATAAATGAGAAATTTGTATTAAATTATATAAATCTATACACTTGGTAGATATAATTTTGAAAAATCATTAGAGTGACTTTGAGCTTAGATTTGAGAAAAATGATGAAGAATGTGGGGAATTTATTATTACATCTAATCGAAGTGAAGATGACTAGAAATAAACATGGATGTTGAGGGCTCTAATCATTATAAGATTTTTTCTAAATTTTGATCCTAAGGAGATAATAGATTGTACCATTGATTTGGAGCATTTAGAATATGAAGAGATTATGGAGCTAGAGAAGGCTAAGTATGTTAATATCAACCTAAAAGTTAATGCTACAACATTGTGCAAAATTTATAGCAAGACTCGTTCTCATTAAATAAAAGGTAATAGTTACTACACAATTGAAAATTGAAACCATGCTCTTCCACCAAATAACCAAGTAAAATTATTATGAAAAAAAGTATGTAACATGTAGTAGAAAAATGGAAGTAGAAACAATTGCATTGAGAAACAATGCTAGATGATGATTATGGCTCAATACCATGATGATGTAATTTTTAATAGGGGTAAATTATATCAATGGGCTAAGGGATCCCATCTAGGAGGATGTGAGTGTATGGAATAAATATGTAGTTGAAGAAATCTATAAACTAGTGCTTAACACAATGAATAATTTAAATATGTAGTCCCTCAACATCAAAGAAACAAAATAAACTTTAACTTAGTAGAAAGTGTAGACACCTAAAAACCTTTAGAAAATAAAGTATTTTTATTTTCTGAAAAAGTCCTGATGACATCATCATTTATTAATTAATTAATTAATTAATTAATTAATTAATTTTTATGCCATTAAATCCCTTTATCTTAATTAAAAATATTTAATTAAGGAATCCCTCCCAACAATGTTTAAATCTTATTTAAACATTATTTCCTTATTTATTAATTATTTAATTAATAAATTGACCAAAAATCCTAAAATAAATAAAAAATTTATTTTTTGCCCAAAAATTGGCCAATTTCCTTATGACCAATAACCTCTTCCAAAATCTTCTAATCCTTCTTTAATTTCGATTAAAGGCTAATCTCATCATTTCCTACCCCTAACCCCAACTCAAAATATTTAATTAAAATTAAATATTAATCCTCATGTTTATTAAAAAAGTTTTAATAAATATCTCCTCAACCCAAACCCTTGAAATAAATAAAACTTTATTTATTTCCTAAAAATCTAATTTATCCTCACCCTAAGAAGTTCTAGACTCTTCTAGAAAGTCTTCATCCTCATCCTAGGAAATTCTAGACTATTCTAGAAAGTCTTTATCCTCATCCAAAATCTAGACTCTTCTAGAAGATGTCTTTAAACCTAATCCTAATCCCCTCCTAACCTTGTCACATTCCCTAAACATGGGTTAAAACTTACTAACCCAAGCCAAAGTTAACAAATATCTCTTCCTTCACCCACCCTCATTAAATGCCATCCACTTGCCTATCCTTAAGCTAATCCTAAACCATCCTAATCCATCCTCTAATCATTTGCACAAGCCTAAACAAGCTTAAAACATTTCTAATCAAGTCCAAGTCGAATTTGCTCTCATCACCCTCAAAATATCTCAACCATAAAACTTTATGAAGTCCACTAGGTCATAAATGACTCTTACAAGCCCTTTTATTGCTCTTACAAGTCATTATGAGGGTCTTTATGAAGATTTTATCTCTTGAGCCTCCTTTGTTGACTCATCCTTGCCCTTTCCTCCATCCTCTCACCATGTGACATGTGTCACTCCTTGATTGGCTATAAGGAAGCACAATCCATGTGCTCTCCTCTCATGCAATCTGAGCCTTCCATAAGCTTTTTCCCATCCTTGCATCTTAGCCCTCAATCCCTCAAGCCTCTTGCCTATAAATTGGATCCTTCCCCTTTGCAAAATAACACAATCCATGAAGTAAAGTTATAATGCTATTTTGAGAGCCAAATCCATACTAAAGCCATCTATCCACACCAAAAATCCACAATCATCCATTGAAGCCTTTGGAAGCATATTGAGCATACATCCTATCTTTTTAGACAAAGCTACTCAACAAGAGAGCTTCTCATTGAGAGAGCCCATTAATGGCTCATATTTTCAATTGAGATCTCATCTTAGTCTATCTTGAAGTTTATGAATTTTGTTTAGTTTGTAGAAGCTTTATTTAAATTTGGTTTCTATTAGCATACTAACATTGCTCATATACATTTTGGCACGCCCGGTGGGACCTCGCATGGGTCATCTTCATTAGCTTTTTTAGTCAAGTTTTGTATGTCATTTGCTGACTTTGGCTAATTTTTCTTGTTTTTGTGATTGGTAGGATTGTATAAATTGGTTTTGTAGGTCCACATGAGCATGAAGAAGACAAAGGAACTCATAATCTATCTCATAGTGTTTGCAGATTTTTCAAGCTTATAGGTGGACAAAGAACTTGAAATTCTTCTTCTTCTTCTTGTCTATATTCTTCTTATTCCATCTACTTCTTCTTCTTCTTCTTGTGGGAGATCTTGGCCATTTTTTTTTTAAGAAAGCAAAATCATACACACTTCTTTTTAGTGCTTAAAATGAACCCCCAAATCATACTTAAATCCATTGAAAAACTAAAAATTTGCAAAAAAGAAAAAATCTTTTAACAAGTGAAACTAAACTAATCTAATCATTTGCATCCTTGCAACATCAATGTTTTAGATACATTCATGCAAAATTAGGAGCACTTCATTTTTGGGAATTTAAAAAGAACTTCAAGTTTCCATTTCAAAAGGTTCAAAATCAACACTAAGTGCACACTAAAGTTCTTTTAAAAAATCTCATAAAAACTAAGAGTCCTAAATGGTTGCCAAAAATTGTCCTAAAAGCTTTGTTATTTGTTCCAAACAAATGTCTTATTGCAAAATCTTGAATGTTTCTTAAGATTTTCATGCATCAAAACAATCTAGGAATATCATTTTTGGGCTTAAAATATGCAAACTAGAACACAAAATCTTGAATGAAAACCAAAGTCCAAAGAGTCATTTTCACTTTTGAGTCCAAAACAATCTTGAATGATCTAAGGTTAAAACAAAGCACTTCAAAGTTCTTAAAACAACACACAAAATCTCAATCTTGAATGCTCAAAAGAAAACACTTGAATGTTTAACCACTTTTCTTTGAATACATGTTGCTAAAATCACTCTTGAATGCCATGGATTAAAATCAAATTTTCCTTGAATGCATGGTTAAAACAACAAATTCAATCTTGAATTCTAAGGATCAATTAACTATTTCAATATCAAACACTTCATTTGGAGCTTCTAAAAATTGAACAAAACAAATCTCTTTTCCACATGCAATCTAGGTAAAGTTTGATTTTTGGACATTTAAGAAACCTTGTTAAGTTAAAATACAAATTTGCAAAAATCAATTTGAGTAGTTCCTTGGACTCACCTCTTTTCTAATCACCCATCAAATATTAACCATTGGTTGCAATCTCAGCGCCATTTATGGGGATGGGTCTACTTGAAAAAGGTGTTAAATGTTCCACAATCTAACTCACTCACTTGGTCTTTGAATTTTTGCTTTAACTTTATCAAAATTCTTAAATGATCAAAAATCTAGATTAAATCGATCACACTTCAAGTTTGGGCACTAAAATTGAACAACAACTGACGTGGAGAGCCTCCGGGCGCGCGCTTGAAATCGAATCTCACACACTTTTTTTTTGGGCTTAAAACAAACTCACACTCAATCTTGAATGCCTTAAAGAAAATTAATCGATACTTGACGTGGAGGGCCTCTGGGCGCGCGAGTTTTCTTTTGTTGACCCTAACTCTTCTTATTGTTTTCATTCTTCGATCGATTTACTTTTGTTGGCGCTTCAAGTTGGAATAAACATTGTATCTTAAACATGAGTGCTTGCAAAGTCTAGATCAGAAAACTTAAGCGTCAGTTGGTAAAAGAACAAATGTGTTTTTTAGCCCAAGGTCATCCAAGTCTTCTCTCCCCTTGTCGTCTTTCGAGGCCATCTTGGGTGCATAAGATTAGGATCCAAAACCTTGTTTCTTTTTAGGAGGCCTGCTTCGGGATTTCATCACCCCTTGGACGACCTCAACTCCAGCGTTCTGGCGGAGTATAAGAATCGGAAGGTGAATCGAAAGACACCTCTCTTGGGATCAAGATTTTGTCACTCGGGCTAAGCCTCAAGGAACTTTATACCCTTGAGAAGTGAAAGAGGAGAAGTGGGTTACCGCTCCTCTCGGCTGTGTGACATCTTTTTGGTCTCATCTACGGATTTGGGCCTCACGTACCTTGGGTATATCGAGGACTCCTTAGCTAAACCAACTTTCAGCCTTGTAGACAACCATCTAGGATGTTAATGTGTTTGAGGTGACTGATCGAAACATTTGTAGAACATACACACTCCTTGGCGCAAGTATCACTTTCTGAGAATCAAAAACTTCTATCTGGTTGTTTCTATCTATTGCTTGATCTTTTATTTGTTGAATGAATGTTTGCCAAACTTGGTCAATCCTAGCTTAGGGCATACTTAGCGTAGTCACTGCCTATTCCAGAAGTTGAATGAGTTGAAGCAAAACAACCAAGATCTCTCAAAGCCAAGAAGATTTAGAAATTGATGTCAGAGCAACCCAAACCCAAACAGAAGTTCCACAAAGTTAAACTCAAACCATCTCTAGCATACCAAGAACTTTTAGCCAAGAGAAAAGAAATAACACCAAGCCCACGAATTGCCAAATTCCACAAAGCAGAGGACAAAGCTACCGACGAAGCACTTCAAGAGGCCTGGTTAGAGCGCACCATCAAATTTAGCCAACATCCAGGAGTTAATCCTGCTTATGCCTTACCAACTAGGCATGATTTCTATGATTAGACACCCTTGTTTCTCCCCATCTTCTTGGATTAGCTTCACTTTAGAGTCATCTTTGTAGAAAAGCCAGCCATCTTAGGTTATCCCCTTAAGCATTATTAGCTCATCCATCTCATTTAGAATCAAACCATCTAGCCAGCAATCAACACCACACATCCAAGCCTTCAAAATTGTTGTCACTTTTGCCAAAAGTTTGCCACTCCTAAAATCTTCCAAATCCATCAATCTCACCAAGGTTATCCCTTTGACAGAGCTTTGTCTAAGGTAATCCAGCTTTGTCACTTGTTATCCCTCATCACCTTGAGCTAAAGGTTGGGATCCACAAGTGGTCAATCTCGTGTTCTTCCTAAAGGATCATCAGTCTATCCTTAAGTTGACACAATCACCACCAAGCTTGCACATAGGAAAGCAGACCTTTCGTGCTTTGGCAACATATCTTTGAAGTTAGAATCTCCAACCCAATCCTCCTTAGGTTTTTTCATATAGCTTTGCCTTAACCTAGGAAATCATTTGCATAGAGAAGCCTTCCCCCTTTTGCATCCATCAGCATTATTGCATCTCATCCCTAGGAGCATTTTTCATGCCACCCATCACTCGCTTAGCCAAGAAGAAAGAAACAATGGAGCCCTATCATTTGGATCGAACAGCCTCACCCCCCTTGAGCACTCAGCCATCCTTCAGCCCAGAGAAAGCTATGCCATCACGTACTGACATTGAAGCTTTCATGAACCAACCAGGAAATGCAGTATTGGTAAATGCCATTATAGACAAGAACAAAGAGACAATCATGGCTAATTTTCGAAGGGAAAATGTAGGAACCTTTGACTTTGGAAGACCCCCTCCATTATCAGATCCATCTCACCCATTGTTTGGGCAGCTACCACCACCCATAGGCTCTTATGATCCAAATTATCCTCAATATATGCCAAAAGAAGAGCCTCCAGCCAATCCATATGATCCAACAGACCCAAACATACCATCATCCACCCAAGTTGAAATCTCCATGCTGCAAGCCAACCCAGCCACCAACACTCCATCCTTGGTTCATACCTCTCCGCTCCAAACCCCCTTTACCCAAAATAGCTCACCGTTCACCCCCTTCACTATTGCTGCTGCTGCTCCCCAAACTAGCCTTCCAAATCCACCCATCTCCCAAATCAGTGCTAGCATCTTTGGCCAACCTCAGCAATATACAACAAGGATGCCACCCATGGGGCCAAGTAATCAACCTTTCATCACCCCCAGCTTGTTCACTGCAGCCCAACACACAATCCCATCATTTCCATTAGGTCTTGGGAGCTCAATACCATTAGCCACAAATCTACAAGCTACTACCCTCACTCCACAAAGCTATCAAATCCCACAAGCTACTACCAATTTTCTACCAAGCTCCCAAGTGACCCCAGCCCCTGCCACCACTCTACCAAGCTTCCAAATCCAACCACAAAGCTATCAAACCCCATCAGTTCCATTCCCAAGCTTTCAATTCCCACCACCTCCACCACCAACTAATCCATTACCTCCAATTACCAACTACTTTTCAATGCCACTTCTAGGAGGTAATCCACCACCCCAGCCAACCACCAATTATTTGCAGATACCATCCCAAATGGGGGCACAACCCACATATATTGGTCAAACCCCACAAGCCCCCCGATCCTTTCCCCAAGCCTCTCAACCATCTTATACCTTACCTCCTCAAAGCAATCCATTTATCCCACAGCCAGCTTATGTTCCTCAATCCCAACCTCAAATCCCATATCAACAGCAAGCCTCGCAGCACATGCAGCAATATGCGCCACCTCCCCCTCAGCAACCTGTCATCCATCATGCAACTGCCCAAACAATGTACAATCCCTATTAGCAAATCCCTTATAGCCATCCATATTCAGTGGCCCCATCCAGCACATACCTACCTCAAGGCACTCCTACATTGGGGGCACCCCAGCCATCACCTATCAATTCAGAATGGGAGCAAATGAAGATAGCTCTAAAAGCCATCCAAGAAGGGAATGATCCGAAGACATTCAAGTTTGAGAATGTGTGTCCTTACCCATTTGATAGAGCCATTACCATGACACCATTTCCCAAACACTTTGAGGTACCCAAATTTGACAAATTCAGAGGAAAAGGAGACCTTGTCACACATATCAAAGAATTTTACATGCACTGCCAGGACGTAGCATACAATGATGTCTTCCTCTTGCGCCTTTTTCCCAAAAGCTTAGCTGGACCAGCTCTTGAATGGTTTTATAGAATCCCCTATGGCACAATTAAAAACTTTGCTGAATTATCTGAGGCATTTGTAGCCCAATATGCCCATCTTGTTGAAACAGAGCTATCAATAGTTGATCTTGTCCACACCAAGCAAAAAGGTGGAGAAAGCCTTGCCGAATACCCGCAAAGATGGCAAACCCTTACCACCCGCATATCCTGCACCTTGCCAGAACGCCATGTTGTGAAAATGTTTATTGATAATGCCCATCCTAGCTTGGCTCACCACATGACCATGAACTGTTTGCAAACCTACAAAGATATCAAAGAGAAAGGAATGATCCTTGAGCAAGGACTCATTAAAGATGGTGTGGTCAAGCTTTACAAGGAAGCCAACCAAAATCAATCACATTCTAATGACAAGTCTAGGTATTGGAACAAAAACAAGCACGTTGCAACATATGGCGTCACTGACACCAGACATGTGAATATTGTTGGTCCTTCTCACAACCAGTCCAACCCACCATATCAACCAAAAAATCAACAAGCTATCAACTACCAACAACAGAATAACCAAAGCTATCAAAACCACAATCCAAGACCCAACTTCCAAGGGTCTAGCAATCAAGCTAATGCCATCAATGTAGCTGCAGGACAAAAGCCTAGATTCCAACCTACACCTAGAAACTATACACCCCTTGGTGAACCATTGGATGTCATTTTTGAGAAATTAGTCAAAGAAAACCTCATCAAATTTCCTCCTACCCAGCAAATTGACCCAAGCCAATCCAAAGCTGCATGGTACAAAGATAATGAGTACTGCAAATTTCATAGGGTAAAAGGTCACACTACCCTCAGATGCATGAAACTAAAAGACTATGTGCAGGACCTCATTGATCGGAAGGAAATCACTGTTGGTGCCCAAACCTCTCCCAATGCAGGCTTACAGATCTATCAAAATGCTTTTCCTCCACACCACAACCAAAATCCTGGAAAAGCACCTATCCAAACCAACAACAACAACACCAACAACCGTCAGCCAAACCAACAGCATGGGAAGAACAATGACCACACTTCATCCTATATAGACTATGGTAGCCTTATAGGTTGTATATCCGAGAAAGAGCCTTCCGTCAATGTTATCAATATCCAAGGACCAAACAATGAGTGTGCAGTCACCACTCGAAGAGCGCGATTTAACATCGCAGGCCCACCTATTACACCAACACCATCAGCTCCATCAAAAAGCCAGTACAATATCTTGGAACACCTTGGGAACATGCCAGCCCAAATCTCCATTTTAGACCTTCTTCGCACTAGTCCTGTGTACAAGAACATCCTTGATAGTGCTCTCATAGAATCTCGTGTCCCTTTTGATATCAATGCTACTGATTTTCGTAATCTTGTTGGACACCTCTCATCCTCATGTGCCCTATCGTTCAAACCCACCGACATACCCGTGGTCGAGCCAGATCACACCCTTCCGCTTCGCATAGCCATCATGGTATCCAACTTTGCTGTAAAAAGAGTAATGATAGATAATGGATCAGCCTTGAATATTTGCACCCTAAAATTCATAAAACAAGCTGGGTATACTGAGGCAGATATCATCAGTGAGGTTATCACCATCAAAGCTTATGACAACTTGGAAAGAACCACAGAAGGAACTATTTTGCTGCCAATCAAGGTTGGGCCAGTCATCCAAGAGACACTCTGCCATGTTATTGATCTAAACCTACCATTTAACATCCTCCTTGGTCGCCCATGGATTCATGCCATGAAAGCCGTTCCATCCACTTACCATCAGTGCATCAAATTTCCGCATCAAGGCACTGAGGTAACCATCCATGCCGATCCAGAACCCTTTGCTTACTGCAATGCGGTTGAAGCTTCATATACAAACCATTGCCCTGGAATTGATATTGGCACATCCATCGCCAGCTCATCCCACACTTATAATGACCCAGAAACCATCCTCGCCTCTACCCTGTCTACCGTGAAGATCAATAACAAAGGTTGTGGAGAGTATAGTCTGTCAGATGCATTTGTTTTCGGGGCACTCCCACTTGATCCACATGCCCATGGACGACCGACATATCACAAAGCTAAGGAGGTTCCACCTCCTCGATACAAACAGTTTGGCCCAACAACCTTTGTATCCTCAAAAATCCCTCTTCATGAGGAGCTCACTCCAGATATCAACAAATGGTTACATAAGGATGCACCTCAAAGAAATCAAGCACGCCTTGATCACTTCAGCCAAAAGTATCCCCAAGAACATAAGCTCATCACTGACAAATGGAACTATCAAGGTGGTGGTCTAGGACCAGAAGAAAGAGGCATGCAGTGCCCCATCGATGCACATAAGTGGGAAACGAAGTCAGGTCTTGGCTTTGGCATATCCACAACTGGGGGCACCAATGAGAACGGTCACGCTTTTTCGAACATTCATCGCAACCTTGTCGAAATCGAAGACATTCCTGAGGAAGTTGAAAAGAGAGCCTACGATGATATCCTAGACCAAATCTCCCTCGGAGACTCTGTTCTCCAAGAACTATCCATCCACCTCATTGACCTACCACTCGCCCATCCACAACTCATAGATTGGGACCAACCAAGTGTCATACACATCGATGAGTTCACATCAGAGGAGGCACTTCTAAGATTCATGGGAGCTGAAACTCCTCACAAGAAAACAAAGCCAGATTCTACCTATATCTACAAGCTAGATCCCAAGGGGTATTTTGGAGAAAATCCCCAACCTAGTTCCGATACACCCAAAATTGGAACTAAGGTAAATCTGAGACTAGCTAAGGCAACGAAGAGAACCCCTCAGCAAGAAAATCCAGAGCCACAAGAAGAACATGAGGATTTAGCATTGCCTCCTCAAGATAATCGACCAGAGGTGTCTTCTATTCTAATTGAGGATACTCGAGAAGTCAACATTGGTTCTTCAGAGATCCCCAGACTTGTTCACATTGCTGCATCCCTATCACAAGACCAAGCTGACCTCCTCTTTGAGGTCTTAAGAGAGAATATTGGCCGATTTGCATGGTCATATCAGAACATGCCAGGACTTGATCCAAAGCTTGTAGTTCATCATCTTGCAGTTGATCCAAAGATCAAGCCCGTCAGACAAAAGCTTAGAAAAATGCACCCCAAGGTGGCATTATTGGTCAAAGCTGAATTAGAAAGAATGCTAGCTGCTAAGGTTATCCGAACTATTGACTACTCAGAGTGGATCTCCAACATGGTCCCTGTCACTAAACCTTCTGGTGACATCAGAATCTGCACTGATTTTAGAGATCTTAACAAAGCTTGTCCAAAAGATGATTTTCCCTTGCCCAACATAGATATGATTGTAGATCTTACAGCTGAACATGAAATTTTGTCCCTCATGGATGGATTTTCTGGGTATAATCAAATCAAGATTGCAGAAGAGGATCAGCATAAGACAGCATTCACTACCCCTTGGGGAACCTTTTGCTACAACATGATGCCTTTTGGCCTAAAGAATGCTGGGGCTACCTATCAAAGAGCTATGACAGCCATTTTTCATGATCTCATCCATAGCATTTTGGAGGATTATGTGGATGATATCTTGGTCAAGTCTCATACCTTCATGGATCATCTTGCTGACCTGGAGAAAGTCTTTGATAGGTTAGCCAAATATCATCTCATGCTGAATCCCAAGAAATGTGTCTTTGGGGTCACATCTAGCAAGCTTCTAGGTTTCATAGTTTCTAAACGAGGTATAGAGATTGACCCCAAGAAGGTCAAGGCTATCTTAGACATGCCTCCTCCCCAGACACTGCGACAGCTTCGCTCTCTTCAAGGAAAGCTCCAATCTGTTCGGCGCTTCATCTCCCAGCTTGCAGATAAGTGTACACCATTTTCACATTTACTGAAGAAGGATGAGAACTTCAAGTGGGATCCTTTATGTCAACGCAGCTTCGACCATCTCAAGCAATATCTCATCAATCCCCCTATCTTGGTTCCACCAGTTCCTGGTCGTCCCCTAATTTTGTACATATCAGCAACACCTACTGCTCTAGGGGCACTTCTAGCACAGCTTGATGACTACAACAGAGAAAGAGCCATCTACTACATCAGTAGAACCCTAGTTGGTTATGAACTCAATTACACTCCTATGGAAAAAGCTTGTTTGGCAGTTGTTTTCTCAACTCAAAAACTTCGCCATTACATGCTAAGTCATACCATCCAACTAGTCTCCAAGATTGACCCTCTCAAGTATATGCTCTCTAGAACAGCACTTACAGGCCGATTGGCCAAATGGGTTATGCTCCTTAGTGAATTTGACATCCAGTATGTGGATAGAAAGGCAATCAAAGGGCAAGCTATAGCAGATCACCTAGCTGATGCACCTCTAATAGATGTTTATCCGTTGATCACAGAATTTCCAGATGAGCATATCTATCTAATTGAAGAACAACCCCCATGGAAACTTTATTTTGATGGCTCATACACATCTCATGGATCAGGGGCAGGAATATTGTTGGTCACACCTCAAGGAGATTACATTCCAAAAGCCTTCAAGCTACAATTCCCTAGCACCAACAATATAGCTGAATATGAGGCCCTCATAGCAGGATTAAAGATAGCTGTAGAATGGAACATTGTTGAGCTACAAATCTTTGGCGATTCTCAGCTCATCATCAAGCAAGCCCTAAATGAATATCAAACCAAAGATGAAAAGCTATTACCCTACAAAGAGCTAGTTGATCAGCTAACCCAACATTTTACAAAGCTTCAGTTTACACAAGTGCCTCGAATACAGAACAAAGCAGCAGATGCTATGGCTACTATAGGCTCGCTCTTGGAAATTCCCCAAGCAGCTACACAATATGAGTTTTTAGTGGAGCAGCTCCTCACACCCGCTTATGCGAATGAGGATTCAAACCGTGTTTGTATCTTGGTTGGTCCCCAATCCCCTTGGTACCATGAGATTCATGCTTACCTTAACGATGGTATCATATCCCCTCACCTCACACGTACCCAACACCAGAACCTCATCCGAAAATCATCCCGCTATGTTATCATAGCCAATACCCTATATCGTCAAGGTTATCACGATACTCTCTCTCGATGTTTAGACCAAAATGAGGCCGCGATGGTGTTAAAGGAAGTACACTCTGGACTTTGCGGTGCCCACACGAGTGGTATTGTCCTAGCGCGACAAATCCTTAGAGCAGGCTACTATTGGCCTACCATTGAAGAAGACTCTTGTGACTTTTTCAGAAAGTGTCTCCCATGTCAGCAGCATGCAAATCTTGTGCACGCTCCGGCACAGGATCTACAGCCTATTGCACCACCTTGGCCTTTCGCTTGTTGGGGCCTTGACCTAGTTGGAACTATCACACCCCTCTCATCTGATGGACATAAATGGATAATAACAGCTACAGACTATTTCACTAAATGGGTGGAAGCAGTCCCCCTAGTCTCAGCTACAGGAGTTCAGGTCTCCAAGTTCATCTTGTACCACATTGTTTGCCGCTTCGGCATCCCATCCACCATCTTCACCGACCACGGAGGTAACTTTGAAAATCTCAACATGGAAGAATTATGCACTTCCCTCCGCATCCATCACCGCTTTTCTAGCCCATATTTCCCACAAGGTAACGGCCAGGCAGAGGCAACTAACAAAACCCTCCTCAAAATTCTAAAGAAAGTTGTCAATGATTCCGGCCGTGATTGGCACCTACAAATAAATCCAGCCTTATGGGCCTATCGAACTTCCTTCCGTACATCCACAGGCACAAATCCATACTCCCTAGTCTATGGTGCCAAAGCGGTACTACCTATAGAGGTTGAACTTCCCTCCTTGCGCATATCTTTGCAAGGGCAAATATCAGATGAAGAATATAGAGTAGCTCGACTCACCCAGCTAGATCTCTTAGACGAGAAGCGGCAACAAGCCTATGATCATCTCACAGTCTATCAAACTCGTCTCAAAAGAAATTTCAACAAGAAGGTGCTTCCACGACACTTTCAGCCAGGTGACATGGTCCTCAAAGAAAACATGAAAGTCCAAGTAGATCGAGAAAAGAAAGGCAAGTTTGAACCTACATGGCTTGGTCCTTATGTTGTCACTGCTTCCTTTGGCTCTGGAGCTTATCAGCTATCTACACCAGAAGGAGAACTCTTGAATGATCCTACTAACATCATTCATCTCAAGAAGTTCTATGCTTGAAGATCCTTGGTATACCTAGCTTTGGAAAAATACAAAAGAAAAAAATAGTAAAGAGAAATAAGCGTCCAATGGTGAAAACTTGGCAATTCAAGCACCTTGGATAGGTACCTTGGTGAAAACCTGGTAATTCAGGCGCCTTGTGTACTAAAGACTAATCCATTATCTATCACTATCCTATCCCTCATCCATTTACCCACCATCCCATAAGACACACTTGCTTGTTCCCTTGGTGTTCCAACCAAATATCCAAAATCTGATGAAGCTTGTAAATACTTCCTGTACAGCTTGTAAATCTTGTACCAAAGCTTGTATTATACCTTGTAAATCTTGTACCATACCTTGTCTATCCAAATCTTGTCCAACGTTTGTACCATATTCCAGCCTATAAATAATCCTGTATCCTAGCTTGTATACTATCACGTGCACACACAAAATTCCATTTTCCTTAAGCTTTTTGCAAACCATCTACCTATCCACCTATCACCTATTATAGACATCCCATCCTTCACAAACATTTCCATCTCACAAAAACCAAACCATGAACAAACTTGTACATTTGTAACATATCTTGGTCCATCAGCTTGTACATCCTCTTTAACTTAGTACCATTGTATCTATCCAGCGTTCATGTCAGTTTGTCCTTGATCTGCATCTTGCACCCATCACACATCTTGGTTAGCTATTCCAACGCATCCTTTAGCTAGATTTCCTGTCACCAAAGTGTTATCTTTCTTAGTTCAGCTTGCCAGATGCATCACTCATCCAAATCCACTAGCTTCGGTGCTCTCCAATAGGTCCTTGCAGGATATAGCTTTCCTCATGTCTGATCTTGGTCCGTTAGTGCCTTGTCCTACCCATCTCGTTGGCAAACGGCTCTCTTTTGGATTTTCACTTTCTTTTGATTTGGGATCTTCCCTTTTGGGTCTTGAAGTATCTTTTCCAAGCAATCTCCTTGTTCCCTCCTCAAGGTTGCCACGATCTTCCATATCATGGTATGCTGCGAATGGGGCAATTAGAGTGTAAGGTCTTGATCAGGTCTTTCGTTTGTTTTTCTTTTCTGCTTGTGGGTTCTCCAGTGTCGTTTCCACGCTGCTTCCTCTAGGATTCATGTGTGATGCTGGGGCAATCCTTGTGTGTTTGTTTTGAGTTAGTTTGTTAGTCCTTTGGACGGTTGGTGAAAAGGCCTTGATGTTCTTGGTAACCTTGGCAATTAACCAATAGCCCTATAGCAAATCTAGTGCTCAACTACATGGTGGTACTTCTTTTTGAAGTATCCCCCCGCTCAAAAAGCTTCAATGGTTTTCCTTCATCTCCATTATCCCCCACCCATATCCAGCATCTGTCTCTCCTACCCTAGCTGATGCATCAGTATCTCTTTGAATCACTCATCACTCTTAGCTTTAGGGATCCACAATCCTAGTCTTAGGGATCCACCAATCCAAATCAACCCACCAAGCCTCATCTTTCGAGATCCACAATCCTAGTCCTAGGGATCTCCGAAACCCATCTTCCACCAATCTAACTCTTTGAAATCCTGTTCCATCAGCTTTATAATCCCCTCATCCATCTCCCTATCCTGGATTCCTTTTTATAGCGCTCTGCTCCTTCATCCTCCACCTTCCCTAAGGTCTTAAGCTTGCTTCCTCTTGTGCATCTGATTCTCCTTTATCATTCTCCCATAGTGAGAGTTTGAGCTAATTCAGCCCCTTCTCTTTGCCAATCTAAGTCTCCTTGCTCATCCCATATTCTTGTACTTTTCAAGAAGCCATCGAGCCTCACTTTCTCTCCCCGCTGCCTTCTTGAGGGGGCATCTCACAGTCCATTCTCTCCTCTTCTGCTCTAGCCTTGGGCATCTTATTTTCTTATCTTTGATGTCATGCCACTTGCGGCATCACATCAAAGAGGGGCAAAATGTAGACACCTAAAAACCTTTAGAAAATAAAGTATTTTTATTTTCTGAAAAAGTCCTGATGACATCATCATTTATTAATTAATTAATTAATTAATTAATTAATTAATTTTTATGCCATTAAATCCCTTTATCTTAATTAAAAATATTTAATTAAGGAATCCCTCCCAAAAATGTTTAAATCTTATTTAAACATTATTTCCTTATTTATTAATTATTTAATTAATAAATTGACCAAAAATCCTAAAATAAATAAAAAATTTATTTTTTGCCCAAAAATTGGCCAATTTCCTTATGACCAATAACCTCTTCCAAAATCTTCTAATCCTTCTTTAATTTCGATTAAAGGCTAATCTCATCATTTCCTACCCCTAACCCCAACTCAAAATATTTAATTAAAATTAAATATTAATCCTCATGTTTATTAAAAAAGTTTTAATAAATATCTCCTCAACCCAAACCCTTGAAATAAATAAAACTTTATTTATTTCCTAAAAATCTAATTTATCCTCACCCTAAGAAGTTCTAGACTCTTCTAGAAAGTCTTCATCCTCATCCTAGGAAATTCTAGACTATTCTAGAAAGTCTTTATCCTCATCCAAAATCTAGACTCTTCTAGAAGATGTCTTTAAACCTAATCCTAATCCCCTCCTAACCTTGTCACATTCCCTAAACATGGGTTAAAACTTACTAACCCAAGCCAAAGTTAACAAATATCTCTTCCTTCACCCACCCTCATTAAATGCCATCCACTTGCCTATCCTTAAGCTAATCCTAAACCATCCTAATCCATCCTCTAATCATTTGCACAAGCCTAAACAAGCTTAAAACATTTCTAATCAAGTCCAAGTCGAATTTTCTCTCATCACCCTCAAAATATCTCAACCATAAAACTTTATGAAGTCCACTAGGTCATAAATGACTCTTACAAGCCCTTTTATTGCTCTTACAAGTCATTATGAGGGTCTTTATGAAGATTTTATCTCTTGAGCCTCCTTTGTTGACTCATCCTTGCCCTTTCCTCCATCCTCTCACCATGTGACATGTGTCACTCCTTGATTGGCTATAAGGAAGCACAATCCATGTGCTCTCCTCTCATGCAATCTGAGCCTTCCATAAGCTTTTTCCCATCCTTGCATCTTAGCCCTCAATCCCTCAAGCCTCTTGCCTATAAATTGGATCCTTCCCCTTTGCAAAATAACACAATCCATGAAGTAAAGTTATAATGCTATTTTGAGAGCCAAATCCATACTAAAGCCATCTATCCACACCAAAAATCCACAATCATCCATTGAAGCCTTTGGAAGCATATTGAGCATACATCCTATCTTTTTAGACAAAGCTACTCAACAAGAGAGCTTCTCATTGAGAGAGCCCATTAATGGCTCATATTTTCAATTGAGATCTCATCTTAGTCTATCTTGAAGTTTATGAATTTTGTTTATTTTGTAGAAGCTTTATTTAAATTTGGTTTCTATTAGCATACTAACATTGCTCATATACAGAAAGATGTGTAGCTTAAATAAGGGATATCTCATACCGTAATAACGACCAAGGTCAAAGTTACCAAGATGAAGAGAAAGCATATGATAATTTATTTTTAGTAGGAGGAGAGATTCAAATAGCATCTATCACATAGGCTTACATGTTGATGAGTGTGTCACATCCCCATAGACTATTTTCTTATTTCTTTTAGTCTCTTTTGTCCTAATAGATTTGAGAAAAGATAAAGCTCTAGCGTGTAGACCATGATATATGTGTGTGTGTGTGTGTGTGTGTGTGTGTGTGTGTGTGTGTGTGTGTGTGTGTGTGTGTGTGTGTGTGTGTGTGTGTGTGTGTGTGTGTGTGTGTGTGTGTGTGTAGACCATGATATATATATAGGTGCATGATATAAACTTAATGATTCATTTTATATATTATATGGTTGGGATGATATTTATATCGAATAAACCTAATAGTAACATTGATATGGTGTATGCATAAACATATTGGACCTTGAAACTTATGAGAATGAACCATGAACCTTGTAACTTAGAAAAACCAATGAAGATAGAGTTTCCCTAGACTAAGAATTTCCTTATTGATACTAATACGATTGACCCCTTGAAAGGTTGACTCATAAATCATCTAAAATCATTTATTTCCCCTCTCCATAGATTCTCATTGTGGAGATTATTTTGATTTGTAAGAAATGAATATATATGTATATGTGTGTGTAATTTAATAAATAAAATATCCTAATTAGATATAGGAAAGATAATAGAATACATTAAAGAAATGTTAAAAATAAAATAAAATAGAAGAAATAAGATGTTTTTTTTTCTTTCCGAATTTAGGAACTAAGAAGCTGAAAGCTATATCATTTTTAAGATCCCTGCAACCTTGATAGGGGATGCATAGTTGGAAATATAAATTTGTAGAAATGGGGAAAGGGAAATAAAAATAAAACTTTAAAAACTTTAATTGTGAAAGCCTCATGCCAAGACAAGTTCAAAAAAACCCTTGTAGGTTTTTTCATTCTCTTGCATTCCCTACTCATTTTTCCCTAGTCTTACTAATATTTGTACAGATAAAAATTAAGATAAGACTTGGTGAAAATGAACAAGTCTTAGAGATTTAGTTTCCTTCTTTTTTATTTATGTTTATATGTTTGTCTCCTAATCTCTTTTGTAAGAATTAAACTCTAAAGAATGCAAATCAACCTATTGAAAGGAGTGTAAATGATCCAGGGGATATTTTCACCAAAAATTGAAGTATCTCCAAAACTCCAAGAATTAGCATCAGTTTAAAGTCTTCAAAATTTTGCACCCAATGCAATTCGAACAAGCAAAAAAGGAGTTTGTACGTTCAAGATATGGCTAGCCAAAGTTGGGTCAAACCTTGGGCCAAGGGTCATCAAAAAGGAAAAATTTCAAACTCTCCAAAATTGGTCAAAGTCAGTGCCAAATCGAAGGTCTCATCAAGAGCTTTCTGAAAATGTTCATTTCATCGAAATTGGACTCTGTACGTAAAAGTTATGTGTGGTCAAAGTTAGTTGACCAAAATGAATGATGATGTGGTCTATCCATATGGTGACATCAGCATAGTGATGTGGCAGACTTCAAAGGTGACACATATCACTGATGTGACATTTTAAGGCAAAAATGGTGGTGCCACTTGTAGGCAAGGAAGCCACGTGGCACCTAAATTAATTGGCAAGTTGAGTTGACATGTCACTCGAGTTAGTTACAGGTTGACACGGCATCATCCACATGGTGTGTTAGGAAGGTGTCCACATGGCACAGAGTCATGGATGCCAATTTGAAGGTCGGTGGCTAAGGTTGAACTCGTGACCACCACCAAACAAAATTGGGCATCAACTGTTAGGCCATGCGGGGTTCTCAATATCCATCTGTCAAAATTGTTATTTAAGTTTTTAATTCCACTAAAGAGTTTTAGAATGGCTGCCGGTGGGGGTTGAAACCCAACCCAGCATATCCTAAAATAGCTAGACACCAACACGCCTCTCATGCAGTTTAAGATATTAATAGCAAATGTTTAATTTAAGTTATAACCAAATGCTGCGCCTACCTTAAAATAGCCTTTTGAGGTTATTTGGTTAATTATTTAACCCCCAAAATTGTATAAATGCCAAATTGTAAAAATGGAAAAGGGGCTATTCGAAGGGGGAATTTTTTTTTATACCCTATTATTAAATTAATTGGTTTTGGTCCAATTTAGGAAAATTATTTTGTATAAAAAGGGGGGTATGAGGTCATTTGAAGGCATGGAAATTAAGGGAGAAATTATGCAGATGGTGAGAGAGAGTTTGTGTATTTGGAGACTTAGTGATTTTTCTTGCACATAGAGGAAGTTTTGTTGCATGTGCTTGAAGGGAATTGTCACATATCACTTGTATTGATTTATTAAAATTAATCAGATCAGTCCCTCCTATTGGAGTTGGACCCAGAGACGTAGTCCTTCCTGGACGAACTCTAAAACCAAATGTGTTGTGTCTCTATCTCTCTTTCTGTCATTTCATTCTGTGTTTTTCTTATCTGCAATTACATTAATTTTCTTTATTAAAGCTTTAAAATTAACTTAATGTAATTGGTTAGCATTCTCTGAAATAGTCCTAGATCCTACAAATCAGATCAAATTTGGTATTAGAGCTTTTGTTGGACTAGTATTGTAGATTTGAATATTAACAAGATCTAGGTTGAATCAAGGCAAAGGTGATCTTGAAGAGTATAATCCTGAGATCAAAAAATGAAGAACTAATCCACCGTTTCAGATGGAAGATAAAGGTGGTGGATAAGGTTCACTAGATCAAAATATCCAAAAGACTCCAAAATTTGCAGTTAATGGTAGAAGTCTTGTTACGAGAAAGAGAAGAGAAGATGCAAAGGCGTGCATCCCATGATGGTGAAGGGAAAAAGAAAGGCACTGATCATGATCCTAATTGTGAGCCTCCATGTCCTCCCTCTTCTCCATCTTCTCCTTCTTCTCCTTCTTCTACACATTTTGAGTCTTCTAATATTTTTAAAGGTGGACATAAGCCTCGAATTAAGTTGGATTTAAAGTTTGACTCGCCAAAATATTGTGGGGAGTTAAATGCTGAGAAATTAGATGATTGGATTCAGCAAGTAGAAGTCTGTTGTAGAGTCCAAAACCTTGTAGATGATGTTGATAGAATTCAGTTAGCCACTCTTCAGTTAGGCAATGTAGCTCTAACTCGATGGGAGAGTAGGACTCAGCATGAAACTTCACAACATGGTAAGTTCAATATGTGTTGGTCAGAATTTGTTAGTGCCTTAAAGAAGCAATTCTATCCCCTAGGCCATATGTAGTAGTTAATGATGAGCTAGCAACATTTTAGGCAAGGGAAAGGTCAAACTGTCTAGGAGTACACCCATGAGTTCCGTAAAAGGGCTATTTCATTAAATGTCCCATTGTATACCTAGGAAAATTTACTCAAGTACATAGGTGGTCTTCATTCTTACCTAAGTCATTCTATTCTCATCCTGAATCCTTGTAATTTGGATGAAGTATGTGTCCAAGCAACACATTTAGAGTCAAGAGGTAAGGTTACTTTCATTGATAAGTCTGATAAAAATCTATCTAAGTCTGAGGAAAAGTCCAAAGGCAAAGGGAAGGGTAAAAAGATAGCTACAATAAAGAAAGAGGGTGAGAAACCTACATGCTCACATTGCAAGAAAGAGGGGCATGATGATTCTAAGTGTTGGTTGCATCCTGAAAAGAGGCCAAAGTGATTTGGTGGAAATAAAGGCAAACAAAAGACTACTATTGTAGTACAAGTAGTTCTTGGATCAGATTCTAGAGATGAAACAAAGATTGTTGCCATCGGGATCCAAGGTAAAGGAAAAGGTATTTCTCTATCATTAGCTACTAGTTCTTCTAGCATAAGTGCAAGTACAAGTGAAGATTCATCTCCTAAGAATGATAAGAAAAGGAATGAATTATTTTACATTCAAGTTGTCATCAAGTAAAATAAGGTTGATACATTATTTGATACGAGTTCTCAAGTTAATTTGATATCCGAGGAAATTGTTAAGAAGCTCAATCTAACTACAACACCTCATCCAAAGCCATATCCTCTTGGATGGGTTTGCAATGATGCACAATTACAGGTAACCAAGAAATGTAAGTTAAGATTTGCTATCACTGTAAACTTTGTAGATGAGCTAGAAGCTGATGTAGTCCCTCTAGATATTTGTGGTATTGTACTTGGGAGTCCCTATTTGTATGATCAACAAGCTATCTTCTATAGGGGGGAAAATAAGTATCATCTATTAAAGATAAAATTGAATACATTGTACAAGCACATAAGGTTAAGACTAATCTGGCACTTGTTAATGCTGGTTAAATGAAAAGGTTAGTCAACTCTAGTAAGAATTTTGTGTTGATAATTGTAAAATCCAAAGAAGATGAAACATCTAAGGCATTTAAGGGATGTGATCCAAAACATAAAGATGAAATGGTCAATTTTTTTTCGCCTACGATGACTTGTTTTAGGAATCGAAGGGATTACCTCCTAAAAGAGAGACACAACATGAAATTTAGTTGTAGCCAGAAGAGCCACTTCCTAATATCGGCATGTATCATTTATTAGTCTTGCAGAATGAAGAAATCAAGAAGAAAGTTCAAGAGCTCGTTGAGAAATGAGTTATCCATCCTAGTACTTCTCCTTGTGGTTCTTCTATTGTGTTGGTTCCAAAGAAAGATAGGACTTGGAGAATGTGCATTGACTACAGGGCTTTGAACAAGATAACGATAAAGAATAGGTACCCTCTTCCTAGAATTGATGATTTACTTGATTAGTTGAAACATGCAACTTATTTCACTAAGCTAGACTTACATAGCAGATATCATCAAATAAGAATTGCAGAAAGTGATATTTGGAAAACTGCTTTTAAGACAAAATAGAGA
Source organism: Cupressus sempervirens (assembly GCA_028749045.1). Classification (NCBI taxonomy): domain Eukaryota; kingdom Viridiplantae; phylum Streptophyta; class Pinopsida; order Cupressales; family Cupressaceae; genus Cupressus; species Cupressus sempervirens. The sequence continues at coordinate 5,683,210 of CM053790.1, read as the reverse complement.
CTTTATGAGTGGTTGGTTATGCCATTCAGGCTTTGTAATGCACCAGCTACATTCATGAGAGTCATGAATGATGTCTTTTGTCCTTTTATTGATGATTTCATCATTGTCTATTTAGATGATATTCTTGTATTCAATAAGTCTTGGGATGAACATGTAAGTCATGTAAAGAAAGTACTTGATGTATTAAGAAAAGAAAAACTCTATGTAAAGATGTCAAAATGCAAATTTTCAAAGACTTCTTTAGTGTACTTAGGCTATGTCGTAGGAAATGGTCAATTGAAAGTAGACCCTACAAAGGTCAAATTTATTGTAAAATGGCCTAAGCCAAGTACAGTCACAAAAGTTAGGAGCTTCTTAGGTGCAATCCAGTATTGGAGAAAGTTCATTGCAAACTTCTCTTATATTGCATCACCGTTACATGCATTAACCAATACCAAGGCAAATTTTCAGTGAGGAGGTCCACAGCAGAAGGCTTTCGACACTTTGAAGGAAAAGTTAAGCATCGCACCAGTTTTGGCTTTACCAGATTTACATTAACCATTTGAGATTGAGACAAATGCAAGCAGGTTTGCCATGGGAGCTGTACTCATGCAAGGAGGTAAACCAGTCTGATACCACTCTGAAAGTTTTTCAAGAGTAGTAAGTAACTATCATACTTATGATAAGGAGCTTTATGCTTTAGTTCAAAGTGTTAAAAAATAGAAGCAATACTTAATGGGAAAGGAAACTGTAATCCACACTGATCACCAGCTACTACAATATTTGCACTCACAATCTAAGTTGCAATAGAGTAGGTACTTTAGGTGGATGGGTTTTCTACAATAGTTTCATTTGGTAATTAAGTATAAGAAGGGCTCCCATAACAAAGTAGCAGATATGCTCTCTAGAGCTCCTATTCAAAATTCCTTGATAATCCTTCAGAATAGTTCTATGGTTCATGAAAGTTTTCAGGAACAATATGATAATGATGAGAACTTTAAGGATATCTATGCAGCTTTAATCCAAGGTAAACATGTGGAAGAGAAAGATTACTATGTGCAGGATAACTTATTGTACCACTTGGGAAAACTATGCATTCCTAAAGATGAGCAGGCACATGTAATCTGTGAAGCACACACCTCTTTGATTGCAGGACATTTCGGGGTAAGTAAGACATTAGATTAATTGTAGAGATATTGTTACTAGCCTCATATGCAAGAAACTATCACCAAGTATATAAAAGGATGTGTAATGTGTGCAACTAGAAAACCAAGTAATAGGAAATTTGGTTTGTATACACCATTACCTGTACCATCCCATCCATGGGAAAGTGTGTCTATGGACTTTGTGGGGGGTTTACCTATGTCTAAGGAGGGTCATGATTATTTGTATGTAGTAGTTGATCGGTTCAGTAAAATGTGTATTTTAATGCCTTGTAAAAAGCAAGTCACTACTGAACAAACAGTTCATTTGTACTTTCAATTTGTATGGGTTCATTTTGGGTTACCTACTTCTATTGTATCGAATCGAGATTCTCAATTCTTAGGGGAATTTTGGTCATCTTTGTGGGGACTCATGGGCACCAAGGTAAAGAAGAGTACAACCTTCCATCTGCAAACTAACGGATAGACAGAGGTAGTGAACAGGATAGTTGTGCATCTGCTTAGAAGTTACTGCAGCAAGCATCCTAAGTTGTGGGATGAAAGTCTTCACTATGTGCAACATGCTTACAACCATGTGGCACACTCTTCTATAAAGAGGTCTCCTTTTGAGACTTGCTTTAGTTACTTGCCTAAGACACCAATGGATTTTGCTTTTGGGAAGGACAATGTTGTAGATGGACACCATGATGCAGAAAAAGCTTTAAAGCTCATCCAGAAGGTCCAAGCAATCCATCAAGCAATAGAAGCACAATTAGACCAGAGCCAAATAAAATACAAGGCTCACCATGATGAGCATCGCATCGATCATCATTTCCAAGTTGGTGATAGAGTTTGGTTACATATCAGTAAGGAAAGAATGCAAGGTGATGAAAGGAAGCTCAAGCCTATCAAGTATGGTCCTTTTGAAATCTTGAAAAGATTGGTGGTACCAATGCCTTCTGCCTTAATCTTCCTCCATACATGCAAATTTACTCAGTTGTCAATGTTGAGAATCTGAAGTTGTATGAGCCTCCAATGATCTTGGATGAAGACATCAGTGTTTAGGTTCCATCCATTGATGATCTTTCACTAGAGTACATTTCAGAATTGCTAGAAGATGTCATCCTTGACAGGAATGTTAGAACTTCACGAAGAGGACTTGTTAAATACCTCCAAGTGGGATTGAAGGGGATGCATCCAAGCAAGGCAAGATGAATGGAGATTGGTAAAGTGAGGGAGAAATACCCTCACCTATTTTTTGAGTAATCAAACTTTCGATGGTCTGAAAGCTTCTCAGTGGGGAGGCTTGATCCGGGGGATATTTTCATCAAAAATTGAAGTATCTCCAAAACTCCATCAATCAGCATCAGTTTTAAGTCTTCAAAATTTTGCACCCAACGCAATTCAAAGGAGCGAAAAAGGAGTTCATACATTTGAGATATGGCCAGTCAAAGTTGGGTCAAACCTTGGGCCAGGGGTCATCAAAAAGGCAAAATTTCAAACTCTCCAACATTGGTTGAAGTCGGCGCCAAACCAAAGGTCTCGTCGAGAGCTTTTCAGAAATATTTGTTTCATCAAAATTGGACTCTGTACTCAAAAGTTATGTGTGGTCAAAGTTAGTTGACCAAAATGAATGATGATGTGGTCTATCCATATAGTGACATCAGAATAGTGATGTAGCAGACTTTAAAGGTGACACATGTCACTGATATGGCATTTCAAGGCAAAAATGGTGGTGCCACATGTAGGCATGGAAGCCACGTGGCACCTAAATTAATTGGCAAGTTGAGTTGATGTGTCACTCAAGTTAGTTATAGGTTGACACGGCATCATCCACATGGCATGTCAAGAAGGTGTCCACATGGCACAGAGTCATGGATGTTGATTTGAAGGTTGGTAGCCGGGATCAAACCCGTAACTACCACCAAACAAAATTGGGCGTCAACTGTTAGGCCGCGCAGGGTTCTCAATATCCATCTGTCAAAATTGCTATTTAAGTTTTTAATGCCACCAAAGACTTTTAGAATGGCGGCCAGTGGGGGTTAAAACCCTGACCCAGTGGATCCTAAAATAGCTAGATGCCAACATGCCACTTATGCAGTTTAAGATATTAATAGCAAATGTTTAATTTAAGTTATAACCAAATGTTGCACCTACCTTAAAATAGCCTTTTGAAGTTATTTGGTTAATTATTTAACCCCCAAAACTGTATAAATGCCAAAATGTAAAAATGGAAAAGGGGCTATTCGAAGGGGATGTTTTGTTTTATACCCTATTATTAAAGTAATTGGTTGTGGGCCAATTCAGGAAAATTATTTTGTATAAAAAGGGAGGTATGAGGTCGTTTGAAGGCATAGAAATTAAGGGAGAAATTATGCAAATGGTGAGAAAGAGTTTGTGTATCAAGACACTTCATGATTTTTCTTGCACATAAAGGAAGTTTTGTTGTGTGTACTTGAAGGGAATTGTCACAGATCACTTGTATTGATTTATTGGAGTTAATCGGATTGGTCCCCCTATTGGAGCTAGACCCGGAGACGTAGTCTTTCTGAAATGTACCTTTTCTGATTTTATATGATATTTAAAGCCTCTAATTAGATCTTTAAGATCAAACAACCAATCTTTCAAAGATCCGCCAATTTCTCAATAAACCCTAAATCGGGTATGCCGGAAATAGTGCCAAAAACTTCACAGCTTCACATATTATTAGTAAATCTGAAAGTGGACATTTTTATAGAAATTTCAGCAGCATAACAGCCTAAAAAATGAAATTTTCAGATCTGTATAACATTTACAGAACAGCTCCCAAATGGAAGATAAAAACAATGCTCATCAGGCTCCCGAAAATACTATAGAATAGCCCGAAAACACAACAAAAATACTAATAATCTATCACAGAAGTATAATCACAATCAAATACATATATTCAGCTCTATTTTAACATCTAAAATTCTCAAATACAGTAGCAACCCAAACTGATATAAAATACTCGACTGGAAACACCAAACTCTTACAAAAACACACCCGAAAAACCACAAATCTGCACTGTTCAGCACAAAGGAAAACTCTGCATGAGCATGCACATGGAATGGCTTCAAACTCCCATCCTTAGCCTTCCTAGAAACCTACAAAATCCTATTCTTGGGTCTCCTTCTCCACAGGTTTGGCAGCCTCTGAAGAATAATAAAGAAATGAGCAAAAATCAAGTTCTAGAATCAGCCCAAAATGCGTCAAAACTCCTTAAAAGAGGGCATAACCCTAACTCACATCCAAGAGGGGTTAATAAAACATATTTTAATAATAATTTTCATTTATTAGTCTATTAGCTTCCAAAGATTATCCCCTTTTTCTGAAACTTCACCTTTTTGGGCCTGCCTGCCTTAGAAAAGATTATTATTTTTAATTATTTGAAAAGGGGACATGACAAGTCCTCCCCTTCCAAATATTTTTTGTCCTCAAGCAATGGCTAAACAATAAACCAATCAATCCACTTGGATCGCAAATGTAGTCATGAACTATACTATTGTCAATTAACACAAGCTCCTGCAATATCCTCTGCAATATAACCAAGAGGAATCCATAATCAAACTGACAAATACTGCTCAACCAAACTCCAAAGTCACAACTTCCACAGTCAGAGACCCACGAGACTCAAACTCTTAGAACATCAAAACCCAAGTAAAGTGGACAAATCAAACTGCCAACATAGTAAATACCATCAACGCATTCCACTGGCCTATATGGAATGTACAATCTAACTCTGCAATAATGGTGAATGCTCCCGAATGAAACTATACCAAGTATGGAGAATCCACACACTGTACAACTTTGTAGGTCACCAACCACTGTCTCATAACTATAACTCCCATGCACCCCTAATGGTGAAAAGACATCACAAGATAAATAGCAAGAATTGGAACCCAAACCAAATTTGCCTGCCATCAACTCCTCAACACAAGGATCAAATGCTAACTAATGTACATACCTTGCAATATAATGTTGATAAAAAAAACCAACCTCAGTCAACAGCTCACCATGAACAAGTGATACAACCCACTGTGACTGATCACTAGCTAAGTCAGGAGATGTCATAGCCAAAGGAGTAGAATCAATAACAACACCCGCTGAAGTATCACTCTGAAACTCTTGCTCTAAGTCACGTATTATCAAGCTGTCAACTGCAAAACCTATCGCCATGTCATGCCCATCACAACTCTCATCCCGAGGCATCAAACTATCCCATAACTGATGATAAGCACTAGGAACCAAAGTACATCTCTGTATCATCATCTCATCAACATGGTCATCAAAGGTAAATTGATGAGCATACCTCACAATGTAATGCTGATAGAATGTGCCAATCTTAGTTAGTGGCTCAGACTGCAATCCAAATGTAACTAACTGCAACCGATCACTAACCAAGTTAGAACTGACTACTACCTCTAAAGACATTGTCAAGGGAGTAGTATTACTAGCAGGAACCATGCCAACTATTGGCTCACCAACATCAGACATGGTCTTTGATACAGCATCTCTAGTCTTTGTGCCAGTAGTGCTAGAGGTCACCACCATGTCAAGCATACCACAACAATCTGCTGTAGTACCCAACTCAACTGAACCTGACTCTAGTGGGGATGAACCCGATATTCCAATGTTAGTATCAAGGATGGATGCATCCCTATCTCCACTATCTTTGACAATCTCGACCATGGACATCCTCGGATCATCAGACACCATAGCTTGTGACTGTACAGAATCTAGTAAAGACTGTAGCTACTCTAACTCCATGGTCACCTTAGCCAAATGAAACTGTGACTCCTTGAAAGCCAACTATGTACTCTCAAGAGTCTCAGAAGTCACCTCAAGCTGCTCAGTAAGCTCACTCACCTCATCTTCCTTGGCCAACAATGCATCATATGTTGTACTGCCCCACTCCATAAGATAATCTCTGTCAGCTACCAACTGCATATAATCCTATCTCAGAATTTGGATAGCCTCCCATAAAGAGTGGAACTCTATCAAGGAAAGATAACTGCCTCCCTGCTCATCACTAGTAGGAGAAGCCCATCCATAAATTGATAACAATTGATGAGCAGCATCAAAATGTTGGCAAGCGATAGCAATGTCTCGCTCACTAACTCTCAACTGATTAGACACATGATGGCACTGGCTTGACTATCTCCTACAAACCTCCTCTGATGCACTTTCTAAAGGAGTATCCTCAAAGTTACTAGTCTCTAGAGTATTACCATCCATATCCTGTGAATCAACTCTAAAGCTCATATCAACATACAGAGTATCAAAAATTGTAGCACTGCTGTCCAACTCCTTTGTACCCAAGGAAACTAAGTCTTCAAAACTGCCCACTGCATCCTCCTAGATGTCATCAATGCCAATATGATCCTGGGACTCATCTATACACAGCCAAATATGAAAGATCATCAACACATTCCAGCAAGTATGGTTGACTGGATATATGAACAAAGCCCAACACTAGTGTATAAAAACTAATACCAACATCAGACAAGCTGCTAGCACAAGAAAAGACAACACCGTGCAATCTGCTAATCAAATCCATGATAGCACCCAAACAAACACTGCTACCAAAAAGTGTTAAAGATCTCCAATCAACTGAATCCCAAATGCCAATATAACAATCTCGAGTCCATATCTGTAAACTAGAATCAGCTGGTAACTCAAGCAAAATCCTCACTTGAGTAATATGACCAATACCAAGTAACTCCACATACCTATCATGATGAGATAATGAAGTCACAATACTGTCTTTGTTCACTTTCAGCTGGCTGGACAAATCGTGTGAAGTACTATCAGCCTCAACCTCATGTGACGAAGCATCTAACTATGCCTGGTACTCTTTCTCAGCAAAGTCATGAATGCTCAATGTCTGCTCATCTCTACCAGGTATCTCACCATCATGCACAACAACATCCTCATAATCATCATTTGAACCCACTACCTCCTATGGTAGAGTAGAATCTGAGACCTTTGCCTAGGTATAAGCTAGTTTCTCAAACTCCTCATGCAAGTTCTTGGTAATTGTGTCATCTACCCTATGAGAAAATATGCCAAATAGAAATCTAGTCAACTTATCCACCTTAGTTGGGTCTGAAAACATGTCATTCATCATATGGTGGTGCTCAACCAACTATTCAGACATGTCATGTCTTATTTTCCTAAGTTTATCTCAAATGTCTAAATAACCATCCTTTCTACTATTCTGACTCTGGATATCAATTGTCCAAGATCGTGTCCTCTGAGACTCTGTACTATACCTGTCCATTCTAGATAACATAGAGTGTAACCCCAATCAGTTATAACTTCTTCAAACACCAAGATCTAACATGAAAATTATTAGAAGTAGCAAGCAACCATAGATTTTGACATGCAGTAGATTAGAAGCAACATGCAACCATAAATTATGACATGCAAGATTTGGGTAGTTCTCAAAACTGACATGCAAACTTCTACAAACCCTCAGGCTGGCAAGATCATAGCTCTGATACCACTGAAATGTCCCTTTTCTGATTTTATATGATATTTCAAGCCTCTAATCAGATCTTTAAGATCAACCAACCAATCTTTCAAAGATCCACCAATTTCTCAATAAACCCCAAATCGAGTATGCCGGAAATAGTGCCAAAAACTTCACAGCTTCACATATTATTAGTAAATCTGAAAGTGGACATTTTTATATAAATTTCAGCAGCATAACAGCCTACAAAATGACATTCTCAGATCTGTATAACATTTACACAACAGCTCCCAAATGGAGGATAAAAACAATGCTCATCGGGCTCCCGAAAACAACATAGAATAGCCCGAAAACATGACAAAAATACTAATAATCTATCACAAAAGTATAATCATGACCAAATACATATATTCAGCTCTTTTTTAACATCTAAAAGTCTGAAATACAGCAGCAACCCAAACTGATATGAAATACTCAACCGGAAACACCAAACTCTTACAAAAACACACCCGAAAAACCACAAATTTGCACTGTTCAGCACAAAGGCAAACTCTGCATGAGCATGCACATGGAATGGCTTCAAAATCCCATCCTTAGCCTTCCTATAAACCTGCAAACTCTCGTTCTTGGGTCTCCTTCTCCACAGGTTTGGCAACCTCTGAAGAATAACAAAGAAATGAGCAAAAATCAAGTTCTGGAATCAGCCCAAAATGCCTCAAAACTCCTTAAAAGAGGGCATAACCCTAACTCACTTCCAAGAGGGGTTAATAAAACATATTTTAATAATAATTTTCATTTATTAGTCGATTAGCTTCCAAAGATTATCCCCTTTTTCTGAAACTTCGCCTTTTTGGGCCTGCCTGCCTTAGAAAAGATTATTATTTTTAATTATTTGAAAAGGGGACATGACACTTTCCCAAACAAACTCCAAAATCAAATGTGTTGTGTCTCTATCTCTCTTTTTTTCATTTCATTCTATGTTTTTCTTATCTAAAATTACGTTAATTTAATTTACTTTGTTAAAGCTTTAAAATTAATTTTATGTAATTATTTAGCATTCTCTGTAATAGTCCTAGATCCTAGAAATTAGTTTAGTAAACTATAAACAAAACTCCCTCAATTTGACAGTTGTGTCATTTATTTGTTCTCCAAATGTATGGATGTAGCTCGCATATTGACAAAACAAACCTAAAATATGAAAGTAATATGATTGGTTGTGTGTGTGTGTGTGTGTGTGTGTGTGTGTGTGTGTGTGTGTGTGTGTGTGTGTGTGTGTGTGTGTGTGTGTGTGTGTGTGTGTGTGTGTGTGTGTGTGTGTGTGTGTGTGTGTGTGTATTATGTATAAAGAAAGCTGAGATATATCAAGGCTTTAATTTCATGTGATTTTTCTATGAAAGTAAATTAAATCCTCGATATATCTAGACTTTCTTTATATATATATAGCTAGTAGTATCCACAAGGGCTCGTCCTAAGAATAAGTTCACATTTTCGCTTTAGGGTTTTAGATTAAATTACTAATTTAATAAATGGGATAAGGTTCATTGGTTTTGTGTTAGGGTTTCATTTGATTTAGAGATGGGGTTAGAGCTCTCTCTCTCTCTCTCTCTCTCTCTCTCTCTCTCTCTCTCTCTCTCTCTCTCTCTCTCTCTCTCGCTCTCGCTCTCTCTCTCTCTCATTCAATTTATTTTTTCTAATCCCTTATTTATTTATATGATTAAAAAGATAATTAATAGCCATAATATTTTATTTTATAATATCTAATTATTAAACATATAATTTTATTATAATACTTTTCCAACCTCAAATGAACATTTTTATGATTTATTTAAAGTAAATCAATAATTATTATTTATTAATTTAAAATCAATATAGAATATAATTATGATTTCGCAGACAGGTCATTTTATATCATAAAATTAAACAATTTTTTTAAAAAGAAACTCATTAAATATGAGTTTTATTAATTTTGAATTATTGCTATTTAATATTAACTAATCAACACTATACAATATAATATACTTAATTTGTGTTCCTAAGTTCCATGTTTGAAGAAAAGAGGGATATTAAAGTAAAAGAGATATAAACATTGAAAAACCACTTCCTTCTTTAAACTAAATGTGAATTTGTAGTTTTTATTTTGATAATCAAATTCATTTGTTTCTTCTTTACTGTTCTTACAATTTCTTTTTAAATAAATTTAACTAAAAAGAAATAAAAATAGGAGCATATTAGCAAATAAAGTGCAATAACTATCTCATTCATAAATAAATCAATTTTATAAAATTATCCTACTAAATCACTTTTTCCATTTGACTTCCTCTCCCCTCTCTACTCTCCTCCTTCCCCCCTTCTCAAATTATTTATTCACCTTAATTACAATCTATATTGTCTATCTCCTCCTCTCTTCCTTTCTCCATTAGAGTCTCTTTCTATTCCATTCCCTAATTACTCTATGTCTCTCATACAACATTAATATTGACATATAATATATTTTTGTATTGAATATGAATGTTCATTTAAATATTTATTCATAAGATTCAAATCAATAATTATTATTTATTAATTTAAAAGCAATATAAAAAAATATATGTTTTCCCATACAAATATCATTTTATATCACAAAATTAAAATTAAATATATTTCACCTTAAATATGACTTGTACTAAGTCAAACAACACTTTTTCATGCAAAGTAGAAGAGATGTAAACAATTGAAAAATTACTTCTTGAACATGATTATAAAAGGATTTGTAGTTTTTATTTAGGTAGTCAATTTTTTCTTAACTTTACTTTCTTATATTTTCACATGTATTTACATGATATATTTCTATTTAATTTTATAAAATCTAATATCAATTAAATTTGTAATGACCTTTATAATATTTATACTAAAGCCTTCAATAAAGGATCCCTTGGCAGTTATATTTACAGAGGGTTCATTAAATTAATTCCTAATGATGGGGATAAGGCTCTCCTCAAAAACTGGAGACCCATCACCCTCCTTAATATTTCTTACAAGATTCTTGTGAAAATATTGGCCCTTAGACTTGAGAGAATCCTCCCCAAGTTTATCTGCCCCTCTCAAATCGACTTTATAAAGGGCAGATACATTCTTGAGAATCTGATCACTAGCAGACAGACCATTAACTGGGCTAATCATTCTAATAAAAAAGTGGCTATGTTTTTTCTTGACTTTGAAAAGGCCTATGAAAGAGTGGAGTGGGACTTTATTCTCATTATGCTTGAGGCCTTTGGTTTCCCTAGCTTGTTCTGCAAGATGATCTTGGTTTTACTCAAAAATGCTTCAGCCCAAATTGATATTAATGGATCCATCTCTCCCAATTTTGTTCTTGGTGGATCCATAAGGTAGGGATACTCCCTTGCCCTTGCTATCTTTGTGATTGCCTCAGATGCTCTATCTTACATTCTCAAAGACAATTCTATTTCTCCTTGTATTAAAGATATAACTTTGTCAAATAACTTGAACTTACTCAGTGCCAATTTGTTGATGATATTGTCTTGTTCTTTGAAGTCAATGAAACTAACTTTGAGATTCTCCACAGTAAGATTAAGTTTTTTTTCTCTATGTTTGGTGATCAATTATCTCAATCCAAGTCAACCATCTTGGGGTGGGATAACTAGCCTCCAGATTGGATTATTAAATATGGATACCAATGGGGGGGTCCTCAGAAAATTGTACGCTACCTTGGCATACCATTTTTTGTGGAGCCCTCACTCAAGGAAATGTGGTTATGGATTAAAGACAAAATCAATAAAAAGTTTACCGAGTGGCAGAATAGATCTCTCTCCATGGTAGGAAGAGTTCAAGTCTGCCAAAAGATCCTCTCTTGCTACAAAATCTACTATTCATCCATTTGGATGTTTAGCAATTATTAAATTCTAGAAATTCAAAAGGCCATCAGGAATTTTCTTTAGTCTGATGGTAAAGGAAATAAGAAGATGCACTCTATCAAATGGGATTGGTGTCACATGAATAAACTTTTGGGGGTGGGGGGGAGCTAGAGCTTAAGGATTTAAGGTTACAAGGTATACTCCTTGCAGCCAAATGGATATGTCACTTTCTTGAAGGGTATAAACCATGGGAGGTCCTAATTAGGAATAATATCCAATGTAGCATTCTTAAAAATGCTAATTCTTGGAAAAATGTCCCTCTTGGAGATCTTATTGAGGGGAATTTCCTTGTTATTGTTCATGGATCGTCTCTTTTTAAATCCATTTAGAAGGCTTGGGAGCATGTTAGGATTTTCCTCCCTGTCAAATCCTTCCACGATAATAATCTTCTTTTTTGAGAGCGGTCCATCTGGTGGAACCTTTGCATATCTGATAAGTCCCTGGCCCTTTCTCAAGGCTACTAGGCCAAAGCTTGGGCTAGTTTGGGAATTTCCCAACTTATAAACATATTTGAACATGATAGGCTTATAAGTTGGGAGAGTCTCAGTTCTACTGATAACATTTCAATCTCTCAAAAGAAGATCTATAATTTAATTGCCAAAGTGTGTAAGGACCTTCCTACTACTTGCCAGGTTGACTCTCACAGATTCCTTGATATGAAGTGGCCTGATGGGACTGTGATTACTAGTATAAGGCTAAAAACATTTACAATATTATGGCTTATAATAACAACATTATTAATCATATAAATAAACTATGGTATACAGATTTAGATGTCACTATTTGGAAGAAGTTTTTCAAGAATCTTTGGAAGAACTAGGTTGAGCTAAAAATTAGGTGTTTTAAATGTCTTGTGCTTCTTGATAGACTACCTCTTAGAAAAGACCACAATGTCATGGAATTTTGTCATATCTATAGATTACCTAATACTTGCAGGCATCTTTTATTTGATTGTACTATTTCTAGAGAAATTTGGTTACTTTTTGGCATATCTTATCAGCATAATGTCTCTATATTTGAAATTATCACTGGCTATATTCATGGTTTAAACAAGGACTCTAATATTTTATGGAATATTCTTTCGTCTAACATTTTATGACAGATTTGGAAAATCATAAATGAAGACATGTATCAAAATAATGCCAGAATTCTTACTGATTCATTTCGAAGACTCGCTCTCTTTAAAACTACCTTGGAGGTCATGATTTCTATGATGATTGATCATGAAAAGCTGAAAAGATTCCTCAAAGTTGGGAATGCCACAATGTTCGAGATGAAGAATGGATATGACTAGAGGAGAACCATGGACAACATTTTCACCTTTGAAGATGCGATGGCTTTGCCAAACTAGGAGATCAAGAAGAAGAAAAAATGCTTCAAATGAGAAGATTCTTAAGCTAGATCAAATCCAAGACAGAATGAATATCGTTTGGATGGAAGGCCCGAAAGGGTGGACTACTTACGCTCAACCTTATGCCCATCTGCTACACTAATTTTACTTTTCTTTCCTCTTCTTTGTATATTCCTCATATGAATATGATGGACATTCATTTTTTTCATACTTGATGTATTTAAATACTTGATGGTTAGTCGATACCTTTGGTGTGAAGCCTCGCCTCCTAGGATGTTTTTTTTATATTTGTACTTATCTCTTTTAGAACTCTCTATTTTTAATATGTTATATTATTTATATATATATATAGTTTCTATACAAATTTAGCCAAAAGAAATAAACATAGAAGAATATGAACAAATAGAAAATATCTAATACATAAATAAAGAAACTTTATAAAATTCATATACATTTATTATTTAACTTTTTTAGTTTTTCAATATTTCACAATAGTAATATACATTTTCTCTTTTGACATTTTAAAATTCCAAGAAAATAATTCCAAATCTCTAGTAATAATGAGGAAGCGTCTCAACGCAAAACAAAAATCTGCAATATCAGTTACCATTCTCTTATAAAATCACTGACACTGAATAAAGGCATAATAAATATCTTGAGACAGAGGCTAGCTGGCAAACATCCATCCAATAATTTTCTTTAGAACAAATGCAATAAAGTATCAATATTTTATTGTTACTGGCAACCATTGTCTTTCCAAATATATTTAATCTTTCAGTTCAAACTAAAATTAGTCCCTTATGACTAATTTATAACTGATTCTTGCTTTGTTCAGTTTTAAATTTAAGATAGTCAACTTATTCAAAATCAGAGCATTGATTAAAATCAGAAACAAAACCCAAAATATTCCAAGGAAAGTGCTTTAATTTCAATGTCTAATAAGAACGGGTCTCTAAATAGAACTAAACCTAACTTTCTCCCAAATCAATTTCAAAATAATAAATCGGACTCAACATTATAAATTGCAACTCCAAATTTGAATAGCCGTACCTCATAATACAAAATTCAATTTAAACCATGTATAAACAGATCACTATAAAAACCATGCTCTCTATATTGAAGATTGATTTAAAGCTCTACCAGATTTGAAAATAACCAATTACTATATTGGTTCAAATTAACCATACGTAAAGCCCAATGTCATTCCTTCCAATTGGGAATTTAAAGCAAAAGGAAAAAATGCATCCTAAAAACTATATACTTATTTGTGAATCAAATGCTTTTTAATAAAAATACTCATTTTAATTTGTAAGAGCCGTTTCAAGTTGGGTAAACCATTGCCTATGGATGGGCATATGTCTAACTATATCTACCCAGTAGCCACTCTAAAATTCATAGCCAATATAAAAATAAACCAGAAGTTTACCAACAAGGATTAATAATAATGAAGGAAGTTAATCATCTCTGTTGAGCTTTCCTTCCCAGACTACAACCAAGTATCATAGTTTGTAATTTTCTGAGGCAATTTTTTGTGAAACTCGTCCTATATAAACTAAAATAAATGACAAGATAGTGGAAATAACTCTTTGAAATTATCCTTATGAATGACACAACTCTTCAAATAATTTGTTTTCAGATATGTAACACTTATGTCTTGTTTGATTTCTTTAATAATAAAATCTAATATTCTCTCCAAACATTTTAGTGATAGTTATTTATTGAACGGTGGAGATAATATTAGGTAATTTATTAAAGGATGGAGATTTTTTGAGAAATTAAAATAAATCTATTAAATTCATAGAATAATTTTATACGATTTGGTGGGTCACATATGAGACAAAAGAGCCTCTCAGCTAATTTGAGAAATTAAAATAAATCTATGAAATTCATAAAATAGTTGTTTATATGGTTTGGCGGGAACACATACACACATACGAGACTGAAGAGCCTCTAGGCTTGAGCCTCTCAGCTAATTAAGTAATTGTGAGAAGATTCAAAAGATGAAGGTGACTCAATTTATAGGAATGCAAGACTAAAATGCACATTTGGTAACCTGGATGCAACTTGGAATATTTTCATAATCATGACAAATTTAATGAACAATCAACAAAAGTGTGGAAGAGGAAATGAAAAGTCTAATTAGTAGGAATTTGGATGCATAATCAGGGGAAATGGAAGATAAAATATGGAAGATAGTATTTCATTTAATCCTTATAAAAATATAAATTAAAAATTTAGGAACTAGAAAACCCTATAATTCAAAAAAATGATGATAGTTAATTAATACAAAAATAATTAATTGGAGAATTTATGAGAAAAGGGAGATTAGTATGATTATATGACTAAGACACAGGAATATATTGTTGGTTATTTATTTCCAAGGGACATATTAGTGGATGATTGGCAAAATTGATGAGTTTAATGCAGAGTTCACTTGACTTGATAAAATCAATGCAAATTTGGATAGATACTAATACTTTTAAAAAGTATTTGAAATGTATTTATTTATTAGATGGGCATTTTTAATTTATTTATGATGTATGGCATTAACAAACTCTAACAACAACATAAAATTGATTGGAATCAGTTAATCAAGTTGGTTTGGAATAACATTGATAGACCATAAAAACACTATTAAATCAATTTTGATAAGGTTAAAAATTTACTTTATCATGTAGTGAGAGACTCAAAAATGTTGGTGATTAGTTTGAAAATGATTGATGATGAATTGAGTTGATTTGATTTATATCGATTAGGCACTGAGAGACTTGACAATGCCTAGATTTGAATTGAAAGTGTTTTGTGAAGATTTGAGCTGATGATGATATATTTAACAAGGACCTAGTAAATCTAGTTTTGGGTAGAGGGACTTGATAATGTTGATGGTTTGTTTGGTGTTTAGATTTGGTTTCAACTGGAGTACGTTTGATTTAAAATTATTCGAGAAGATGTATTTGAATGGGTTTTGAAATGACTAGAATCAATTTAGTGTGATTTAAAATATTTTGAAGTGCATTGAATAAGGTCTATATGATGACCAAGTTGCCAAAATGATCAATATTATGAGGCAAAAAAGAGAAAATGTTAGTGCAAAGTAATGATGAATTTGAAGGCTAAACCATTTTTTAGGGTCTAAATATTCGACAAGTTTGTTTATCTCAAATTTTTTTTGCATGAATTTCACTTTCAAAACTTATTTTAAAGTACTAAGATACATTCAACTCTAAAAATAACCTAGCAAACAAAAAAATTGCCTCAAACAACCCATTCTCTTGTATAGAATTAAGTTATTACAAGGTAATCTCATTTTATAAACATCTAGGTAAACTGATTAATACTAAAATAAACTTTATTCTATAAGAAAGAGCAAGGATCATTTAGATGCATTTCCCTTCTCTATTTCTAGGACTTTAAACTTATTAAGATATTTACCCTCACCCTAACCTTCAATATTAGTTTCATGGTGTATTTGAATGATAATGTGGGTTCTTCCATTGCTAGGTTGCAAAGATATTTTCTTATTAAAATTAACTTTTTTTCATATGCACCTTGACCTTCTCTCCACAAACTCCTAACCTATAAAAAGGAGGTGTGAATATTAAATTTGATTGTGACTCTGGAGGCAACTAACTAACTAACTTATAAATTTGAAAATTAATTGAGGCTAAATGATATAAAAATATTAGAGTAGAAGTTTTAATTATTGTAAAAGTGAGATGCATTAGTTCAAATAAGATCTAATCATTAATGCTTTAGGATTAACAGTAATCCTAAATAATCTACTTAGTAATAAGATTGATTTATAAGGTAAGGAATGATACTTAATGAGACCAATTCATTCAACATTATAAGTATCCTTAAAAATGAACCATCGAGTAAAAGAAGCATAAATGAACCAATTAGGGATGTATTCTTACTCAACTTCATGGGAAAGCACAAGATCAATTACCAAAATAGATCTATAGACCAAATCAAAAAATGTAGTACACACTACTATGGGTATGTAATAATTAATGACTCTTATGCTCTAACCTCCCTAATTTTATTTGATGATTCCTTTGTTAGTTAAAACTTATGAAATAAAGGGATAAAATCATGCAATATTAAACCATTGGGATCATTCAACCAGTGACAAGAAATCATTAGATCATACCAATGATTCATATTTGAAGCATTACTAGGAATTAGTAAATCTTCACCTAGTCTGTGAAGGTAAACAATTATTAAGATCTTCCATTAATATGATATTAGAATGGGTAAAAAGGTAGTTACTTTATCGTGCAAGTAGTAGAAACTAGAGATAACCATTGTATTGAATGACATGCTAGAAATCACCTATAATATAAGGGCGGCCAATGTCATGTGCTACCCAAGTTAGAAAGAGGATAGGTGCTAAGTATAAAAAGGTCAAAAGATGATATATGGTGGAAGTTGATTCTTTAGTTGGTAGAAAACTCACGATCAATGGCCTATATACATAATCGTATTTATAATCCACCAATTTGGTAGGAGGGTAAGTGCACCAAGTTGCTAGTTGGAAAAGATGCCACGTGATCATAAAAATACATTTTTTAACAAAATGTATGCATGTTATTCCAATTTTGAAATGCGTAGGCTTGGGAAAGAAAATATAGCCTAAAAGGAATCATTAAAATTCCAAAGTATCAAAAAATTATTTATAACACATTTGCACTATCAAAAAAAAAGTTTAACTCTAGAACATTTACACATGAAGAACACAAAACCCTCAAGATTTTGGCCGACAACCACAAAATAATCATACTCCTACTCCACAACAAGCACCACTATACCAAAACCCTTTGTGTCCTCCAATAGACATACCTCAATAGACCACATATGAGGATCTTATCAAACACCCAACACAGAGCATGATTCGGATTATTATTTAACTATATAGTTTGAGGTCTTTTTCTCATGAGAACCAGTCAACTCTTGTAGGAACCTTAGAATCAATGGTCAAAAATGTGAATGAGACATCTATTCAAGTTTCAAAATAGATTTGATACATGGGTAGATGTTGCGCATTTTATATTGATGGAGTTTAATATGATGAGGTGGAAATTAAGGGAATATTGAAAGATGGCATATGTGTTCTTTTCACATATTTTGTAGTCGATGACACCTTACTTATTGGGACAAATATTTTTCCTATAAATCACCATTTTGGTTTCTTGGAAAGAAAATCATATCTTGGAAAGAAAATGGTATCTCCCATGAGCTTGCATTATCAAAAAACCTTCTTCTTGTGTGTTGATAATAGCATGGACTATTGCCATTACCGAAGTAAATTTAGGAGCTACTTGAGTATATCACAAATAAGATATGCCAATACGGTTTTGTTGGTTCTATTTCTTAATGTAGGTCACCCATGTATTTGCAAATATTTTTCATTAATTGTTACTCAATCGAGTGTTGTTCAAGCCTTCAATAAGCAATGCTAGACATCAATGCTCTTAGTTAATAAAACTGAATGAAGATCTTAGAAGAGTATCCATGTGCTAAAGGAATTTTAGAAATGAAATATTTAGAGATTATTATGTTAGAGAATTTATTCGGTGCTATTTTTGTGTAGTGTATAGTACTACCTGGTGATGATACTAATTTAGTGCCTGTATCATTGTGGTATTTTCAAGGTAGAGGGTCATCACTTTTCAATCCAAATTGGTTCAATCCTATGACTTATAGTGTTATTATGGTCGGAGTTATAGATGCTTCACATGCCAGGGGATTTCCATCAGTCCTTTTAAGTTAAGATCTATGTTTTAAGGTTTTTATTTGAGAGAAACTTGATAGGGTAGCCACTTAGAATCACTACGATGGATTGCCTTTTGATGATAGTTAAATAATCATGTGGTATGATTTTTTTAATGTAGTTTAAATATAGGACTTCAGATTCATATAATGTTGCACCAACCTAGTTGGTGCTATCACTCTCATTCACACAATTGTTTTTCAAAGAACAAACATTTCCTAGGCCAATTCCTTCTTGCAATAAACTTTTGATATAATAACTAGAATTAAATAAGTAAGATTAAAATTTAATTTTGTGTACTTTCCTGCAAACTATTTTAATAAATATCTTATGATAATTATTGCACTAAGCATAATCAATAGGGGCTTTCATAGCCATCACAAACCTGTTTCTTGAGGAACCAACATTTCCAGACCTTTTCTTTCCAGCAATAAAGTTCTAGTCAAGTAATTAGAAGTAATTAAATAAAGTTCAAAACCAATTTTGACTACTTCTCAAGAACCATTTAAAAATTTGTCTCTAATAATTTTTATTTCTTGTGGCTAAATTTATATAGAAACTATATAAATAATATCTAACATATAAAAAATAGATAGTTCAAAAAGAGATAAGTATGAAGATAAAAAAAATATCCTAGGTGGCGAGGTCTCACACCAAACATATCGACTAACCATCAAGTATTTAAATACATCAAGTATAAAAAAAATGAATGTCCATCATATTCATCTGAGGAATATACAAAGAAGAGGAAAGAAAAGTAAAACTAGTGCAGGAGATGGGCATAAGGTTGAGCCCAAGTAGTCCACCCTTTTGGGCCTTCCATTCAAACGATATTCATTCTATCTTGAATCTGATCCAGCTTAAGAATCTTCTCGTCTAAAGCATTTTTTCTTCTTCTTGATCTCCTAGTTTAGCAAAGCCATCGCATCTTCAAAGGCAAAAATGTTGTCCATGGTTCTCCTCTAGTCATATCTGTTCTTCATCTCGAACATTGTAGCATTCCCAACTTTGAGGAATCTTTTCAAATTTTCACAATCAATCATTATAGAAATCATGACCTATCCATAAGTGGTGGAAGATGACCTAAGTCACTAACAAGAATGATCCATATTCCACCAAATGGTCCATGTTGATTTTGAGGAAAAGTCTTACATAGACAATTGTCAATTTTCAATAGTAGTTTTGGTCCTAGGAAGCTCATTTCATCAATCAGAATGTATCTAGCATGTTTTAGTCTTCTTGGAGAGTTGTCAATGACTGACTTTGTAAGGGATGCACATCTTTAATTGGAATTTGAAGGCATGTGTGGATTGTTGTTGCTTGGATATTATATGTAGCAAAACTTGTAGGAGCTAGTGCTAGCAAAGTTTTTTTTTTCATTTTGCATACTCATATTAATGCTTCGTCTAATGCAATGAATTAAATATGATTTACCTAGGTGTCTTTTCATATTTTTTTTATGATGTTTGATGATGATATTTAATGTGATTTATTACTTTTAGCCCAGCTAAAGTTTTAGATTTGTTATTTGTGCAGGTGATATTATGTTATTTCTTGGTAATTTTCCTATAGAGATGAATGTCATAGATGATTCATCTAGTTATTGGAAAATGTTGTTGGTATTCCATGGGTAATTAATGTCAAAGTCTTTTTTTCCTAGCATGTCAAGGTCATCAATGTTAAAGTTACTTGAGGCACCCATTTGGGACAATAAATCCCACTCATGTAGCTTTGAGTCTTGCTAAATGTGGTTATCATCATTGTCACTATCATCTGGTAGATCTATTGTGTGTATCTAGTGCAATTAGAACCTCAAATTTTATTTTTAAAAGTTGGAATTCATTTATGTAGTCAAGTCATTTTTCATAAATAAATGTTAGTTTAGATCATAGAAAAGGATTTATCTAAAAATAGAACATAAAAACTAATTAATTCTATTTTAGAACAAATATTATTTTTTAAAGTACACAATTAATTTTAAAACTAAACTATATTTGTTCTAATTGTTTATTTACATTTTTTTCAAATGAATGGTGTTTGCATAATGGAAATCAATTTAAAAGTAAAGTTATTTTAAACAAATAAATGTAATTTTAGACAACATAAAAGAATTTAATATGTGTTTATTAATATTTTTTTAACAATAATATTATTTTAGATAATACAAATTAATTTGATAGATAAAGTGTGTTTGTTAAAACTAATTATTAATATTTTTAATATAAATATTGCAAGTCTTGAGTATGAATTAATGGCAAAAGAGCATGTGGGTCTTAATTTTGTTAATAAACCAGTATCATTTAGTGACTTGTATTTGTCATATAATATAAATTTAGAGTACTAAAAAAATTTAATAGTTATAAGAAAAAAAATTGAGTTAATTGAAATAAAAATATTTAATATTAGTTCATTAATATCTCATTGATATTTTAATATTTGAGTAATATTTTTAGATGAAGATTTTTACAATTTTTCAAAAAATAAATACTAAAAAATTTTCAATATTTGAAAATTAATATTTTTAAGTATATATAAATATTTAAAAATTAATATTATTAATTTTAATTTAAAAAATATTTTTAATTTTAAATATTTCCTAAATTATCATTTATGTTACTATTATAATTCTATTAAACTTTTGTTTGAATTAAAAAAATAGTAAATATGTTTAATATTTTATGTCCATCTAAAATATTATCATAGAAACTCAACCAATTAAATCAGTGTAAAATGATTTTAATGATTTTATAACATAAATTTTTCACATAAAAATAATACATAATATTAATCATTAGTTAAGAATAAGTGATTGCAATAATATAGCCTATGACAAATACAATAAGAAATTTGTATTAAATTATATAAATATATAAACTAGATGGATACAATTATGAAAAACCATTAGAGTGACTTTGAACTTAGATTTCAGAAAAAATTACCAAGAATGTGAGGACGAAATTATTACATCTAATCGAAGTGAAGAGGACTATAAATAAACTTGGATGTGGAGGGCCGTAGTCATTCTAAGACATTTTCTAAATCTTGATCCTAAGGAGATAATAGATTGTACCACTAATTTGGAGCATAATTTAGAATATGAAGACATTGTGGAGCTAGAGAAGGCTAAGTATGTTAATATCAACCTAAAAGTTAATGCTACAACATTGTGGAAAATTTGTAGTTAGAGTCACTCTCATAAAATAAAAGGTAATCGTTAGCACGTAGTGGAAAATTAAAACCATGTCCTTCAACCCAATAACTAGGTAAAATTATTATGTTCAAAAAAAGTATGTAACATGTAGTAGAAAAATGTAATACAAAGGATTGTGTTGAGAAATAATGCTAGATGATAATTATAGCTCAATACCATGATGATGTAATTTAATAGGGGCAAGTGTATCAATGGGTAAAGGGATCCAATCTAGGAGGATGTAGGTATATGGAATAAATAGATAGCTGAAGAAACCTATAAACTGGTGTTTATCGCAAGGAATAATTTAAATTTGTTATCCCTCAACATAAAAGAAACAAAATAAACTTTTAACTTAGTAGAAAGAGGTGTACAAATAAGAACAAAGGCTTAGAGAAGGGATTGCCCATACCTTAATAAAGACCAAGGTCAAAGTAACCAAGATGAAGAGAAAGCATGTGATAATTTATTTTTTGTAGGAGGAAAGACTCAAATAGCACCTACCACATAGGTTTACATGGTGATGAATGTGTCACATGTCCATGACTATATATATACACATATATTTTGTCCCTTTTGTCCCAATGAATTTGGGAAAAGATAAAGCTCTAGCACATGGACCATGATACTACTCATAATTTAAATAGATGTATATAAATGAAATTAATAGTGAATATGATGAACTTAATGTTAATGGATAGATCACACTGTGTCAAATAATATAGAATTTATAAATTTAATGATTTTATTTTATATATTATATGGTTGGGATGATATTTATACATATGTATATCAAATAAACCCAATACTAACATTGATATGGTGTATGCATAAACATGTTGGATGCTTTTGCAGGCACTCCAAGTGCAACAATTTAAATGATGGACCTATACACCTATGAGAATGAACCATGAACCTTGTAACTTAGTCAAACCAATGAAGAGAGAGTTTCACTCCACCAAAAATTTTCTTTTCGTTGATACTTATATTGTTGACCCGTTGAAGGTTAGCTCACTCCAATACAATCGTCTAAACTCATTTCTTCCCCCTCTCCATAGACTCTCATTGTGGAGATTATTTTGATTAGTAAGAAATGAATATATGTTTGTATGTTTGTTTGTAATTTAATATACAAAATATAGTTAAATAAAGAAGAGATAATAGAATAAATCAAAGAAATGTTCAAAATAAAGAGAATAGAAGAAATAAGAGAATCTCTTTGATTCTTTCCCTATGTCGCATAGATAAATTTAGGAATTAAGAAGCTGAAATCCATGTCATTATTAAGATATCGACAACCTTGATAGGGGATACATAGTTGATAATATAAATTTGTGGGAAGTGGGAAAGGGAAATAAAAATAAAATTGTGAAAAGTATAATTGTGAAAGCCTTATACTAAGAAAAGTTTGAAAGCCCTTACGCTTGTATTCCCTAATCATTTTTCTCTATTAGATTATTAATATTTGTAGTAATAAAAAAATAAGATAAGACTTGGAAAAAATGAGCAAGTCTTAGAGAGATTTAGTTTCCTAGTTTTTATTTTTGTTGATATGTGTGTCTCCTTATCTCTTTTGTTCTCCCTAAGGTAGTGATATTCAACCCTATCTTTACTATTGGTTCCCTGCCCCCCGAATTTTTTTTAAAATGTTTTTTTCTAAATTACATTTCTTCCCATAGTATTTGAAGATTATGAAGGATATAAAAATTAGGGAAAAATACACTCAAGAGGAAGCATTAAACTCTAAAGAATGAAAATTAGCTTATCGAAACAAAACAAAACAAAATATTTATACAAAGGAATGCAAACTATAAACAAAACTCCCTCAATTTGACAATTGTGTCATCTCTTTCTTCTCCAAATTTATGGATGTAGCTCACATATTGATGAAATATACCTATAATATAAAAGCAATATGATTAAGTGATCATGAGAAGATTCAAGAGATGATGGTGAATCAACATTTTTATAAGAATTCAAGACTAAAATGCATGTTCAGAAACTTGAATGCAACTTGGAAGATTTTTATAATTATGCCAAATTTAATGCACAATTTGGAATGCATAAATTAATGCACGATCAAGGGAAGTGTGGAATAGGAAATAAAAAGTCTAATTAGTAGGAATTTGGAGGCATAATCAAGGGGAAATAGAAGATAAAAGATGGAAGAGATTATTTCATTTAATCCTTTGTAAAAATGTAAATTAGGAATTTACAAACTAGAAAATCCCATAATTCAAGAAAATGATGATAATTAATTTATACAAAAATAATTAATTGGAGGATTTTTAAACATAAAAGGGAGATTAGTATGATTACATGATTAAGCCATAGGACTAAATTATTGGTTATTTAATCCCAAGGGACATATTAGTGGATGATTGGCCAAATTGATGAGTTTAATGCAAAATTCACTTGACTTGATAAAATTGATGCAAATTCATATATATCCTAATAATATTGAAATGTATTTGAAATGCAATTGATTGATTAGATGGGGATTTTGAATTGATTTATTATGTGTGAGCTTAAAACAAACTTTTTCAACGTTTAATCAAGTTGGTTTTAAATAACATTGATCGACCCTAGAAATACTATTAAATAAATTTGGATAAGGTTAAATTTACTTTATCATGTACTGAGGGACTCAAAAAAATTGATTATAAGTTTGAAGATGATTGATGATGAATTGAGTTGATTTGATTTGGATCGATTAGGCACTGAGAGACTCGACAATGCCTAGAATTGAATTGTAAGTTTTGTGTGAAGATTTGAGATGATGATGATGATATATTTAACAAGGACATGGTAAATCTAGTTGTGTATAGAGGGACTTGAAAATGTTGATGGTTTGTTTGAAGGTGTTTAGATTTGGTTTGAATTGGAGTAGGGTTGATTTAAAATTATTCAACATGGTGTATTTGAATGGGTTTTGAAATGACTAGAATAAATTTGGTGTGATTTAAAACATTTTTAAGTGCATTGAATAAGGTTTATATGATGACCAAGTTGCCAAATTATCAATAATATGAGGCAAAAAAGAGAAAATGTAGGTGTAAATTAATGATGAATTTGAAGGCATAAACCATTTTTTAGGGTATAAAAATTCCACACATTTGTTTATCTCAAATAAATCTTGAATGAATTTCACTTTAAAAAAATCTTTTAAAATAATAAAATATGTTCAACTACACAAATAGCCTAGTAAACAAAAAATTGCCTCCAACAACCCATTCATTTGTATACCATTAAATTATTACAATGTAATCTCATTTTATAAACATGTGGGTGTAGAGGATTTATACTAAAATAAACTTTATTCTAAAAGAAAGATCCTAGATCATTTGGATGCATTTCCCTTCTCTAGTTCTAGAACTTTAAACCTATTATATTTACCCTTCCCCTAACCTTGAATATTAGTTTAATTTTATATTTGAATGATAACGTGGGTTCTTCCATTCCTAGGTTGCAAAGATATTTCCTTATATAATTTTAACTTTCTTTCATATGCACCTTGAGCTTCTCTCTACAAACTCCTAACCTATAAAAAGGAGGCACAAACATTGAATTTGATACTTGACTTTGGAGCCACCTAAATAATTTAACTTATTAATTTGACAATGCCAGTGAATTTCAAAGCTAAATGATATAAATATATTACAGTAGAAATTTTAATTATTATAAAAGTGAGATGCATTACTTTGAATAAGATATAATTATTAATGCTTTAGGATTAACACTAATCCTAAATAATATACTTAGTAATAAGATAGATTTATAAGGTAAGTCCAATGATCCTTAATGAGACCAATTCATTCAACATATTTAAGTATCCTTAAAAATGAACCATTAAGTAAACGAAGCATAAATGAACCAACTAGGGATGTATTCTTACTCAACTTTATGGGAAAGCATAAGATAAATCACCAAAATCGATCTTTAGACCAAAGTAGTCAATGTAGTACACACTACTATGTTCATCTAATAATTAACTACTATTACCCTCTACTGATCTGAATTAAGAATTCAGATTACAATACCTGGTGTAGAACCTATGGTATTGTGAGTTAATTGAAAAACAATTAAAATGCCACAATAGATGATTTGCAAGCCAAAAGTGATCCATTCCATTCAAAAATAGAGTTTATACAAGTATGATGGATCCCAAGGGTCATCACTATCCCTTGGAAATGAAAATGAAGAGTCCACAGATAATTAATTACAAAATAAATCTGAACAACTATAAAAAACTACAAAAATCTATATTTAAAAAATACGTCTACTTGTAGAAGTCATAACTTTCTACTCCTAGCTCGAAATCACAAACCGTCAGAATTTCTAGAAAGATCTTCTAAAGTTATACAATTTGTATCTAAAGTATTAAGCATAATGCTATGACTTTTTGGCCCAGCCAAAGCCCAAAAATGCCTCAGAGTCCTTAAAAAATGCAAAATATTAGAACATAGAAAATACTGAAAAAATAGATTTCAATATTTTCTCATTTTTGCTTGTGCCAACATCTTCTACATCTTCCTAGACTGTGTTTTGATCATTCCTTCCCCCTTGAGAGGAAATGGGCCCCATTTCATCCAGACTTTGCATCAAATGTGGAAAATGAAGCTAGATTTGTTCACGTGTAAGCCACTTTCCCTGTTGAATAAATTGTCCTGCTTTCACCACACGATATAAATAGATTTTTTGGTTCCTCAAATTCTTCATGAAAACCTCCACAATTTGGTCACTTTGAAGTGGATTAACAACTTCTAGATTCAACTCTATATGACTAATTTCTTTAGCAACATCTACAATGTCTAGTAAAGGAGGGAAATATGGCTTCAATAGTTCTACATTGAAAATTGGATGAACACCCAAAAATGGAGGCAAGTTGAGTTCAAATGCATTTTCACCAACTTTCTTGATGATCTTATAGGGACCATAACGAAGAGGGTGAAGCTTTCTATGAGGGCCTTGTAAATGTTCCTTTTGTAAATGCAGCCATACCTTATCCCCCAACCTGAAAATTATGAGGAGTTTGATGTTGATCATGCCTCTGTTTATACTTCTCAGTGGTCTGCTCCAAAATTTCATGAACCTGTTGCTGCAAATGATGAATTTTATCAATGAACTTCATAGCTTTTTCCTTCTCCTTATCAAAGCATGGTACCAATTTAAATTGCATAACTGGGATAGAAACATCTATTGGTGCTAAGGGTTGATATCCAAGACAAACTTCAAATGGGTTATGGCCAGTTGACCTATGAATTGCCCTGTTGTAGCTATGTTGCACATATGGAAGACTTTCATCCCATGTGTGAGGATGTTTGGAGTGATACATATGTAGGATTTGAATAATCATTCGATTAACAACCTCTATTTGACCATCTATTTGAGGATGAAATGCAGTATACTTTGTTAGTTTTGTGTTCATCATTGCCCATAATGAAGACCAAAATTTGTTGAGAAATTGAGTATCCCTATCTGAAATAATGGTTTTTGGTAGCCCAAAATGAACCCAAATGTGCTTGAAAAAGAGTTTTGTAGTTTCTTCTGCAAATATTGCCTTTCTACAAACCACCAAGATTGCCATTTTTGAAAATCTATGATTTGTAGGCTTTCCAACAACACACATTGTACATGCTTGAATGTATTCTATCACATCATTTTTCATTCTTGGCTAGTAAAAATATTTTTGCAGTATAGCAATAGTCTTACCTATTCCAAAATGACCAGCAACCTTACTATATTAAGCTTCCCATATTAACTTCTTACGTTCTTCCTCGAGAACACAAATCTGGCCAAAGTGGCAAAGCATTCCATCTTGTAGGTAATAATCATTCACATGTTTACCTTCCACAAGCTGAGTATAAACATCAAAAAATTCATTATCCTATCCATACAAGTGAGCCCAATTTTTTGTTTGGTGACCACATGATTCTAATACCATACTTATTCTTGTAATTGGTGGCCTACTCAGACAATCTACTACCTTATTGGTGCTTCCTTTCTTATGACAAATGTTGAGATGAAATTGTTGAAGATAAGTTGACCATCTTTGGTGCCTGTCATTTTGTAATTTGCCTTGTGTTTGCAAAAATTGAAGGGGTTTGTGATCTGTGTGAATGATAGTCTCCTTTCCCAATATATAATGTTTCCAGTGCTTGCAAGCTTGAATAATAGCATATAATTATTTATCATAAGTGGGATATCTATGCAATGTATCAAAAAAAGTCTCACTATGGTAGGCAATTGGATGTCCATGTTGCATGAGGATTGCTCCCAAGGCATATTCTGATTGATCAATTTGAATTTCAAAAGATTGTTGTATATCAAGAAGAGATAAAATAGGTTCAGAACATAATCTTTGTTTTAACTCCTCAAATGCTTGTTATTGAGCACTTGTCCACTTGAATTTCACTTTCATACCTCCTCATAATGACTAATTCAATGGCCAAGACAAATGTGAAAATCCAAACACAAATCTGCGATAAAAGTTAGCTAACCCCAAGAAGCTATGTAACTCTGTGAGATTCCTTGGAGCAGGCCAGTCTTTAATTACTTGGATCTTTTTAGGATCAACATGAACAGCTTCACTATCAATAACATATCCCAAGTACTTAATACTTTTCATACCAAAATAACATTTTTCCTTATTTGCATAGAGTCCATGGTCTTGCAATGTAGACAATGTTTGTTCCACATGTTGCAGATTTTCTTCCCATGTTTTACTAAAAATTAGAATATCATCTAGATACACAACTACAAAAGAGTCTAAAAATGGCCTAAGCACATCATTCATCATCCTCACAAATGTGGCTAGGGAATTTGTGAGGCCAAAAGGCATCACCAACCATTCAAATAATCCCTCTTTGGATTTAAAAGTAGTCTTCCATACATCTATTAGATCAATTGGTACTTGATGGTATCCAAATTTCAAGTCAATTTTAGTGAAGAATTTGCCCCTCTAAATTGGTCTAAGAGATCATCTACCCGAGGAATTGGATATCTATTTTTTATAATTATTTTATTTAGTGATCTATAATCAATATAAAGCCTTCATGTACCATCCTTTTTCTTTGCAAGAACAATTGGGCTACCACAAGGAGATGCACTTGGGTAGATATGTCTTTTATGAATCAATTTTTGTATCTTCCTTTTTATCTCATCATTTTCTAGAACTAACCTCCTATACACTGGCTCATTAGGCAATGTGGTTCCTGGTATCAAATCAATAGAGTGTTTAACTTGGCAATGTGAGGGTACCCCTGTTGGTAACTCAAACACATTCTGACATTTTGTTAAAATCTGATCCATTGATCTTTCTTTCTTTTTGTTGTGATGGACACCATGGAATTAGAATTATGCATAATTTTCTTTTGTTTCTCAAGATGAATCATCAATAACACAAATGTACTCATTTGGGCTATTAATCTTCTACATTGTTTCACACTAATCAAAGATGCAGAGTGTGTAGGACTTACCTCTAGAATCTTGTACTTTTGTCCACCTAATTTGATTGTTACACTTTGTGGTCTAGAATCATACACCCCATGATGTTCATACATGTATGGCTTCCCTAGAAAAATATCGCACACATCAAGAGGAGCTACATCACAGATCACCTCATCTTTGAATGGTTTAATGGAATATCATAGATGGCATTGCTTATTTACTTGAATATCTCTCCCTTGGCTCACCCATCCCATAGAATATGGTTGTGGGTGTGATGTTGTCTTTAGATTCAATCTTTTTACAGTCATAGCAGATATCAAATTCTTTTGACTACCACTATCAACAATAAAATGTAAAACTTTTCCTCCTACCCACATTTGTGAATGGAACAATCTCTCTTCATCATCACAAGCAAACACCTTTGCAGTGGCCACTATGGCATATGGGTCAGCCTCAATGATTTTTTCCTTCTCCTTTTGTTTTCCAAAATCTATCACCTTGGGTGTAATAGCTTCTTCATGGGTTTCCATCATTAAATTCTTTATAGTCCTACAATCTTTAGTGTTATGAGGGATTTTTATGGACTTCACTCCACATACCTGAGTCTTGCCCTATTTTCTTTATGCCCCATGTCTTCTTTGCTAGTGAATTTGGAGATGGCTCCATGGTTGTTTTCTTTCCCATTGGCTTATTACCTTCACCTTTCCATTTGTTGTTCATTGGATTTTCCCTCCTCCCTTTTTGTTTGAATTTCTCCTTAATTTTTGATGCATATTTGAAAGCACTAGACAATGTTTTTATATTCAAGAAATCCATTTTAGTCTAAATATATCTATGAAGACCACTCTTATACTTCAGAACTCAATGTTTTTCTGAGTCTTTCATGTCAAGCTTTACAGAGAGAGCATGAAATATGTTGGTGTACTCCTAAATTGATTGGTCTTTCTTTTGTCAGAGTAATTGCCATTGCATATATTTCTGTTCATAGGTATCCTCAAGGTAATATTCTTCTTTTATATGCTCTAAAAAAAATTCCCGTGTGGGTTTTCCATCAAACATCACAGAAAATTCATGTTCATCCTGAGCCTCTTGGTTTTCTTTAGTTGTTAAGTGAGTCTCCCATGCCAACTTCACATGATTCTTAGCTTTAAGGAGGGCAAAGGTTATCTTTTCAATATCTGAGAAATTATTAACACAAAAGTACCTCTCCAATTTGGACAACCAGTCATCTACAACATCTGCATCAATTTTTCCTTGAAAAGTTGGAATATCAAAATTTACCTGCACCTTGAATGGGGTTTGCCCACCAAGTTTTGGATTGCTTGGACTAGCTTGTGCCTCTCATTTTCCAAACATCTCTGAAAATTGCTTCATCATTTCTTCGTGGTGCTTATTTAATGCCTCTTCCACCAGTGTTTTAAGGGATTTGTTTATCCCCTCAATTTGTTGTTTTGCCATCTATGATCATGTGCATCTCAAAGGAAGATAATCTAAGAGATCTCTTGTGCCTAATCCCAACCTTTGATAAGTTGACCACGTATAATGGGACATATAGGAGTGAACAAGCTCTGATACCACTGATCTGAATTAAGAATTCAGATTACAATACTTGGTGTAGAACCTGCGGTATTGTGAGTTAATTGAAAAACTATTAAAATGCCACAATAGATGATTTGTAAGCCAAAAGTGATACATTCCATTCAAAAATAGAGTTTATACAAGTATGATGGATCCAAAGGGTCATCACTATCCCTTGGAAATGAAAATGAAGAGTCCACAGATAATTAATTACAAACTAAATCTGAACAACTATAAAAAAAAACTACAAAAATCTATATTAAAAAAATGCGTCTACTTGTAGAAGTCATAACTTTCTACTCCTAGCTCAAAATCACAAACCGTCAAAAATTGTAGAAAGATCTTCTAAAGTTCTACATTTTGTATCCAAAGACTTAAGTGTAGTGCTATGACCCAGTCGAAGCCCAAAAATGCCCTAGAGGCCTTCAAAAATGCAAAAGACTAGAACATAGAAAATACTAAAAAATTGGATTTCGATATTTTCTCATTTTTGCTTGTGCCAACATCTTCTGCATCTTCCTGGACAGTGTTTTGATCATCTACCCTCCCTAATTTTATTTGGTGATGCCTTTGTTAGTTAAAATCTATGAAATAAAGGGATAAAATAATCCAATCTTCAACCTTTAGGATCATTCAATTAGTGATAAGAAATCATTATATCATACCAATGATCAATACTTCAAGCATTTCTAGGGTTACTAAATCTTCACCTAGTTTGTGAAGGTGTATATTTATTAAGAGTTTCCATAGATGTGATATGAGAATGGGTAAAAAGGTAGTTACTTTATCATGCAAGGAATAGAAACTAGAAATAGTCATCATATCAAATGAAATTCTAGAAATCATCTACAATACAAGGGCAATCAATGACATGCTATCTAGGTTAGGAAGAGGATAGGTGCTAAGTACAAACAAGGTAAAAAGGTGATATATGGTGGAAGTGGATTCTTTCATTGGTGGAAGAACTCATTATTAGCGGCCTATACATAACGGTATTTATAATCCACCAAGTTGGTAGGTGGATAAGTGCACCAAGTTGCTAGTTGGAAAAATGGCCACATGATCATAAAAACACATTTTTTTATAAAATGTATGTATGTTATTCCAATTTTGACATGTGTAGGATTAGGAAAACTTAGCCTAAAATTAATAATAAAACAATCACTAAAATTCCTTCATAACTATTTCTTAAGGTGAACATTTTACAAAGAACCAAAAATTATTTATAACACATTTGCACTATCAAAAAAAAATTAAGTCATAGCACATTTGCACATGAAGAAAAACAAAACCCTCAAAAGTCTTCCCCACAACCAAAAAAAATCATACTCCCACTCCAATAGACATGCCTCAATAGACCACATATGAGGATCTTATCAAACACATAAAACTTGACATGACTTAGATTAATATTTTACTCAATATTTAGAGGTATTTTTCTCATGATAACCACTCAATGCTTGTAGGAACCATAGAATCAATATTGTGAACATTTGAGACATCTATTCAAGTTTCAAAACAGAGTTGATACATGGGTGGATGTTGTGCATTTTATACTAATGGGTTTTTATATGATAAGGTGGAAATAAAGGAATTAATGAAAGATGGCCTATGTGTTCTTTTCACATATTCTGTAACTGGTGGCTCCTTACTTACTAAGACAAATAGTTTTGCTCTGAATTGGTGTATGTGTGTGTGTATGTTAGGATGAAGAATTATCTTTGGATAGGCGGTATATAGGTTTGACAAACCACCTTGTAACAATTAGGAGGTGCCTTTATATTTATTAAGAAATCTATATTGTGACTTTATCCTTGGTGGGAAGCTATATTATTTTAACATATGATAGTTCCAAGGTAGAGGGAGAGGGTCTGCACAGAATAGATGAGAGGGCTAATCGATGATAGGTGCACATCATAGGAGGCTTATACTAAACCCATGGTTCATATCATGGTCCTAATATATTTGTAGGAGTCTATAGAGTTATAAAGTCTTCATATATCTACATCAAATTGACTAGAGTTATTATTCTACATGGAAAATTGTTAGTCATGCTATAGAATGGGTCTACACTTGTTCCACCTCCATCATGATGAAATACACCATCTAATTCCATCCTATTGGGCATATGAGTGTCATATACTATTATATGTTGCGGGGTAAATATTAATGTGAACAAGGATGGTTTGGTATCCCATTTCTATAAATGTTGAGGAGTAGATTTCATTATTTTACTATAGAGGATGTGGCCCTCAGTAATTACCTCATAACCATCGTGATTTCTAAAAGAATATGTAGTTGTATTTATTTACATATAATATTAATTAATTTACTAAATCATCCACTTTTAAACATCAGAGACTAAAGAAAATTTTAAGCTTGGCAAAATAAGTCAACTTTGACTATTTAACACTTTTAATCTAGAAATCAAGCCTTAATGTGTGTTGTTTAAGTCTTCTAACCTAAATCATATAAAATTAAATAAAGAATAAATTTTTACTTATATAAATTAAAAGTGATAAATGAATAATAAATATTATACGGTGTAGCAGGTGATGTTAGTAAACCATGTAGTGTTCATTTGACTCCACATGCACTAGTAGCTTCGATAACCAAGGTAAAGATGTTTAAGTACTGTTAAAAATATAATAATATGTTAGTTTCAATATATTATTTGTTGCTATCTATATTTATTTGATGGTTTATAGGGCTTCTCAATAGCTCATATCTCCCAAGTTGATGATGCCACAATTTTGGAAATTAACTTTGGCCTAGACAGATTTGTTGTGTTACATTTTGTATATCTCTTATTTATAATTTTAATTGAACCCGTGCGAATAAGTTAGATTTCAATATTACATATTTATTTCTATTTTTTTTGTTTTTAACTATATTACCCCACCTGGCTGGAGGATATCTCATGTGTGAAAGGAATCTTCTAGCACATTGAGATAGAAAAAGATATCTTGAGGATAACTAAACAAAAAAAAAGGTAATTTATTACTACATATAGATTTTGATGAATGACCCTGATCTATTTTTTATATATTATATAGGGGGAATGTGAAATAAGGGAATATGTGCCAATGCATCACATGGCCCTACACCTCAAGAAGGAAGGGGTCAAGGAGAAAGCTTCTTTCTAAACTAATCCCAAGTTCATGAGATCTTGGTAGGTTAATGAAATCCTAGTTGTAGAGGAGCACTAATCAAAGCCAATATCCTATAGATATGGAGTTAGATGAAAGTAAATCAAATCTAAATTTCTAATCTATGTAAATGAATATGATATTTATATATTATAAAATTGACTAAAGAAAATAAAGTATTTGTTCTTTGAAAGGTGTTTTGTTTTTATTTTCTTCCCTATGTACTCCTCTAGACAATGAATAGACCTAGTTATGGATTAGAAACTACAAGACCTACAAAACCCAAAAATTGTAAATAACTCCAAGATAGATTTGACCTCCATGGACAGTGCTAATCTAGGATAGGATCAATCTACAAGGACGGGGATGAAATACATCCCTCGCCTTCTATGCTTGATCATGAAATAGATTTTAGATCTCTGAAGTTCTATGAAAAGGGAATCTAAATATGTGTATTGTTCACTCTTTCAAGATTTACTAATGTCCAAAAATTGGTGTTTTGGGTGGCTATATAAGGGTTTACCTTAGTAAACCCCCCACTTTGGAGGTTTACACCTCCATAGATAGTTGTTAAATCAAAGTAGATGTGTGTGGTGCTCATGTATGAGCTTTCAAAGTTTGAAATGATAAGATCTAAATCCCTAGATCAAAACCCTAGGATTAATATTGTAATTGAGATTGAAATTGAGATGAAATAACAATGTATAGATTTGATGAGAACTGATAAAGCATACCAAGCTCCCAAGGCTAAAGTAATCTTAGTCATATTGATAATCTATGTTTTTTACTCTATGATTGAATCTTGAATGCTTGAATGATGAATTTAATGTTGAAGTGGGGTAGATGGTAAAGTAAAGAACTATCCTGCTTCAAAGGATGATTCCAAGATTCTTTCCTTCTACCTTGAAATTGTACTATGTTAGATAAGTATGTCCACAATAACTTGTACATATGAAGTATACATCTTGTTTCTCTATGCCAAATGAATCAATTGAGTTTTCTTATGAAGGATATAAAATAAACTTTCTCCTTTCGGCCAACTTGGAAAAAGAAATAATGTCTCAGATCAAACTTGGCACAAGATCCAAGAAAGGGGCCCAAAATAGGTCTCAAGGTAGGGGAACACTATGTCCTAGACCCATGGTAGGTATGCACTACATCCTTGACCTGGGATAGGGACATAGAACATCCCTAATCCAGAGCCTAGAAAGCTCTAAGAGTCTCCCAAGGTCCTAGAACATGCATTGATTTTGAGAGATTTCATGCAGACTTTGAGAAAATTCTAGTTTTAGTGCAGAAAAGGGATTTTTGTGATTATAAAATGAAAAAGGAGGTCAGCATGTGGATAGGTTGTACCTTGATCTTTGCACCCTAGAATAGGAATACCCAGAAGGATCCATTAGATCCTACCCTAATTACATCTAGGAGAAATAAAAAGAGATATGAAAATGCATATTAAATGCAAATTTATCATTAAATTACATTACATAGGTGCTAAACCAGCATTAAATCGAATTACTTCCAATTTAATATGATACACATATAAAGAAATATTTGGATTTCATAGAATTAATGAATACACCTAATGTTGTTGAGGTTCTAGAGAGAAAAGAGGTAACATTTTCATATTCACTTTCAATTGTATTCTTGTTTGATTGAAATCTATAAATCGATATTTTATGACTATAAAATATGTTATCTTTTTTTATACAAAAAGAGGTCATCATTTCTTCCTCGACAATGATGCATCCTAAGAGTACAAAAGAACCATCTGAGGATCTAGTACACATTTTTTCTATATATGTTCAATATATGTTGTTAGATATAAATATATGTATTTTTAGTTTTTTAGTGTTTGATAGAAATTTTGGATTATTAAATTGTATTAATTGTCTTTAAACTATTACATCCCCCTTCACAAACTCACATAAATGCTCTACCATTCTATTTCATTAGGAGTCTCGATTGTCAAGAAGAAACTCTAGTGCAATGGAAGGAAGAGGTATCTATACCTACTTATTTAAAACCCTCTTAACTCCTTTTTTATTTCTTTCTCTATTGCTTGATAGACCTAATTCCTCCCTCTATGAATATAACATCTTTTATTACTTAAAATACATGACATGATTGTAAATAACTGATCACTAAATTTTCCTCATATGACCATAGGAGACTCATATGAGGCTCTAGAATGCATTTTTAAATATTAGAAAAGTAGCCAAAATGGGGTCTAACCCATAGTCAGAAAAATAAAATAAAAAATAAAAAGTTAAAGAAAAACCAGAATTCATTGCCATATGATTAACCAACCCCCTTTATTAATAAAAAAATCCCCCACACTGACATGTTCCTATATGATGAAGGGTGCTCCCCTTAATACCATAAACACATAACAGAACCAAAGAAAAAATAGCAAATGCAAGAACAAAAAATGGACTTCTTATTATCACCGTAAATATGGAATTACATAATTCACAAGTACAATATGTTAATCCACATGGTCACCTTCATCACAGTAATTTGCAAAACTAAGCTACAAACTACCACCCAGAATTGTTCTAGACAATGTTTGGGCATTTTTTAAATAGGCAATTTTATGTCACCCAAGAAGGTTTTGGACACTTAACTTAATACCTAGGGCCGATAGACCCTAACAAAATATATAGAGTCGGCCAAAAACACCTTTGACAAATTATTTTAGAAATTTTGGGTAGCCCAACTTTAGAAGGCCATAACTCTCGAACCGTTGCTCTGATTGCCTATTATAACCACTTTTTAGAAATGTCATTTCTTAAACTACATGCTTGGTATTGTGCAAGTGCCCTTCTGCTGAGTTTTTGGACCTCATATGAGGCCTCTAAGGCCTTTAAAACTGAGTTGAAAGATTTTTCTTCAAAATTTTCCACTAAAAATCCACACTAACTTCTCTGATACTTAAGTTGCAGAAATGAGATTTTCATGGTAGGCTTATAATTCTAAAATGAACCTTCATGTAGAAAATCAGAACATTATGAGCTCATATGACAAACTTACTAAAAATAGAAAGTTTCTAGAAATAGTAACCCCCCTGCCTACTAATCCTTATTAAAATAGAAATGGCTGAAAATAAAAATATTTTTGGGTGATGCAAGATTGCTCTTACACCTAGAATGCTCCTGCACTAGACACCTAGGCTAATTAAGTGACTCTGTCATGTCTCAAGTGTTCAAAGGAAAACCAAGATGGTTAACCTCCTCCCTTGCTAGACATGATGAATCCTCTACTGGCCTCCCTTTCCATTTGACTAGGTATTCCTCATAAGTTTTGTTCCTTATACTTTTGCCAACACGACTATCCAATACCTCCTTAATCTTCTATGTAGCTAAACTAGTTGCTAGAATACTCCACTGCGCTTCTGCAACTTCATCTCCATCACCTCCTTCATAATACCCTGCCAAATTTGAAATATTAAATACTGGTGAAATATTCAATTCAATAGGCTACTCCACTTCATAAACATTTCCATAGTCATGCCTCTTTACTATCTTGTATGGTCCAAACTTCTTCATCTTTAGCTTATTATATGTACCCACTAGAAAATGCTCCTTTCTCAAATGAACCATAAGTTCATCTCCAATCTAAAATTCCTTATACCTCCTTTTCACATCTGCCTTAGCATTGCGCTGTGTATTCATCTTTATGATGTGCTTCCTCAATTCCTCATGGATGTTCTTCTAATATTCAGCAAATTCTTCTACTTCAGCACTACTTATCTCTCCTTTATCCAACTACTTCAATTCAAAAGCATTTCTAATACTTCTCTTGTATATAATCTAAAATTTTGATTTACCAGTACTCCTATAGATAGAATTATTATATGCAAAGTTTTCCTATGGTAAAATCATATCTCAGCCCTTTGGCTTGTCTCCAATTGAACATCTTAGTAAATTTCTCAAACTCCTATTCACCACTTATGTTTGTCCATCAGTTTATGGATAATGTGATGAACTAAACTTCAAGTCTTTCTTCAACTTCTTCCATAATGTATGCCAAAAATACCCAACAAATTTGGTATCTCAATCTAAAACTACACTATTTGGAAGACCATGTAGTCTCACCACTTCTCTAAAAAAACAACTCTGCCACATGAGCAACATCACTAGTCTTCTTGCAAGGAATAAAATGTGTCATCTTTGAAAACCTATTAACCATCACAAAAATTGAATGATTCCCTCGATGATTCCTAGGTAATCCAAGAATAAAATCCATGCTGACATCCTTCCACAGCTTCTCTGGTCTAGATAATGGTTGATACAACCCTACATTTTGCTTTACTCCTTTTTTCATCTAACATGCTCTACAACTATGTACAAACTTATTCACATCTTGTTGTAATTGTGGTCAGTAATAGTTCTTAGCAACCAAAGCTACAATTTTATCTCTGCCAAAATGTCCAGCCAATCCTCCACCATGCATCTCCTTGATGAGATTCTCTATCATTGAACTTTTGGTACTACTCAATTGGCTTCCTTTGAACAACATATTATCATGGATCATGAACTCTAGCCACTTTTTCCTATCAAGTGTAATAGGTTTTGTACAAGCCTTCCACACATTACCAAAATTAGGATCATCTAGATACAAAGTACTAAGTTGCTTGAACCCAAGTTCCTTGAACCCAACCACCTTTATCTACATTTCTGTCAACATAAGGTGTCTTAGACTAAGAGCATCTACAAGTTTGTTAGACTTCCCACTCTCGTGCTTCAAAATAAATGTATAACTCTGCAAAAACTCAACCCACCTCAAATTTCTTTGGTTCAATTTTCTTTGACTATTTAAATATTGAAAAGCTTGATGATCAATATACAAAACAAACTCCTTAGGAAGAAGATAGTGTCTCCACTTCTTCAATGCTTAAACTATAGCATAAAATGCCTTATCATAAACATAATATTTTCTTTTTGCATCATTCAATGTCTCACTAAAATAAGCAACAAGTCTACCTTCTTGGATCAAAATAGCTCCTATTGCAGTACCGCTAGCATCACAATCTACTTGAAAAACCTTGTTAAAATCTAGAAATGTTAAAATAGGTTTCTCAATAACTTTTTGTTTCAAAAAATTAAAACTCTTATTTTATCCTACAGTCCACTTAAATTATTTCCTATCCCCTCTCATTGTTTCAATCAAGGGTCCACAAATACTGCTAAAACATCTTATGAACTTTTTATAAAAACTAGCCAGTCCATGAAAAGATCTTACCTCTATCACACTCCTTAGAGTAGGCCATTCAAGGATAGTCTTCACTTTCTCTGGGTCCATTTTCATACCTTCTAGTAAGACTATAAATCCTAGGTACACCAACTCCTTTACAAAAATGCACTTCTTTAGGTTTATCAGCAACTTTTCTTCCCTCAACTTATCAAACACCTTTCTAATATGAATCAAATGTTCTTCAAATTTCTTACTAAAGATCAAAATACCATATAGGTAAATAATGAAAAACTTACCCAAAAAATCCTTTGGTACCTTATTCATGAGCCTCATGAAAGTTCTTGGTGCATTGGTTAGCCCAAAAGGCATGACTAACCACTCATATAGTCATTCCCTTGTCTTGATACAAATCTAATGGTACCTACTCTTCAGATCTATCTTTGTAAAATACTCAGTCCCACTCAAATAGTCCATAATATCATCCATCCTCGGAAATGGAAATTTGCACTTGATTGTGATATTGTTGATAGCATGAGAATCTGTGCACATCCTCCATTCTCCATTCTTCTTTGGTGCTAACATGACTGGTACAACATATGGACTCAGACTCTCTCAAATCAACTCTTGCAACAACTCATGAACTTTTATGTTCAACTCTTCACTTTCTACTAGTGTCATTTTGTGTGCTACCTTATTTGTAAAATTGGCTCCTACAATCAAATCCATCTTGTGATTGATCTTCCTTATTGGGGGCAATCCATTAGATACATTATCTAACACAATATTGGAAAATTCTTCCAACATATCTACAACTTCTACAAGTACCTCCTCTACTTCTTCTTTACTATCTTTTGGAGTTATAGAAAAACACATATACCCATGCTTCATACCTTTGACAAACTATTTTCCATCAACGAAACATATTCTAGCAACACATATACATTTTCTTCTTTCTTCTTCAATAGCTTCAACTTATGTTTCACTCCATCCTTGGTTAGAGTGTAGGTATTTTATCGCCCATCATGTATATCATGCCTAACAAACTGCCATAGCCTACCCAAGAACATATGAAATATGTCCATAGGAATGATATCATAAAGTACCTCATCCTAGTAGCTTCCAATCTTCAACTTTACTAAACATTTCTCATTGACCATGACCTTGTGGTCATCTTGCACCCAAGCAATCCATCTATCTCTTTAGCTTCAACTTTGTGACCATCATTTCTGGCACTAGTTTGTTAGTACTTCCACCATCAATGATAGCATCACAACACTTATATCCACATTTGCACCTAGTGTGAAATAAATGCCTCCTTTGAATAGGTTCATTCTCACCATTTAGCAGGACTCTTCTATTAACTAGGAATTCTCCTCTTCTAGCATCTTTAAAATTTGATGATATGGCATCTTCATCAACATGTACAACTCTAGCCTGGCCTTCAGTTCTTTGATCTATTCTTCCTTGGCGCTTGGAACGTTCAAATTCTCTATGCCCATCTTCTTCACAATGAAAACATTTTCCACAAAAGCCTCCTCTTCCAAATTCTTATCTTCTGCCTCTTCCTCTCTGATCTCTATTATTTTGATCATGAAAGTGATTGGAATTATTTCCCCTCTTGTTCTAACTACTACTTCTAGCCTCATCCTTTTTCTTTTGATTATCATTTCAGCCACCATAAGATCATCCACTAAATCTTCCACCGTGACCTCTTCCACTATTCTTGTTGTCAAACTTCTTGCTTAGTTTCTCCTTAGCTCTTAGCAAAAACTGGCATGCCTCCTTAATACTATTCATTTGAACTAGATTCATCTCATCTCGAATACTTGGCCTTAACCCATTAAGATAATGGGCCACTTTCTTCTTACAAGCTTCTACATGGATGGTTCTAATGAGAACTCAGTAGAACTCTTCGGTATAATCTTGAACAAATTTTCCTACTTGCTTCAACCCTTGCATTTTCTTCAACAGATCAAGCTCATAATCCATAGGAATGAATTGTCACTTTAGTTTAGCTATCATCCGATCCCATTTGGTGATTTTCTCCATTCCCATTCTATTTTGCTCCAACTGAATCTCCTGCCACTAGATATTTGCATGTCCCTTTAGTTTCACCTTTGTAAACTCAACCCTGTCAGGATCATCAATATCTCCATACTCAAAATACTTCTCTAGTTCATTGATCCAATTGGTCAACTCCTTTAGGTTAAGATTTCTTGAAAATGTGAAACCTCAAACTTAGGTCTTTTTCCAAACTTGGAGATGGCCTTAAAAAGCCTCTCTTCCTTTGGGTTTAGAACTACCTCTACTTTGGCATTTTCTTCTTCTTCACCCTCATCCTCTTTTTAATCCCTTATGGTAAGATTTATTCATTTTCCTTTCATTTGTCTTTGTAGGGCTCTAAAACCCTTAGGTGTAACACGTACAACCCTTCCACCACACTCTCTTCATGGAGGCATTTTTGTGCTTCTGCTAAAACAATAGTGCAAACTACCTCACAATCAGTGATCTATCTACATGCTCAGCCCAAATTACAATTCTTGTGTCTCATAGTCAGTGATTTGTCCACACATTCAAGAACTCTAGCTCTTATACCACTTGATGAAGGGTGCTCCCTTTAATATCATAAGCACATAACAAAAATAATGAAATAACAACAAATGCAAGAACAAAATATGGGCTTCTTAGTATCGCCACTAATGTGAAATTGTAGAATTCACAAACACAATATGCTAATACATTTGGGTACCTTCATTACAATAATCTACAAGACTAAGAAATGAACTACCACCTAGATTGGTTCTAGACAAAGTTTGAGCCTTTATTAAATAGGCAATTTTATCTTGCCCACGAAGGTTCTAGACACTCAAATTTAATACCTAGGGCTGATAGACCCTAACAAAACATATAGAGTTAGCCAAGAATGTCTTTGACAAGTTATTTTAAAAAATTTAGGTAGCCCAACTTTGAAAGGCCATAACTCTCGAATTGTTGCTCTGATTGGCTATTATAACCACTTTTCAAAAATGTCAGCTTATGATCTACATGTTTGGAA
Organism: Cupressus sempervirens; assembly: GCA_028749045.1. Lineage (NCBI taxonomy): Eukaryota > Viridiplantae > Streptophyta > Pinopsida > Cupressales > Cupressaceae > Cupressus > Cupressus sempervirens. The sequence goes on along the minus strand of CM053790.1, from coordinate 5,640,944 downwards.
CCATGCAAGTGCCCTTCCTTCAAGTTTTTGAACCTCATATGGGGCCTCTAAAGCCTTCAAAACTGAGTTCAAATATTTTTCTCCAAAATTTTCCACCAAAAATCCACAGTAACTTTTCTGATAATTAAGCTGGAGTAATGAGATTTTTACGGTAGGCTTATAATTCTAAAATGAATGTTCATGTAGAAAATCATAACATTCTGAGATTGTATGACAAACTTACTTAAAATAGTAACCCCCTTATCTACTAGTCGCTATTAAAATAGAAAAGGCTAAAAATAAAAATATTTTTGGGTGATGCAAGATTTCTCTTACACCCAAGATGTTCCTACATCACTATACTTAAACTTACTATAGCTACTAGCTATCAAATTATCATAAATATACAAAAAAATTGCCCTCTTAATAATTCTAGGCATAAACAAAGTCCATTAACTAATAACATAATAAGCCCAATGGGTCAAACAGTAACATATAAATAGAAGCAACAAAAAGAAAAGACAAGGGGCTAGGAGCTAACCCTCCTTCTTTTGGTTGTTTGAGTTCTCCAGTAGAAGCCTCTACTAATCATCTATCAAGAAGCCATACAACAAGTGGGTGGTCTCCATGTCCTTAGTGTCCTTGCTCTCCTCTTGCCCATCTTGTAGAAGATGGAGGGTAGTCACAGTAAAATGCATCACATGGACAAACAAATTGGCCACCCTATTGAACTTGTCCTCCAAGTCCTCATTCTTTTTTATCAGGTTGGTAATGGACTCCTCCAACTTGGAAAAATCTTGATAAATAGGAGGATGGTTTCCATAAGTGGCATGTTTCACAGTCTTATCCTCATTCCAATTGTGACCTCCCATGTACTTTTCATCCTAGACCTTTTTATTCTCAATCCCATAGTTTTGAGCTTCCAGGTCTAAAACCCTAATGGGGGAGGTAATTATCCCTTGATCACCCATATCATCCTCTTTCCTAGAATTAGTGGTGTTGGCCTCAATATTGAAAGTATCTAGCACCCTAGAAGGCATAGGACTATCCTAACCACCTTTAATTATCTCCTCATTCCCTCACTATCCATCTTCTCATCATCCTATTCACCATATTTCTCCTAGTGGCTATCATTTCTAGTCTAGGGCCCCCTTTCTTTCCAAAGTTCTTCATAGATTCAAAACTAGTCATTTGTCCTTTCCAGGAGGGGTTGAGTGCTGCTTGTCTCTTAGTGTTTTGCTAGACCTATGGGTTTCCTTCCTAGCCATATCTTCAATAATTTCCACATCCAACACCTCTATTTTTTCCATTTTAACCTTCCTTATACTGATAGAGGACACCTTATCATCCCAGGTTATTTTAGAAGGGGGCAAAGTCTAGAAAACCTTAGTAATCTTGAGTAGAGAAGGGACTAGGCTAGGAATCTAAGGGTTGAGACCTTTTGTAAAAATTAAATAGGAAAAATAGCCTTCTTCTTTCTTTTTGTGCATATTCCAAACACAATCCTCCATAGAATGCATAAGTGGGTAAGGAAAATAAATGCTTATGTATTCCTAACGTGGTTGAGAATGGGAAAATGATAACAATACCTATCTTACATGGTGATATACCTCATAATCATGTACCAGACCATGTCCCAAGGTTTTGGCAGTTGCTCATGAGAAAACCCACCATGGAAACAAACATGAACCTCATTAGGTAGGAAAACTTTCCTCAGGCTTGTCTCTTCTACTACTCTCAATTGCTTCCTCTAGTTTTTTCCTTCCATAACTAGACCAGTGGTGTTAGAGATAAACTCATCTATAATTTCAAATGAGACTCCATGCATAGTTACTCAACAGGTCTTCCCTAAGTCTATATATTAACATGAGACTCTCTCATTGTGACCTTTAATGCATTCCATAAATGAAATTAAATCACCTTCCCCCAAGTAAGTCCATGTCACTTTATCCTTTCTAATAACTTCTTCAATTGTAAGTGGCTCAATCTGAGCATTATCATTCTCCATAGCTTTGTCATTGCTAATATTCACCACTAATTCATACATAGCTTCCATCATCTCCTTGGAAAGGATACTAAAGAAACCAAGGAAAATGTATAGATAACCAAGACAAATACCTATCCCTTCAAGATTGTAAAATTGATTGATAATAGTGGCAATTGTGGTTTGATTATACTTGAAATGTTTGCATATGAAACTAAGATAATAAATGCTTTCTTCATGACACCACCTCCCCTTTTAATAATTATTCTATAAAAATAGTTGCCAAGAGTTAGAAAGGCCCATCCTTTGGGGTTGAAACAAATCACATCATATATTGCCTTGGGTTATGGACCTACTCCTGGTATGAAGTCTCATAATTAGGATATTGATTAGAAAGGTTTTCTAATTTAAAATCAATGTCCAAAATTCCCTTTCCTTAGAAATCAATATCATAAATCTGACTCCCACCAAACGCTTGCTCAAATTGGTCATTATTACATTAAAAGATTTTTCTTTTTGAACAAGCATTAAAATTGTTTTTAGAAGATCATACTCCCTTTCCTAGATCTTTTGATTGCTAACACCATGTCTGTACACCACCAGGTTGTCCGCCACATGGTTTCCCTTGTGGTACTCATTGTGTATGATGGTCTTAATAAATATATTTAATAATATTTGAGCATCCCTTATAATCATTGTAACATGCCAACTCATCTTAGAAACCCCTTTAATGGTGTCAATGACTAGCATTCAGTCACCCTCAAACACAAAATATTGAATGCCAAGATTAATAGCTATCTCCAACCCCCATAGTAGACCCATTTCTTCTACCTCATTGCTAAATACTTTACCATAGTTACCTACATTACCATTTCTCCTAGATTTTTCAAAATTGAATTTCCACCAATTTATCACTAGAGGCTTCCATCTGGTATCCTTCCTTTTTAGGGACTTTGTATTGTCCAATTTCTCCACAAGGTGAAATATATCCCAAATCTCTGCCATATCTTATCTAGTTGTATAGGGGGATTGGGAGTGGGGGGTTCCATTTCCAGTTTAGCATGCATTCCCTAATAAGAACCATATTTATTCAGGAAACCACCACTGGAGGGTATATTTCTCTGTGAATATGTGGTTTTTTTCCCTTTCATATGTTCCAACAAATATAAGGAGGGATTTCTTTCCATAGAATTTCAATAAGGGTGTGACAAAAAGGACAATTATAGTTTAGAATAAATTGTTTTGCCTCACAGTTGAACACCCAACTAATCTCTATCTGATTAAATAAGCTCCTCTCCCAAATCTAAGCCAAATAGGAATAATGGATTAGGAGGTGAGAAATAGTATCCTCCTCACAAGTATACAAAACACACCTATTAGCCATTTGGAAGTTGCGATTTTGGAGGTTATCAATTGTGATAATACTATTATGCATAATAGACTACTAGAAAAAATTAATCTTGGGTAGGTAATGAGATTGCCACGCATACCTCCAACTTTTTGAGGAACATCCTTGTCCAACAATACTATGATAAGCTGACCTCACACTGAAGTATCCCCATGAATTTCTATCCCAAATCGATTCATCTCTATCCAGGAAGGATGGGTTATGAGTTTCTTTCAAGAGGCTCCCTATCTCTTCATATAATAACTTCTCCATAAGGTTTATATTTCTTAGATTGGGGACATTCCATTTTCCATTATCAACATAATTGAGAACCTCGATCCCATAGTTAGTCATAGCACAATCCTTAAAAGAATTAAATTAGTGTCAATTAGTACCTCCACCTATCTTCCCAAAATTAGATGAGGTTCTCATCCCCATTTTTCCATATGATTCCTCCCCTTAAATGCTTCTTATTCTTGACAATGTTTCTCCAGATCCTTGATCCAATCAGTAGACCATCATTGTTTAACACCTGATTGAAAGGTCTTCCTCGCAAGTATTTGGCTCTCAATATTTTGCACCATCTCATCGAGTCCTGAGCCAATCTCCATCTCATCTTAGTCACAAGAGCCTTATTTCAGTCACCTATTCTCCTCAAATTCAAGCCCCCTTAAGATTTTGGTTTATAGATCTTCTCCCATCTCACAAGACTCATTCTCATTGGAAGAACTATCTAGAATAATTGTCTTGCATTATCACTTCAGCAGTTGCAGTCAATCGGACATCCATCTAAACATCCACCAACCCCCAACCCCTTATAATAATAGGGGTAGGGCCTTAGAATAGTAGGGGTTTGCCCAACTAAGTAAGTTATTCGGGGTCAACCCTTCATTTTTATGATTTTCGCGTACCCTTTCCATAGATAGTAGAGAGCCCATAGATAGTAGGGCATCAGGCATCTATCACACTAATGCATGAGTCTGCTCACATCGATCTAGCATTGGACATCACAATTTAGTTAAGTTAGTCATATTACATATAGAATCCCCTACAATTCTATGGGCTCTCTATCATGAGTAGGACCGAACCCATGGAGATTATAAACAAAAGGAGTTCAAGTTGGTTAATATAGTTGATCGAATGTAGGTGCATTGGGTGGGCAGTGAGAATCTCTGCCCTCGAATACTACTCTTTTGTTCCACCTAGCATCTCATCTATCCTAGCTATCTGCATTGCAAATCATAGTCTCTTTTTCCTCCATACTTGAACATACAAATTTCCACTAAATTTTCTCCACAATGCCCCTTACCCAACTTGAGATCTTTAATAGGGATAGGAAGTAGATCAGGGTCCCCTGAAGAGAGGCAAAAATGAGTTGAAGTTTGTAGCATTACTAAGCACCTTGCCTTTCCAAGCCACCAAATTTATTTGCATTCTTTCAACAACCATATTCCAAAATTGAGAGTTAACTTCTTTCACCTTGAGGGGTGGGCCAAGGTAGGTGTCAGGGAGGGACACAACATGGCAATTTAATTCCCTCGTTATCTGTTGTTGAAGGCCCATCTCCATATTGAAGAAATATATATTTCTCTTCTGATAATTAATGTGATGTCCAAATACTTTTGCAATTTGATTCAACATTTTATTCTAGGCTTTGGCCTCCCTTCTAGAGGATAAACCATATAGAAAAGTATCGTCAACATATTTTTGTAGAACCTCTAAAGGTAGAGAAGTTATCAGTTTAACTCCCACAATCTTACCTTGGGTAGCCATAGAAAGGAGGCTCCTCCTAATAATTTATGCTACCATAATAAATAAATAAGGTGATAAGGGGTCTCATTGTTGTAGCACCCTCTTAGCTTTGAAAATTTATCTTAAGGACCCATTGGTTAAGACCAAAAATTAAAATGAATTAATCATATCCCCAATTAAAGAAATAAATCTCTCCCCAAGTTATAAGATTTTGAGATATCTAACTTCAAATCCATACCTATATTACCACTCTTCTCCTTTGAATATAGGACCTCATGGGAGGTTGTTACCGTGTCCATAATTTGACACCTAGGGATAAAACCATTATGGGTAGGACTACTGAATTTATCCAGAACAGGCTTTATGCAATTCACTAATACCTTGGATAGGATCTTATAAATGGTATTACACAAACTAATTGGTCTAAATTCCTCCAAATTAGTAGGTTCACCAACTTTGGAAATCAGAAAAAGATAAGTTTGGTTGAGTTCCTTAAGGATTTTATTAGTCCTAATGAAATCAAAAGTAGCATGCACTAGGGCATACTTGATAGTATCCCAAAATCCTGGAAGAAGGTCCGGAGGAAGCCATCTAGTCTTGGGGATTTAAAAGTTCCCATGGAAAAAATTATTTCTCTTACCTCCTCCTTAGAAAATATTTTATTCAATTATTGATTTTTCCTATCATCAACTGCCTATAATAAGAAGGTTCATTCTAGAGAGTTTCAAGTTGGAAATCTTATATTTAGAGAAAAATTGAAAAATTGGCAAACAAAGAATAGAGGGGCGAGTTCAAACCTAATTGGTTGGTTCCTTATATAGTCATTACAACATTTGGATCTTGTGCATATCATCCCTCTACACCTAAGGGAGAAAAACTCTCTGAGCCCATTAGTATATTACACCTCAAGAATTTATATGCTTAGTGATTTTTCTACTCAACACTTGTACATAGCTTATGATCTTGAAAAAAAAATCCTTAAAAAGGAAAAATGTCTTGAAAAAATGATCATCTTAGTGAAAACCTAGAAAAACATGAAGGTCAATTTGTTTATTAATGACTTAACACTTAGTTAGTTTCATTGCTACCAATATCTATAGTTGCTATCAAGATTATCATTCTTTTAGCAATGCTAACAAAGTGTTTTAGTTACTACAAAGCTAAATAGTCAGATTGTAGTACATGTCGAGCTTCATAGTATCTACCAAGAATCTAAGATAGTTTATAATATTTCCTAATTTTAGCTAAGTCTACCGAGCTTTCTAGTACAAGTGATGAAGATCTTAATGTTAACCAAGTGAGTTCATTATTAACTAAGGATCATGGTGTCAACTGAGCATTTCAACATCTACCAGGTTTCTTAGTGTTCACCGAGTCATATAGTGTTGACCAAGTTCCTACTAATCGAAGTGATTAGTATGGACCAAGCTTCAACATCAATTGAGTGCCAAAGTATGCCAAGAGTTGATAGTGTTGTCAAGTGTCAAAACATCACCAAGTTGTCTTCAAAACCTAAGTTACAGCAATAGACTAACTTTGTGAATTATGATGAATTTGGTATTGTGGCCGACTCTAGCAAGTAATTAAGCATATTGATCTATATGTACTGTATTGTATCATATCCAAAAGTAATAAAGTAATAAGTATGTGAAGAAGTAAGAAGCATATGAGTGCAAATTGAAGAAGGCTACAAGTAGTATAAGATATAGCAAAGACTTATCTACCACAACCAGGTGATCATTATAATTCAAGGAATCTCATTCAGAAAATCAAAGTTGTAAGTTAGATATTAATCATTGGTTCATCCTAATAGGTTCATCAGTCAAATCCTCTAACAAGGTGACCTTAACAATATTATTCCAAATCTTCTAACAGAGTGCATACTTCACTGGATGTTTGTAAATCCTCTAACAAGGTGGATCGAATAATCCTTATTGCTCCTAACAAGGAAGATCACTAGAAGTGGTCAATTGTAAGCCTTAACAGGCCAACTTTATACTACAGTACTAAAGTTTGTGGGTATCATCCCCATCCCAATTTTACTTTCTATTTGGAAGGTTTATGGGTCACCATATCTTGTGTCAAAGTGTTATGAATATTTTATTCCTTTCATTCTTTCATCCGTGCAATTAGATTAGGATAATATATGAAGGATTAATTGGTGAAGTAAGTTTAAAAAAATATCGGTTCTTGATTCACCCTCCCCTCTCAGTAACCTAGCCTACCTTAAATTTCCAACAATTGATATCAGAGCTTTTGGTTCTCACATCAAAAGTTTAACAACTTGAGAAAAGATCAGAGGTGATGGAGGTATACATGCTACAAAAGGCTATTAAGAATGAAAATTTGGATCTGGAATTAGCCATTAGAAAACTAAAGAAAGCAAAGGAGCAACTCTCTCAATCCTTGCAAAGATGGAAAGATCTTATAGCATAAATGAATGGAAATCTCTATATTAAAGAAAGAATTGAATATTTATGCTAAGAAAGAAATTCAAATGAAGTTGATGCAACAATCAAAGACCTACTTGAGAGGAATCTCAATCTTCAAGAAGAAGTCAAAAAGTTGAAAAGAGGATAAGAAATTCAACCAGTTAGATTATGTGAAGTCATGGAACAAAAAGATAAATCCAATGAAGTAATAGAAGAAAAAGACAATGAAATTAATCAACTATATCTTCAACAAACAAATCTAATTGATCAACTCAATGATGCAAATCAAGATCTTATCAACTTGAGGACAAAAAATGAAAGATTGAAGAATGATCTCAGCATAGAGAAGCATATCAATGAGAGGATAACGAATTCACAAGAAATCATGAATCAGTTGGATAAGAAAACTCAATTCAGACATAAAGGTAAATTTGGATTAGGATATACATAGGAAGGTGAATCATCTCAGCAAGAAGCTCAAAAGAAAAAAAGGCCTACATGTAGTCATTGTGGAAAAATAGGTCATACATCAAACAAGTGTTGGAGCAATGGTAAATCAAAGTTTAGTGGGAAGTGTTATAGTTGCAAAAAAAATAGGACATAGAGCAAGTGAATGCACAAAGAAAACTAAGTTTGAAGAAAAGTGTCACAATTGCAACAAACAATGATACAAATCTTTAGAATGTAGAACCAAGAAGTGCAATCTAGTAGAGAAAATTGTGAAAGCAATATTTGGCTGGGACTACAATACATGGTGGAGATGTCACTATTGTGGTGATTTTGGACACATTAGAGAAAACTACAAAAAATCATCACACAAGGAAGAGAGATACTAGAGATGTTTTGTATGTACAAAACTTGGACATATTTCCAAGAACTAAATCAACAGAGGAAGAATTGAAGATGAAAAGAAAGCAAAGGATGATAATATCATAAAACAAATGAGGCAACAATGGGTACATAAATCTTTAGAGAATGCAAGCCAAAGCCATAAAACTATTGACACCCAAGTCAATGAGTTAGGTGACTCAACCATTTCAACCTAGTTCTATATGGAGATTACTAGAACTAAGATTCAAAAGAATACATCTCATAACAGTTCCAATCAGAAAGTATAAGATCCATATCAGTATTCAAGATACATAAGGATCACTGAGTAGTGATGATAGCTAAAGACTTTACCAAGCAAGGTTGGGTTGCAAGACCTTACTGAGCAAGGTCGTGTTGCATGTCCTTACCAAGTTCCAGATTTAGATTTCAAGTTAGTGACTCTACTAAGTACCAATTTCAAATCAAGTGGTGGTAGTTACTACTGAGTCAAGAGACTTTTCTAAGTTGAAGGTGTCTTTTGAGCAATAAAGATCAAACTAAGTGGAGGATAGTCTATCATCGAGAGAACATTGTACCAAGAATTAATGGCCCATGGTATAGATTGATTTTTTTTAAAAGGAGGAAATGCATCAAATCATTTCACTGCAAATATCTAGAGCTAAGAGTGAAGAGAAATTTAGAGCCCCCGAGCAATTTGAAGCAGTAATTGGTGAAGATTATTTTCATGTTCAAGAATTAACTGAGTGAATGGTGTCTTCAAGAAGCAAAGTGAAAAAGGGTTCAGAGATGTTGATTCATGGAGTGGATTGCAAGGCTCCCACATTCAAATTGACCCTAGCTATAGCAGAAGAACTTGACACAGTTGGAGCACAGTCACAAATTCCTCTGAAGGTACTTCTACTTCATGACATTAGGTCATTTTATCACTATTCAATTCAAGAGCTTGGAACCCTAGAAATGAACCATGATTCAATGAATTGTGTGTAGATGGTTCTTTAAAACCTAAGCATGTACGTTTGGAGATGAAGGGTTTGACACACATTATGCATATGTCATGAGATTTCCAAGGGAAATAGGTCAAATATATCCTAAGCAGTTTTCACAAAATGTATTTGTGGTTGGATCACCCTATCTAGATTACAAAGGAGATGATACATAGGATTATCGAGTTGTCAATGTTAAGCAAGGCAAAAACCATGAAAACCCTAGGTTGGGTTGAATTAGCAAAGAGAACTCTTTCCGAGTGGGATTGCATAGGAATGAAGCTTAACAATGTGAAAGTCATAGAAATCAAGTTTGGAATACATGTTTTTGCACATAAGATATGTAGCTTGAGAAAACTAAACATCATTCCCTGTGAAGCAATTGATCTAGCACTGAAGGTGGTGAATTTATCTTTTGACTTTTATGGGCTACTGTTGAGTCAATTGGGAAAAAATATGGAGAGTATCCAAGTCTCCAAGAATAATCTGTGTAAGTTTGATTCTTTTGAACCTTTTTTTTTATGTACAAATTTTTTTCCCTTCTAAAGGAACCATGGTATCGAAGAAAGATACACCTATATTGTATCAAAGTAATGAGTTCACAGCAAAGATGGAAGAAATTTTTGAAAGTTTAATGGATGCCTACTTTGAAACATTTAAAGAGAAAATGCAGGGCAGATATAGGATTCCTAAGAAAGTAGTAGAAGACTATGAGTAGGATATTTGTTTTCTAGTAGACCGTGACAAGGTTCACATCCAAGCAGTCAGGCCGAGAGTGGCATCGATAAAACCTTTGAGTTATGAGGTTAATATTGATGACACCAAATATATTATTGAGGCTCTTCTGAATGAGCTTGTGGATCCTAGGGCTCAATACTTTGGAACATATGAGGAGGCAAAGGCCAAGATCGAACTTGAAATCAAGTTGCCCAGTAATGAATAGAGGAAGAAAGAGGATAGAGAAAAACATGAAGAACACCAAGTCATCAAGCTCTCCTCTAATGCTTACTGAAGGTAAGGGAGATGACATAGTGGAAGATGAAGATGAAGAGGAGAATGTAAAGGAAGAAGAACTTGAAGAAGAGGAGCCTCCCAAGAAGAAAGGGAACATTATAATAACAAAGCCTACAAAGTTTTCCTCTGGTGTGTTCACAAGGAGATCCACCAAATCTAGGAGGAAACTGAAGTTGGGTGATGATGATGAAGTATATCATATCATACTTTAGAGGACTATCCCTGCTTTTGAAGAGAGGTTGAAAAGACTAGAAGGAGGAGGAGGCATCCTTCAAATCACTTAATTATGACACCAAGAGTACAATAGAGAAGAAACAGATTGAAGATGCCCCAGTGGCAAAAATGGAAAAATGGAAGTATTCCCCTCATGAACTGGTCAAACAAGTTCCTAAAAATATCCTAAAAGAAGTTACACTAGTTTCGAAAAATGCACTCAATGTTGCCAAGGACATCAAAGAATGGACCTTGAGGCAATTTATGTTTAATATGTTAGACAAGGAAGTGAGGGAATCATTGAAGAAAAATGAGTAGAAGCTTACTCCAAAATTGAATGCATTTTTTATCATGTCAAAGGATATAAAGTATGTCATGAAATCTAATACTATTTCATGGAAACAAAATATGGGTTGCACAAGCCTAGTGACCATGTTGTGCAAATTGATGATAAGGATGGTGAAGAAGATGACATGGAACAAGATGCAGAAATAAGTGATGATGAAATAGAAAATGTAGATATTAATGATGTCAATGAGGAAGAAGAACAAGAAGCTATAAGAGGAAGCCTTCCAGAAATTCAGAGTATTGAGGATATTGATGTAGAAAAGATAGCGGCAAAGGTTATAACCTCCCTTCGTCATTCTCTAAGAAAAGCCTTTGTGCAATCTAGCTTAGAGAAGGTTTCTACCAATTTGGATGAGGTTAAAACTAGATCACCAAGCACCCAACCAATCTCTAGAGTAGCATTACCGAGTACTTTAATGAGTGAAGTGTCTAACACTTCATCTATTGAGCAACAAGCTCAAATCATCCCAGCATTAGGCTCTACCAAGAAACAACAAGGTATTCCTATTGTTAGTGTTATTTCTACTATTCCTACATTTGTTTATGTTTCTACTATTTCCACTATTGTTTCCACCATGTGACTAGTGCAATGATAGCTGGGACTTAGTCTCAACCAAGCACTGAAGTTTTGAATAAAGGAAAAGAAAATGTTTCCTCTATTATTCATAAGGAAAAGGGTCAAGAGGTTGAAACCTCTAAGGAAGATATTGATCTAGAGGAGGACATTGTAATACCAGATTGGGATCTTTCCAATCTGACTCTTGATTAGATGGATACCCTTGGTGAGTTCTGGAAGAAAAGAGCAAGGTAGAAAAATCTCAAAGAGGAAAATAAAAAGAAAAACCAAGTACTTGAAGATATCAAGAGAATATTTATTGATGCTCTAAGCATTGAGGTTAATGAGAAACAACCTATTTTGGATCAACTGGTTGAAATTGTCTAAAAATACAATGAAGAACTTAATGGAAAATAAAAACTTCTACAAAAGACAAAAAGAAAATTTGAAAACAAAGTTTTGGAGCAAGTCATACAAAAGATAGCTATTGATCAAGTAGAATTATCTACTATTCTTACTAAACTTGAAACATATGTAAATAATGTTGTTTATTTGTTTGTCAAGTTGAGTGACACATCTGTGTTTACTAAGAAGATTAAGGATAAACTATCCAAGATAGATGAAGATATGAAGGCAAGTGCACATCAATTGTCACTTGATCCTAGTTGTAGTTCTCACATTTTACAAAGATCAGGTACTTGACAGATCTTTATGCATAATTACTAAGGGAGGAAGCCAAAATAAAGGAAACACTTGTAGAAATTCATGGTAGGATTCTTCCAAACATGGATGCATTATAAAAGCACATTGCACATGCAAAGACACTAATCCATGACAATAACTTATCCATAGTTGACCGTATGATAAAACTTTTAACAGAAGTGCAAATAGTCTTGCATGCATCCAAGGTATTGCATGAGAATTGAGACAAGACCATGATAATCATTTTGGAGGTACATAGTGATTTCTTGCCACATTTTGGTATTAACTTGTAAATATTCTACACCTTTGGCATTTATGTCAAAAAGGGGGAGAAGATTATTTGTATAAAAGGAAAATATTATCATACTCCAGATATATATATATATATATATATATATATATATATATATATATATGAGGAAGTAGTAATATGGAAACATTTGTATAGATTAGCAAAAAAATATGTTTACAAAAGCAATTTTGAAAAATAAAAATAAAAATAGAGTAAAAATAGAGTAAGACATTACTGAGCTACAACAGTAGTGAGTAGTCAAAACCGAGTTGAAGATCTAGATTGTTGACTAAGGGATTTTTGACTTGCAATTTTGAGAATTCATATTTTTGGTATGATAAGTATTTTTGTCACTAATGCCAAATATTTTTGACATGAAGGTCAATTTGTCTATTAGTGAATTAACACTTAGTTAATTGGTTTCATTGCTACCGAGATCTATAGTTGCTATCAAGCTCATCATTCTTCTAGCAGTGTTAACCAATTGTTTCAATTTCTACTGAGCTAAATAGTTAGATTGTAGTTCATGTTGAGCTTCATAGTATCGACCAATTATCTAAGAAAGTTTATAGTATTGCCCAAATGTAGTAGAGTCTACCGAGCTTTCCAGTACAAGTGATAAAGATCTTAGTGTTAACCAAGTGAATTCAGTGTTGACTGAGCATCATAGTGTCAATCGAGCATTTTAGTATCTACTAAGTTTCTCAATGTTCACTAAGTCATATAGTGTTGACTGAGTTCTTGCTACTTGAAGTGATTAGTATGGACCAAGCTTCAATGTCAACCAAGTGACAGATTCTGTTGAGTGTTGACAATGTTTGTCAAGCGTTAGAACATCACTAAGTTGTCTTCAGAACCTGAGTTACAAAAATGGCTTGACTTTGTGAATTATGATGAATTTGGTATTGTAGCCGAATCCAACAAGTAATTAGGTGGATTGGTATATATGTAAAGTATTATATCATATCCAAAATTAATAAAGTAATAAGTATGTGAAGAATTAAGAAGCATATGAATGTGAACTAAAGAATGCTAGAAGAAGTATAATGTATAGCAGAGACTTATTTATCACAGTTAGGTGATCATTGTAATTCAAGGAATCGCGTTAAAAAAATCAAAGTTGCATATCAAAGATCAATCACTGGTTCATCCTAAGAAGTGCATCAGTCAAATCCTCTATCAAGGTGGACTTAACAGTCTTATTCCAAATCTACTAATAGAGTGCATACTTCACTGCATGTTTGTAAATCCTTTAACAAGGTGGACCTAGCAGTCCATATTGCTCTTAATAGGGTAGATCACCAGAAGCAATCAATTGTAAGCTTTAATAGAACAAATTTATACTACAGTACTAAAGCTTGTGGGTATCATCCCCACCCCAGTTTTATTTTCTATTTGGAAGGTTTCTGAGTCACCATATCTTGTGTCAAAGTGTTACGAATTTTTTATTGCTTTCATTCTTTCATAAATGCAATTAGATCAAAATAATATATTAAGGATTAACTGGTGAAGTAAGTTAAAAGTTTTATTGGTTCTTGATTTACCCCTACCCTCTTGATAACCTAACTTACCTTACATTTCCAACAAAGAAACTTTGATGTATCATCAAAAAAATCAAATACCTTAAAAAATAAAAAATAAAATATTAAAAAGTCCTTTAAAAAAATTAAAAACCAAAAGCATGTCCTGCCAAGTTTTGAAAACCTAGAAACATACATTACTTGAGACCCTTGCATCCATGTCTATAAATATATTTCTTGCACTCATGAACTATTGATCTCCTCATGCTTTTCCTTGCCTAGCTTTGAATTTACTCTTGTCTAGGTGTAGGGGGCACAAACTAGGTTGCTTGTTAAGGTTTTCTTTCTACGTCGTAATTTTTTTAGCAGCTCACTAAGCTATATTTTCCAACACTTCCCTTTGACATCAAGTGTTTCTCAATACTTATTTAATACTTTTTCTATAGTCTAGGATGTCATGATACTTCTCATGGGTAGACTTGAGTCCTAAAGATACATTCAATTTCACATGCACTTAAACTAAACATTGGTTGAGACCTATTGACTTATTTTTCTTTCTATTGTTCATGGTAGTTTCTTTGTTTTCTATTCCCTCCCTTATAGTTTCTCAAGGATTTCATAAACTAGAAGACTGGGGGCAAGGGGGGCATTTTTTCTTTTGCTTTATTCTTAAGGGTATACCTTGTTGATCTTGAGTTACTTGAACATCTTGTTTGTCTTACTTGCCACTTAGAATCCTTAAGGTATCATCCTTGGCTATTTTCTAAAAGTGTGTGCTTATGGTCATCTTGACATTTTCTATCTTGATACATGCATAATCTTGCTACACATTTTTATCACCTCTATACAATTTTCGCAATTTTTCCAACATTACAAATGCAATAGGACAATCTTTAACCTCGTCAAATTCATAATAGTTGAGAGAAGAAGCTATATCAATCATCCTTATATTGTGATCCTTTCCCTCTTTCATCTACTCCATAGTGATAGGTTTAGGTGGTGGAACATATTTGTTTTCCAAGTCGAACAGACTAATTATGTTTGACAGGTGTAGCTTCATCAATTCTTGCCATGTTGAAAAGTTGTCTTTTTTAAGCTTGGGAATCTCCCTTCTGTATGATATCCTAGTCTTTAACTTAGGTCCTTGAAACCTTTCATGTAAGCACCAAATTCTCTGATACCAATTGTTGAAAATGAAGAGTGTACCTGAAAGGGGAGGAGTGAATCAATTACCACAAATATAACTCCCTCTACATAGATGTCCAAACAAAAAATTACAATATTGTTCGGCTTGATTAAGACTAAGATAATATTGTTACTCAGTAAACAAAGTAATCTTGTGGTTATTAATTTATCTTAACCTTTAGTAACTTAGTTGCAGAAACATAAAGCATAAAGAAAATAACATGAAGATAGATAACACTAAGATTTAACATGGAAACCCAATTTGGGAAAACCACCATGCAACTAGTTACAATATTTTTCACTCTTCTAAAGTGAGCCATGTTAGGAGCCAACCCTATTAAAGGTTACAAGACATACTATTAAGTATGACCTTGTTAGAGGATTTAGATCACCCTATTAGGATTGACCTCACTAGAGGTATTCAAACACTTCAATCTTGGAATGTCACCTTGTTAGAGGATTTACAAAATGATTGCTAAGTCAACTTTGTTAAGATTTTTCTTCACTACTACAATGATTAGAAGATAATAGAAATTTGACCCAATTTATGAAGAAACTATCTTTGTTGATTCAGATCTTCATTCTGGCTTGATCTCTTGATCCTTACTCATCAAAATATTGTTTATAACTTATCTTCCACACTTCCTTCTCTACTTTTTCCTTCACTCACATATCCATCTTACTCTATTTTTCACTTGTACATCCCATCCTTACAACTCAATATTTCTTTTATATAATAATCTTTGATAGGTTGGCTTGAATACCCTTTCAAATAATCAATAAACATCCAAATAGTTGGCCTTAATCAATTAATTATTAGATAATTATATTTTTTTGTCACTTAGTCAAGACTAAGATTGAACACTCAGTTAATACTACAAGTCCTTTGATGCCATCAACACTACAAGAAGGATATCCTTTATTATCCAACTGCTTGATTAACATTGAAATGTATTCATTACCCGGCTGCTCAGTCAACACTAAATATGAAAGTTTAATAGTGTAAGTCCTATATTGTTTGGTTAATACTGACATTTCTGTAACATCAATGACAACATACAATTGAAGAATTATTTCCAACACTTCATACTTGTATTATGGTAGTTTTAGTTTAGATTTCCTTTATGCTTTATAGTAGCTCAACTAGTTTAAATAGGAAGGCTTTTAATTCTCATTCTTGTTAGCTTAGTCTACATCTTGCACTCCACTTAGTTTACCTTGCATTTTCACTGCATCAACATTTGAGGATTCTTGGATATTGGCACTCATTGCCTCTACTTTTTAAATCTCTGATTCTATGGTACCCCTTACAAGGGTTGAATAGCTTTGGTTCATTTGAGAACCACCATTCTTCTATTTTTACCCTTGCATGTCATAGATAGAGATCTCTAATTCATCATTCACGGTTCCTAATCAATTAGATGCCTTGGATAGAATGTCATAGAGAACTTGTATGGCACATTTTTTGCACACACTGAGAACCTTAAAAAATATAACCCACCACTTTATCAAAAATGTGTTTATTCATCTTCAGCTCTTGAATGAGGATGGCATCAACCTTATGATAAAAGATTATTTATTTCAAAGAAAATTGCTTCCATGGGCTATTAAGGCCCCTCATATTCCATGTGATGAAATTTATTTTTTACCCTTTTAGATGCCTTCCAAGGTCCTTATTTTCATTGAGATATTTCTTAAGAAGTTGTCTTTGTCCTTGCCACTCTTCTCAGCAACCATTTTTCATCTTTGAACCCACATTCACCTTTTGTTGTCAATGATTTTTCCTTTGAGGTTCCTTCCAACCTTTGTCATTAATGAATGGTGAGAAGAGGGTGGAATTGAGTGAAGAGTCATTCTCAAATGGTGAGGAGACCATTAGAATACCCTTCACAAAGGGGTGGTTCACCCATTTGGTGGATATACATGGTCATCTCTCTGTATTCTCCATGATAATTTGTAGTGTTGAAAAGGGAAGATTTTCCACCAAAAATTTGTCATCGCTTGGTTGGGATAAAGCTTTACCCATTGAAGAGTTATCCTCCTCCTTGAGGGAATAATGAACTACATGTCCTCCACCAGTATCATTTAGTATCTCTCCTTCTCTGAGACAACCAATGGGGTCTTCCCTATTACTAGGTTACTTATAGGAAAAGAGACTAGCTTCTCTATATTTTTTGTAAATAGGTAGTCATCCAATTGATTATCCTACTTCTATGTATCCCCCACAATGGATAGGGTAGGGTTTGGGGCCACCCCTAAGGAGCACCTCAGTTTCATTCTCTAGGAATTTCCTCTTCTATGACCTCCTTCACTTTCATTATCCCATCTTCCTACATTATGGTTATATAGCTAATGACAACATGCCCATACTTCCTTTTTTTTTTACAATAAAAATCTACATTCTCATAACTAGTAATTTGTTTCCAAGTCCCCCACTTTGATTTTAGAGAAATACTTCTTGGGAAAGGTTTGTTTATAGCCACATTGACTAAAAATCTAGAAAACCCAAGCCAAGATTTGTGGAGTGTGATGGTATCCACTTTGATGACATGACCAAAAGAGTCACTTATCCACCTGAAGATTTTCTCATCCCTAAACTCTAAAAGAAAGACCTGGAAGATGGATCCAGATTGGGTCCATTCTATAGAGATTGACGTTGGCATTGAAACTTAGTTTACATTTTTCCAAAGCCAGATGATGCTTACCATAACTCCATATTCCCCTCAAAATAGCTTTGGTCCTCCTCAACAACAATTTTAATAAAAAGAGAGCACCTTCTATAGAGGCTACCTCAACTAATCCTTTTAGTGTCAATTTTTTTGAAATCCATCTCCCAACCATCTCAATGGTAGGTCTAGAGGACATAATCCTACCCACTAAACTTAAAGAGAAAATGTAAGAAATATTTTCCACTACAGAATATAGATGGAGGGTCTTCGGACCATTATCCCCATGTGATGCTATTGGGAAATCCCCAAGTGTGATGCTAGAAATAGATTGTCCCACAAACACACTTTTCTAATTTGGTTTTGGGATTGTAGCATTCCCATTCTTCTCCTAGCTAACTTTCGATGTAGCTCTTTGCAAAAAATCCAAATCATCTAGAAGCCTCGTATCGAGTTATTCCATATTAGGAGAGAGGACATTGAAAGAGGGAAAGGGGTTGCTCAAAATGAATAACCTAGGCTAGAGAAAGAGAAACTTGAACAAGATAGACACATAGCCTCTAGGATAGTACACATGCTCATGAAGAAAAGTATGCTCATAACAAAAAAACCCAAGGCTTTGGGAACACTTATACATATGGATTTGAGAATAAAAATGCTAGTGTTTCCTTTAGCAATCCCTTTGCAAATCATGCATATTTTGGAAATAATGGAAATAACATCCCTCAAAGAACCCCAAGGTCACATGTTGATGGATATGCATTACCACATAGATGCTCATAACCTTCACATCATGAAAGTGAGGTGGACAAATAAGGTACTAGTGAAGACCTCACTAGGTTCCAATAGGATGAATGTCTTCAAAGGCTCATGCTTAAGGCATGATGCTGGAGCACCTCAACCCTAGAACATTATGGAAAATTTCATAACATTGTAATGTCTTAGCTTTTTTAAGCATTTTATGGGATCATGTATAAGAGATGGTTAAATAGATGAAAAGTAGATTATAATGTGTTAAAAGAGTGGGAAAGCTTGAAATAGCATTCTAATTATGAAAGAGTGGGAATATTAGGTAGACAGGTGGTTTTCATAACTACCTTTGAAATCTCCATAAAGAGAGACGTGTAACTGATTAGCAAAAGGAGGAGAATTGATAAAGGATTTGAAGAGATATAGCTAAAAAGAGGGTGTGAATTAAGAGGGAATTCACATGGCTCTCTGGTAGTAGCCAGATAACCATACTTTTGTAGTCTACAAATTAGCATGTAATTGAAATATGTGTTTTTTAATAATGCTTCAGTTTTGTTGAGTATTCTCCTTATCGATTCTTGATTAGTTACTTATGCATTTGGTTACTATTCCTGGATAATTGGTTCCTAAATGGAAGAGCATGATAGTAATATGTTACGGGTTCTTAAGTGGGATTGAATCAAATCAACTAGTTTGCAAATATATTAGTCTCCTCTAATTGTGTTAAAGACTATCAAGCTTTGCTAATGGATTCTGATATGGGTATTCAATTTGTATTTTGTATGTGTCTCAAAAAAAAAAAGGACTCTCAGTATGAGGGCCATAACTTTCAACCAATCATTGGATTTTGATGAGCTTTGGATATGTTGTTTCAAAGCTAACCATCTTCATTGTAGCAATCAAGGATTTTTCATCTAGTTCAAAGTTTATTCATGTTTGAGTCTGGGTCTATCCATAGATAGTGGAAAAAAAAAAAACAATATTTTTATAGAACTTGAACCAGATCATAATATGAAGGAAGCTTGGTTTGGAATCCAACATGCAACAAGCCAAGCATAGCATGGAGTAAGCAAAAGGAATTATCATCTTAATTTCATGTTCTTATATATTTTGAGATAGTTTATCGAGTGTATTTAAGAGGATTTGATGAGTACTCATTGGGAGAGTGAGTTGATGATGCACGAAAATTGGAAAATCTCATATGGGATTGGTTGATAAATTAAAGAAAGTGGAAAGCTTAAATTTTCTCCCTATCAAGGCACTAGAACACAATGGTGATCAACACTTTGTGTATATGACAAAAATAAAGGTTGGATGATACCTCATGACTTTGATGTCCAAAAAATCATCCAAAAGAGAGAACCAATTGAAAGTGAGATCTTGAAGAAGCAAGTCCAAGACATACAAAATCAAGTTGCACACATGCAAATAGAAAAATAAAACTTAAGACATAATATTTAAAACCATATGTGATCTTCCCTTTGAATTTTTTTTTTACATGATGCCATTCCAAGGGATGTAGAGGTTCCCAAATATGATAAATATGGTAGAAATGGTGATCCACATGATCATGTTAGGCAATTTTATGCACTTAGCATGGACCTTACGCAAGAAGACACATATCTCATGAGTCATTTTCCAAGGAGTTTAGATGGACAAGTTGTGGAATGGTTCACTAAGATCTCCACGCCTCTCAAATATTTTGATGACCTTGTGCAACGTTTCATTCAACACTATTCTTACAACATACAACATCCCATAACCATGCACGATTTATGCAACATTAAACAAAAACAAGAGGAATATTTTGTTACCTATTTACGAAGGAGGAGAATATTACATGCTAGATATCTATGACAAATCTCCAAGAATGAGAATATTGATATATTTTTTAACACTCATGTAACTAAGCTATATTAGAACCTTTGAAAAAAGTGTTTATGACATTCAATAATATGATTGAGAGTTCTTATCGCATTGAAGTTGTTTCTATTCAGAAGGGTGAAATAGTGTTGGACAAGGATAAAAATAGAAATGGTAAGTATAAAAACAAGCCTCAGAATAAAAACAAATATGTTGTCAAGGATGAGGTGGTGGATGTTATTGAGACAAAAAAAACCACTTTTCACTTGGCTAATGTTATTCTCAGTACTAAACAACAAGAGGCAACAAAATCTAGTTACTCCAACTAAAAGTATGACAAGCCAAAATTCACAAAGTCCTCCAAACCTAGGTGTAGCTTCACTCCATTGGTTCATTCATATTATGTGATCTTAAAGACATTTATTTTTAATAAGATTATAACATTGCCTAACAAATCGAGACCCTATGACCTTGCCATCAAACCCTCTTGGTGGAGAGATGATCATTTTTGCAATTACCATGGAAATAAGGGTCAGAAAAAAATTATTTTAATAATCTTAAAGATATGATAGAAGATCTCATCGATGGAGGAAAGGTTGTCACTGATGGGTTTGTTAAGAACCGTGATAAAAAAATATTTCAAGGACCCTATACCAAAATACAAACAAGGAGAGACTTCAAAGGCAAACAAAAAGGGTAATGGTGATAAGATAAATTGCACATACACCAATAGTATTAATGTCATAAACATGCTTGAACCTCTTGAGGAAAGTGTCCACATGATTGGGCCCAAATTCAATGAAGAGCCTAACTATGACACAAATGATGAAATTCCCATAGTAGTCTTGATAACTCTTGATTCCTACATACTCTTCAATAAAAATAGGCCTATGATTTCACTTAGGGTAGTAGATTGATATTCTTCCCATCATGAGACACTTAACATTATTACCAGGGCCCAGTCTAAGGTTGTTCCTAGAAGTGGCAGATAACTCTAAGAAGCTTCAACTTCTAAGAAAATACTATTTCAACTATATCCAATTATGATCTTGTGAGTCAGTTGCAATGAACCCCTGCTCAAATATTTATCTTTGAATTTCTAGAGTTATCTCCTTTGCATAAGGAGATCTTAGAAAAAATGTTATGTATAGCTAGTGTTCCTACAAATATTGATGCAAATAAGTTCCAATATATGATGATGAACCATATATCCTTACCACATTACCTTTCATTCTCCAAAGAAGATGAAAAATTGCTTAGCCACCCTCACAACCTTAAATTACACATTAAGGTTCAAATCGATCACACGAGAGTCCAATGAGTATTCATAGTGATGGAACTCTCAAATTTTGAATTTTTATTTATCTCCATTTATGAGATCATACAGGAGACGAATGATGAAGTGGCATTGTAAATATTAGAGAGCTCCATTATTATCTGGACAGAATAAGTTTTGTATTTTGAAATGCATAATAGATTCATATCTTATCTGGATTTTGGTGATAAGCAACATTTTCTAGAACAATAGAAAATTGAGCAAATTGAAGAATAGCGATTAAACCAATGCTGAGTTCAAGAATACAGGTTTAAAAGGATCAGAAAAGCTTTCAAAAGATTTGCAATGGTTTGTGCAACAAAGTTTTATAATTTTAGAGCCAAGTTCTTCAGAAGGAAGATACTAGAGTATTTAGAAGAGCTCAGACAGAAGTAGATCCAAATCACATTCTTTCAAATAACATTCTTGAGAAATTTTTCCTGCACAGTCAGTAATTCTCAACATTGAGTTGCATAAAATGAAAGATGATTTTGGAAGTTAATTGGTGCAAAGTTATTTTGGTGTTAGATGTATATTTAGTTATATTTTCCTTCCAAGGTCATCAGGTGCACCTGTGGACTCGGCTTTTTTCCTATATACAATGAATGGCTGGAAAAATCGCTTATAGCAATCAACTTCCTATCCCAAGGATGATGATCTTCCAACTCTTGCAATTAGTGATCTGCAGTATCATTCTTCAGCAATATAGTCTCATCTCTAGTATGGAATTATGTGCTTACAACAATGACAATAATGATGTATCCAATATCAACATTATATTTTGCAGCAATGATGATGTCTCTGATATGTGTTTAGACTTCTGCAACATAATCATGCTACCCGTATGTGCTTGAAAAGGTATTGGAGATACGTAACCAAGAGCTTGAGCAGGTTGGAGGACAGGATGTCGAACGATTTTTATCCGCCTCAGCCTGTTACGATACATTAAAGGCTTCCATCCTATAGGCGGCTAGGCATATTTCAGAGTAAACGATTTACCAGGTTTAGCATGGTGATTTATTTGCTTAGTTCATGAGAAAATACTGGAGCTTTCCTGCAACAGCGACGTTCATATAACGGATTTTCTTCATCCCGCGTTCAGGAGTCACTGTGTGGACAGATTTTGCCGGAGGAGAGCCATTACAATGTTAATCTTTATTAATTGTTGCCCAGCGGCTTACTTCTGATATGTTTTCTTTTGTTTTGCTGCAGGTATATGCGTTGGAAGTCGTTTCGCGCAGAGATGCAGAGCAGAGCACCCAGGCGAATAGGGATCACAAACTCTGAAAGAGGGGGATATGTCACATACTGGTTCATCAGCGAATGGGCCGAGCGACCAGTTTATTGCTGATGCTAAAGAAGATACTCTTTCTCTTGCCATAGTCTTGGCCAGAGGTCTCGCAATGTTTTGTGCCGTCGGGAATCATATTTTAGCTTGCATAATTGTTAAAATGATTATTTGAGGTATACAAGCGCTTCCGACAGTTGAAGATTTTAGAGGAATAATTAAACTCGCTGGGAACTATTATTTTAAACTTTAAACATTGTTTAGTTTTTTATAAAGGGTCGCAGCGTTTGGACGATAACTGACACCCTTTCCATGTATATAAATATATGTAAAAGACACAACATATGGGGGGATCGAATTCATTGCTCTAAAAACTGATATTGAAACTATTATCTGTAAATCTTCATCAAATACTATTAGATTTTTTCCTTCTAAGGAGAAGTTGGAGACCTGAACAAAGCAAAAGGATTCAGATTTCTTGAGTATTATTTTCAAGCGTTGTATGGATTGGAATGTGTTGAATAGAGCATCAAAAGGTTGAGTGTCTTCAATACAATTCGTCCTACAACCAAACCAGTAAGAAGATTTATTTGTCATAGAGTTCAATTGTGTAATTCTCGTCCTTTATAGTTTGTTTATTTATTTGTCTATAATTTATTAATTTGATGAGAACATTAAATTGTTTAAGGCTGTTCAAATTCGATCAATACAAATAATACAGAATATCATTTCTTTTCTATTATTTGTATCTATTGTGTCCATATGATGGTTAAAATATAATAGACTAATTTGAATATGTTGGAACATAACAATTTATGGCATCAAATTAAATGAATTTTTAGCAAATATTATACTATCAATACTGTAAAGTTGTATGTAAGAAATATATGTTTGACTCTGCTACCCAATTAGAATTTGGCACTGATCATAAATCTGCTCATAAATATTGAATCTAATGCTGGCATTTCTCCATCTTTTTCTTTAAAGGATTTGATTTCGTTTAATAATTTGTTTTAACTTTTCTATTTCAGCATACAATTCTTATAAATAATCAAAGTCTGAAGTTATTAAATTTGAAGTCTTCCTTGATGCTTGCCAATTGAGGATTCTATTTGATTTCAATAATCCGCTATAAATCATCTTGGAATTGAGTCTTGCCATCCAGGATTTAGGTAAACAGGCCTTGGTCCAGCGGAACCAAAAGCGCAGGGGATTGAAATCAATCCCGTCAAGTTGGCCAAAATCAGTTAGATACCCAGCATCGAGCAGGCAAGGCTCGTAGGTTTCTAACCAGTGATTTTGATAACCAACAGATTGGCGACTCTACTGGGGAACGTCGCAAGTAAGGTTTACTTACTCCAAGACCAGTTTAGAGTTTCATTTAGGCAAAAGCCTAGAGGTGAGATTTCCGATTTCGTTTTCTTTCACTTAGATATAGATACATTAATAAGTTTCCTTTTGTTTCCATTTCTCGTTTATAATTTCAGATTCCAGCAATCAGATTTTTAATCACCGTTTCTAAAATTTCAAAGCTGTGTTTAAAAGTTTTAAAGTTTTAGCTAAAATTTTCATTTTACAAATCAGCAACTAAAAGGAGATTTTTTTTGTCTTACTTTCAGCAAATTGTTTTTCAAGTTATTGGCATAAAGCTCTGCTGGATATAGAACCCAGATTTTCATTTCTTTGTGTTTAAAAGAAATTGGCGACTCTGTTATTTAAATTTTGCAAGTGTATGTGGGGTAGAAGATCGGTAAACCCCCAGCCTAAAAGACTTGTGCAACTCACTTTTGAAAAGAAGCCAAAGAATAAGAAAAGCAATAAAAAGGCAAAGATGTTTTATACAGGGCATAGAAATTTTCAGGAAAGGGCTAATAAACAACATGAAACTTGTGAATCAAGCCATAATAACCCAGAAAATGATGAAGAAAACCCATTCTTTCATGTTCCTAGAATTGATGAAGAGCCTCAATGTGAAATAACTCGTATAGAAGACGATGACGAACAAGAACAAATAATGCAATGGGACATGATAATAAAGAAAATGGCTGAAACTACAAATGGAAATAGCGCAGTATTGGCAAAAGCATTAAAAATGCAGCCAGATGATATCCTAGCAAAAATAGGAATGTCTAAAGACCTTATTATTTCCACACCTAAAACTCCTAATGAACAAAGATCAGATAGGTGGAGGGAGGAAAAATCAGATCAAAATACTCCACCTAGGTATAATCCGCCTCACAGAAAAAATTTGGAGACACAATATGCTATTAATCATGATAATCCGCTATTTGAAAATAGAAGAGAAAGAAATCAAGATAACAATTTTAATAGATATGATAATCAGCGAACATGGAACAATGGACAAAATAGGGGAATTCAGCAAAATATTGGGAATAATAGACAACCTTATGTTGCAAATCAAAGTAACAATAATCAAAACCGTCAGGGATATGTGGCTCAAAATCAAGGTAATAGAAACCAAGTGATGCGGCAACCTATGGCAATCGAACGATATAGACAGCTGGATTTTATTGGGATCCAAGGATATCCGAATCCTATTTCAAATGATTTGAGGAATGCCATCCCAAAATTTTCAGGAAATGGAACAGAATCAGCTGAGAGACATGTTATCAACCTGAAAAACATCATTGAAGATTTTGAAGAAGAACATGAAGATGTGTTCATGAAATTGTTTGTTCAATCATTAACTGATGACGCTGCGGAATGGTATAGAAGTTTGCCAGACAGATCAATTTCTGGTTGGTGTAATTTCACAGATCAATTTATTGAGCAATTTGGGGATCACACTGATACATCCTTCGCATCACATGAATTGACTAGCATTAAGAAGAACTCAAATGAATCAGTATTAGAGTTTAACAAGAGATTTAATAAAGTCCTCAACAGAATTCCTAGGGAAACTAGGCCCGTAGATTCATTCTTGATTGATTTTTATTTAAGTGCCTTTGATAGCAAAACCCACTATGAAATAAGATCTCATAGACCTTCCTCGCTACTCCAAGCTTTCAAAGTTGCCATGACCATTGAAAATGATAGGAAAGCAGCAGGAAGAGTTGATAAGAGGGATGATTCAAAATTGTATAATCCAAAAAATCCTAAGAAGGACGAGCTCAAAGAAATAATGGATATGTTAAAAGAGATAAAAGTCAAACAAGGTAGAAATGAGAGGCCATCTTTTAATAGAAATGACAGAGTTAGATTACATGATATGCCTTATAACACAAACTGGAAGGATGGAAAACCGGAGAGACCAATTCGTGCTAAAGATACACCTGATCCCTTGAAGAAAGTGAATATTGTTGAGGATGATCCATGGTGTGATGTATGTAGGCTGCCCCACGATCCTAATCATTGTATTGTTGCGCAAGCTATTTTTGAAAAAGGAAATCAGGAAAGTGAAGAACAACCTGTAGTCAACACAATATCGTCTGAACCAATATGGGGAGGGGATGAAGACGATTCTAGTGATGAAGATCAGAATGCTGATTATTATTACAGAGGCTCTAACCAGCAGCGATGTATTCAACAAATCTTTTCAGATGAAGAAGATAATCCTACTCTTCGTAGATTAACACCAGAAGAAAGAAGAGCTCATACTATTGCAGCAGTCGAGCACGCTAAACATACATACCAAAGAAGAAACAAAGATAATAATACTGACTTAGGAACTCCTGCTGGTATATTCGCAAGGAATCAGCAGCATATTGAAGCATCTAAGAAGCCTGAAAATCAAGCTCAAACCAAGCAGAAGGAAAGTAACCAAATTTATAGAATGACCAAGCAGCCAATCGTGCAAACTCATGGTAAGAAAATATCCGATTGTCATAGTTTTATGAGTCATGCTTTATCTCAATTAAAGATTACTGTACCACTGATGGATATGATGAAATTTACTGATTACAGGCATGAAACGGTGAAGATATTGTCTAATGTGAAAGATATTAACAATAAGGATGATGATAAGAGTAATGAAGAAATGCCCATTGTATATTTAGGAACAACATTAAATAAAAGGGCAAATCAAGTAGACCCATTCTATTTAACATTGTTGATAAATAATAAATTGGTAAAAAATTGTATGATTGATTCTGGCGCAGCAGTCAATATTATGTCTGCTGATGTAATGAAGGAAGTAGGACTAAAAGTTGACACCCCTTATGGGAAGTGTTATGCCATGGACAACAGATCTGTACCTGTAGTTGGAATAATTAAAAATATTGAATTTCGTTTTCCATCATTTCCACATATATCATACAGAACTGACATTACAGTAGTTGAGATATCAGCAAGTTATGGTATGTTGTTATCTAGGCAATGGTCAAATTTGGTTGGAGGTCATGTGTAGTTAGATATGTCCTACGCTACTATTCCTGTCGGAGGCAAGGAAATACGAATCGAAAGGGAACCTCAATCGTATTATTTGGTTGAAGACTACATTTTGGATCCTGAAGTTAACTTTTGTCATTCGGACATGGACAACTTCCAAGTAAGCATAACCAAACCTACTTCTAGGATTGTTGATCCAATTTCAATTTATGTAAAAGAGAATTGTAATGATATTTGGCAAATGTTTTTTGATGGCGCATGTAGTAAGGAAGGAAATGGGGCTAGCGTTATTTTTGTTTCACCCTCGGGTAAAACTTTTAAATTTTCTTTCTTACTGAACTTCGAATGCACTAATAATATTGCTGAGTATGAGGCATTAGTCATTGGTCTTGGTATTGCTAAAGCATATAGGATTAAAATGCTCGCTGTCCTAGGGGATTCGGATTTAATTGTTTCACAAATTAGGCATAAATTTTCAACTAGGAACCCTAGACTAAAACAGTATCGAAATTATGTATGGGATTTGATAGAATTCTTTGATGCTTTTTCAATCAAATGGGTCGATAGATCAACCAATTACTTAGCTGATATAATGGCTAATCTAGCTATTAAGCAAATAGATATTCCATTTGCTGAAGTTATTCAAGTTGAAATGAAAAATAGACCTTCTATACCAGACAATGTTCAAAATTGGCAAGTTTTTGAGGACGATAATGATATCATTAGATTTTTGGTTTGCCAAGAAGATTATGAAAATCAATTTATTGATTGGAATGGATACATAGAAGAAGAGGACGGTAAGGAAACATTGTTCGGAAAAGAAATAATGCAATTAAAAACCAATAAAATACCAAAAGGTCTTGTTTCTTTAGAACAAATCTTCGACGAAAAGGAAAGTCCAAAAAATAGCAAATCTACCAAGATCCAAAATGAAATTGAGGAAATAAATTTGGGAAGTGAAAACTCTCCAAAAAGGGTTCATATAGGGAAGAAGTTGTCATCAAAAATAAGGACTGACTTAATTGCTTTATTAAGAAAATATAGACACGTCTTTGCTTGGAGCTATGATGAACTTAAAGCGTATAGGGAAGATTTGTTTCAGCATGAAATACCTCTTAAATCAGATGCCAAACCATTTAGACAAAGACAACGTCCGATAAATCCAACATTAGCTCCAAAAATGAAAGATGAACTCATCAAATTAAGAGACGCCGGAATTATAAAACCTATAAGGCATTCTACATGGGTTTCGAATTTAGTCCCAGTTAGAAAGAAGAATGGAGACATACGGTTATGTATAGATTTTAGAAACTTGAATATATCTTCCCTTAAAGACAATTGCGCATTACCTAACATGAAGATTTTATTACAAAAGGTAACCGGAAATGAATTATTATCTATGATGGATGGATTCTCGGGTTATAATCAAGTCAAAGTAAAGGAATCCGAACAATACAAGACTACTTTTACCACACCCTGGGGTACCTATGTCTATGCTAGGATGCCTTTTGGGTTAACAAATGCAGGGGCTACTTTTCAAAGGGCAATGGATGTTGCTTTCGACGGATTGATTGACTTGATCATGGTTATCTACCAGGATGACCTTACTGCTTATTCAAAGAAAGCAGATGACCATTGTAAGCATTTAGAAAAGATCTTCATAAGGGCTCTTGAATTTGGAATTTCCTTGAACCCTAAAAAATGTCAATTTGGGGTGACTGAAGGAAAATTGTTGGGTCATATCATCTCTAAGGATGGGGTTAGAATTGATCCTGAACGGGTAACAGCCATTGACAATATTCAGATACCTAAAACAACTAAGGGAATCCAATCTTTCTTTGGGCAAATAAATTTTGTGAGAAGATTCGTCTCTAATTTTGCTGAAATTGTTAAACCTATTTCTAAGATGCTTAAGAAGGGTGCTAAAATTGCTTGGGATAACGAAGCTATAGGGGCATTTTCTAAGATAAAGCAAGCTATAAAAGAGGCCCCAGTTCTAAAATCCCCTGATTTTAAAAAGCCATTCCAGTTATTTTCATTTGCTTCTTATCATACCATAGCCGCGGTCATGCTACAAAAGAACGATGAAGGATACGAGCAACCAATTGCATTCTTTAGTAAGAGTTTACAAGCTGCTGAATTAAATTATGATATAAATGAAAAACAAGCTTATGCTTTGGTTAAGGCAGTTAAATCTTTTCGTCCTTACCTAGTAGGGGCTGAAGTTATCGCCTATGTGCCAAATGCTGCCATCAAGGACATATTTAGGCAATCTGAAACTACTGGGAGGCGATGTCGTTGGATAAATCAAATCCAGGAGTTCAATATAGACATTCAAATCACAAAATTGGTTAGAGGACAAGGTCTCGCTAAGCTTATGGCGGAGTCAAATTTAGAAGCCGTACAAGTTAACCAAGTTGATGATGAACATGCTGAAGTTAGTATTGGCAGATGCCCTTGGTACACAGATACAGTATACTATTTACAACACACTAAATGTAGAGATGGTTTAAATGAAAATCAGAAACGAACTATTAAATTACAGGCTGCGAAATATATTTTAATTCAGGGTGATTTATATTGGAAAAATCAGGATGGGATTCTATTATTTTGTTTAGATGTTGCCCAGTCAGCAGTTATTCTCAAAGAAATGCATGAAGGGGTTTGCGGGGGTCATTTCTCAGCAAGAACTACAGCACATAAGATATTAAGAGCAGGTTACTATTGGCCTCATCTTTTTAAAGATTGCCATGCCTATGTTCGAAAGTGTGAAGCTTGCCAAAAATTCTTCGGTAAGTTGAAGTATGATGGTGCGCTCCCTTTAAGGACATTACAAGCAGAGGAACCTTTCCAAATGTGGGGAATTGATTTTATAGGTGAGATTAGTGAAAAGTCAAGTGGTGGACATAGTTGGATTTTAGTGGCTACTGATTACTTTACCAAGTGGGTGGAGGCTATACCCACTCGGCAATCAACAAGTAAAGTGGTAATTAAGTTTCTTACTGAAAACATCTTAACTAGGTTCGGAGTGCCTCAAAAGATCATAGCTGACAATGGCATGTGTTTTAGATCTAATGAATTTGCTGAGTTTTGCAGGAAATATGGCATTACAATTTCCTATTCATCTCCATATCATCCCCAAGGCAATGGACAGGCAGAATCTAGCAACAAAAATATCTTGAAAATTATTAGAAGAATGCTGGATAACAACAAGCGTGCTTGGGATTCAAAGCTAAAATTGGCATTATGGGCGGACAGGATCACGGTAAAAAAGTCAACAGGTTTCTCTCCTTTCAATCTAGTTTATGGGAAAGAAGCAAAGCTTCCCTTGAATAATTTATTACCTGTTTTCAAATTTGTTACTGAAGAACAATTAGAAGATATCAATTTTATGGAAAATAGGCTAAATGCTTTGATTGAGTTAGATGAGGTAAGGAGACTAGCACATGAGAAAAATATAAGTAAGCAACAACAGGTTAAGTTCCTTCATGACAAAAAATCTTCCAAACGATCTTTTAAGGTAGGTGATTGGGTCTTGAAATGGAACGCTAAGGATCAGGACAGAGGAAAGCATGGTAAGTTCGAGGCTTTATGGCTCGGACCATTTATTATTTTTGACAAAGCTGGAGAACAATCTTATTTTTTGCAGGATACAGAGGGTCGTATACAAGATTTTCCAGTCCATGGACAGTACCTCAAACCATTCTTTCAGTAAGCATATACAGGGGAGTACTATTTCCTTTCCCTCTTCTTTGTTTTTATTTATTTATTTATTTATTTTTTTTTATTATTTATGTATGTATTGTATTATTCCACGAGCTGATTACTCCTGATTTTTTGGCAGGTCTGCTCCTCCAGAGATAGCTGAGATCTCGTTATACCCGCAAGGGATATACGTCCCCAGCAAGAGCCACTGATGGAACTCTCAAATTTTGAATTTTTATTTATCTCCATTTATGAGATCATACAGGAGACGAATGATGAAGTGGCATTGTAAATATTAGAGAGCTCCATTATTATCTGGACAGAATAAGTTTTGTATTTTGAAATGCATAATAGATTCATATCTTATCTGGATTTTGGTGATAAGCAACATTTTCTAGAACAATAGCAAATTGAGCAAATTGAAGAATAGCGATTAAACCAATGCTGAGTTCAAGAATACAGGTTTAAAAGGATCAGAAAAGCTTTCAAAAGATTTGCAATGGTTTGTGCAGCAAAGTTTTATAATTTTAGAGCCAAGTTCTTCAGAAGGAAGATACTAGAGTATTTAGAAGAGCTCAGACAGAAGTAGATCCAAATCACATTCTTTCAAATAACATTCTTGAGAAATTTTTCCTGCACAGTCAGTAATTCTCAACATTGAGTTGCATAAAATGAAAGATGATTTTGGAAGTTAATTGGTGCAAAGTTATTTTGGTGTTAGATGTATATTTAGTTATATTTTCCTTCCAAGGTCATCAGGTGCACCTGTGGACTCGACTTTTTTCCTATATACAATGAATGGCTGGAAAAATCGCTTATAGCAATCAACTTCCTATCCCAAGGATGATGATCTTCCAACTCTTGCAATTAGTGATCTGCAGTATCATTCTTCAGCAATATAGTCTCATCTCTAGTATGGAATTATGTGCTTACAACAATGACAATAATGATGTATCCAATATCAACATTATATTTTGCAGCAATGATGATGTCTCTGATATGTGTTTAGACTTCTGCAACATAATCATGCTACCCGTATGTGCTTGAAAAGGTATTGGAGATACGTAACCAAGAGCTTGAGCAGGTTGGAGGACAGGATGTCGAACGATTTTTATCCGCCTCAGCCTGTTACGATACATTAAAGGCTTCCATCCTATAGGCGGCTAGGCATATTTCAGAGTAAACGATTTACCAGGTTTAGCATGGTGATTTATTTGCTTAGTTCGTGAGAAAATACTGGAGCTTTCCTGCAACAGCGACGTTCATATAACGGATTTTCTTCATCCCGCGTTCAGGAGTCACTGTGTGGACAGATTTTGCCGGAGGAGAGCCATTACAATGTTAATCTTTATTAATTGTTGCCCAGCGGCTTACTTCTGATATGTTTTCTTTTGTTTTGCTGCAGGTATATGCGTTGGAAGTCGTTTCGCGCAGAGATGCAGAGCAGAGCACCCAGGCGAATAGGGATCACAAACTCTGAAAGAGGGGGATATGTCACATACTGGTTCATCAGCGAATGGGCCGAGCGACCAGTTTATTGCTGATGCTAAAGAAGATACTCTTTCTCCTGCCATAGTCTTGGCCAGAGGTCTCGCAATGTTTTGTGCCGTCGGGAATCATATTTTAGCTTGCATAATTGTTAAAATGATTATTTGAGGTATACAAGCGCTTCCGACAGTTGAAGATTTTAGAGGAATAATTAAACTCGCTGGGAACTATTATTTTAAACTTTAAACATTGTTTAGTTTTTTATAAAGGGTCGCAGCGTTTGGACGATAACTGACACCCTTTCCATGTATATAAATATATGTAAAAGACACAACATATGGGGGGATCGAATTCATTGCTCTAAAAACTGATATTGAAACTATTATCTGTAAATCTTCATCAAATACTGTTAGATTTTTTCCTTCTAAGGAGAAGTTGGAGACCTGAACAAAGCAAAAGGATTCAGATTTCTTGAGTATTATTTTCAAGCGTTGTATGGATTGGAATGTGTTGAATAGAGCATCAAAAGGTTGAGTGTCTTCAATACAATTCGTCCTACAACCAAACCAGTAAGAAGATTTATTTGTCATAGAGTTCAATTGTGTAATTCTCGTCCTTTATAGTTTGTTTATTTATTTGTCTATAATTTATTAATTTGATGAGAACATTAAATTGTTTAAGGCTGTTCAAATTCGATCAATACAAATAATACAGAATATCATTTCTTTTCTATTATTTGTATCTATTGTGTCCATATGATGGTTAAAATATAATAGACTAATTTGAATATGTTGGAACATAACAATTTATGGCATCAAATTAAATGAATTTTTAGCAAATATTATACTATCAATACTGTAAAGTTGTATGTAAGAAATATATGTTTGACTCTGCTACCCAATTAGAATTTGGCACTGATCATAAATCTGCTCATAAATATTGAATCTAATGCTGGCATTTCTCCATCTTTTTCTTTAAAGGATTTGATTTCGTTTAATAATTTGTTTTAACTTTTCTATTTCAGCATACAATTCTTATAAATAATCAAAGTCTGAAGTTATTAAATTTGAAGTCTTCCTTGATGCTTGCCAATTGAGGATTCTATTTGATTTCAATAATCCGCTATAAATCATCTTGGAATTGAGTCTTGCCATCCAGGATTTAGGTAAACAGGCCTTGGTCCAGCGGAACCAAAAGCGCAGGGGATTGAAATCAATCCCGTCAAGTTGGCCAAAATCAGTTAGATACCCAGCATCGAGCAGGCAAGGCTCGTAGGTTTCTAACCAGTGATTTTGATAACCAACACATAGAAAGTGATGTAGAGTTAAATATTGTTTCTTTTAATGTTTCCAATGGTTGGGGCTATTTGAGTTTTCTATTGATCCTAGGCACAATATCACAATCAAAGCCTATAATGAGGTTCAACGTTCTTCTAAAGGTCATATTGTACTCCCTATCTAGTACAGTCATGTGGAGAAGGATGCGGTGCTTCAAGTTCTTGAAATTTTACTTGCATATAAAAAATTTCTAGGAAGACCATGGATACATGATATGCAAGTAGTGTCATCGACCTTTCATCAATGTATAAAATTTTCCTTTAATGGTACCAAGGTTGTCATTCCTAGAGATAAATCTATGTCAATGTATCATCTTAAAATGGAAGAACTTCTATGTTAAGAGAATTTATCCCTCTGAATAAGTGGTCTGGGATCATGTCAAGCACCTTGAAAGGGTCTTTGTATGGATTTGGCTATTTTCCCCCTATTTTGCTTCTCTCTCTCTATTTCCAACCTATTTCTAATAAATTGCTCTATGAAACTAAGGACTTTGGCCTCTGTCAAGTATGACCTTTACCCTAACCTAGGGAAGGGTTGACCTTGTCCTCGACCCTAGGTCTTAGTTTCAATTTCTAGGAGTTTTGGTATCTCGGGCTTAGGAAAGTTTTTTTATCTTG
The DNA here is from genome assembly GCA_028749045.1 of Cupressus sempervirens. Classification (NCBI taxonomy): domain Eukaryota; kingdom Viridiplantae; phylum Streptophyta; class Pinopsida; order Cupressales; family Cupressaceae; genus Cupressus; species Cupressus sempervirens. The sequence continues at coordinate 5,606,390 of CM053790.1, read as the reverse complement.
CTTTTGGGTCAGCTGTAATGGGAAATGCAAACAAAGGAATGTTGATAATTGAATAATAGAGATATATAATTATTGTCATTTATGGCAACACATGATGTACATGCTTATAGGAAACCTCATAAATAAAGAGACTTAGCTTTTGGTAATCAAAAAAATAGTCTAAGTATAGAATTTGTTATACATTAGTGTATTGTTTCATTTATAACTTGTTGCTGACATCATATTATGATTAGCAAAGTTAGGTGGAGATAGTATACATGTTGGTGGTGACATGTATAACCTCATAAGTTAGTATAGACTGTACAGAAACAAGACAACAGAATTAAAGGAAAGAATTGTTTTGTTTACAAAATAATTACTTGTCCAATTAGGGTCGACATCCTAAATTTTTACTGTAAATTGGAAAAGTGGATTGTGATCTTAGCCATCCAAACATCAATTTGTGTAAAGGCATGGTATTTATGCAAAGGACAATTTGCGATAAGAAGTGTGATATCATGCTATCATGTAATTGTGATGTTGAGCAATCATATGTGAACTTTTGTAAGAGCAATATATGCAAACTTTTGCGAAATCTATTTTGTGATCCAAGATCGAGATGAAGATCAAAGATCAATCAAGGAAAAAGATGCAGTACCTATATTTTAGAAGTCTAATTACTTGTTTGGGCAGTGAGCTCTTCTTGTAATTAGAAGTGCATGTTTAGGCAATGAGCTCATCTTGAATTTATTGTACCACAACTCCTAAAAGGGTTGGAACCTCCTAACAAGGAATCCTTAAACTGAATTTACTCATTGACTCCTAACAAGATCCATCCTCTAATAAGGAACTTATATAGAAGTATATTATCTAGTGGACATCATCCCATTGGGGTTTTCCCTTGGCCAGGGTTTCCCTAGTTAACAAAATATGGTGTTATGAGTCATCTTTGTGCATTGTTACTATTACTATTCATCATTACTTTATTGCTTTGTTATGCATGGTTTAAAGCAAGAAATAATATCCAGTTGGCGACTAAAGTTTGTAGATTAGTGATTTACCCCCCTCTCAGTAATCCCTATTTCTAACAATTGGTATCAAAGCATAGTTACTTTGAAGAGGCTCAATAGCTTGAGTAAGATCCCTATGGATATGGAACAGTTGATGAAGAACCTTGAAGAAGCCCTTGAACAAATTGATCTCCTTACTGAAGAAAGATATAAGTTGAAGGAAAAATATGAAGACTCCAAAGTGTGCATTGGATAATTGAAGGAAAAGATTGAACATCTCTAATCCAAGTCTGAATCTATTGAATTAGAAACTAGTGATAACAATTATTCAAAGTTGAAGGCAAAGTACACAATCTTGAAGCATAAATTGAAAATTATGAATCTGAAGTTGACTTTGAGAAATGATCCTAGCAAAGTTGAATCTTATTTGAAAATTGAAAATGTAGATATGAGAACAAATCTAGCAAAGAAAACATCTGAATTTGAAACATTTAAAGAAGATCATGGAGAACTTCATAAGTACAATACTATTGTGAAAGGTAAACTAACTCAGTACAAGTAGCAACTTGAGAAGCTTTATTCTAGCAAACAAAAACTTGATGATTTAATGTCAATATAGAGACCTATTTATGATAAGACTAGTCTTGGTTTTCTAATTAAAATGTTTGCGAAGATACCTAAGATTATATTAGTTCAAAAAGAAAAAGAAAAATCTAATGATAAGATTTAATAAAGTCAATCTTCTGATAAATCTAAAGAAGTTGAGCAAAACAATGAAGTTGAATTTTTGAATGAACCAAAGCAAGTGGAATCTCCTAAGGGAACTAGGTATGAATTTAGAGGTAAGTGTTTTTTATGTAATGAAATAGGACATATGAAAAGAGATTGTACTAATAAGTCATTTAATCATGTTAAGGATTTTTATTGTCATAATTGTCATGGTATGGGTCATAAGGCAATTGATTGTAGAAAACCTAAGTATGAAAATTGTTGGTGTAAATAAGTATTTACTTATTACACTTACTTAAGTTTTACTTAGGTTAATGCATTATTTAATTATTTTGCATTATTTTATTATTATTTTAGGTGAGACACTTAGGAGTTTGTGAACTCTCATTGAGTTACGCAACTCTAATTTTTCACCTGGTGTCTACAACACATGAGTATGCATCATTCACTGAGTTGTCATGATGACAACACAGTTTTCCGCACTCCTCATTTAGCACATGTTGTCTACTCCACTGATTTGCGTGCTACACCATTGTAGGCTTATCCTCACATCATCGCACTTAATCCCATGCTTAATGGAGGATAATCCATATCTGGTGGACATGTGCCTGGTTGTATGACATATCATGGTGCTGACTTCTATGCATTCTACAAGCTCTCCTAAGGCCTTTATATTCAAGCACTCTAGTGTACTCTGGTATCCAATTATTGAATGAATATCATCATTCTGATCATACTTTGCCTATTTTGGTCAACTGTGTGCTTGTGTTGAGTTCTTTAGTTCTTGGGTGAATTCTGGCCTAAGCCAAATTCTTACAAAAAGAATAAAAGAAATAGTGGAATGTCTAAAAATACTAACCCTATAGATAGAAGAAGATCTAATGAAAAGACATCAAGTGAAGGAATATCTTATGAAAATAGAAGACAAATCATGTGATATAAGTGTAACAACTTAGGACACGTTGCTTGGAATTGTCATGCACCTGATGATCAACAGAATCCTAGAAGCAGAGCACTAGTATGTCAGTTATGCAAAAACTTCAGACATACAATAAAGTACTGTAGAATGGACAAAAACGTTAGAGATAAAAGAAACAATGGAAAAAACTTTAGGAACAGAGGGAACGATGGAAAGAATGTTGAAAAAGATAGAAGAAACCATGAAAGGAACTTTGATTTTAATAGAGACAATGAGGAACAAAGAAACATTATCAATGAACTTCGAGAAGAACTTAATGAGGCATTTGTAAAAGGAGTAGGTATCTCATAAGAAAAGCTAGATGATGATGAGACAAGAAGATCAAAGTCAATTGTTGAATTTGATTCAACCAAGTTCAATTAAGCTTGTCCACAACATTAGAATTTGAGAACTTCATTCTGAGATTGAATTTAAGGTAGCGAAGTTAGGAAAAGGTGTAATGAGATATGTTTAGATGTTACCTAAGCTCACGTATAATTTGGAGCTTATCTAAACAAGTTATGAAGGAATTCAGAGTTACTGGTATTATAGAAATGGCTAATTTTGTAATATAAGATGGAAACCATGTTTGTGTTGAGAATTTTGTATAATGAAGTTCAGTAGAGTTTTTTCATGATGGAAAATAGCTATGGCAAGCCTCGAGTGGCATTTGAAGATTAGACAAATGATCTTGAGCAATTATTTAATTACAAAATGTAATTAACAATTTTTTTCGTGTTTGCAAAGTACACAATTAATACAAATTCAAGTTGATGAAATAAATGGAGTACAAAATTGATTCTCAAATTCAAGTTAAAGCAAAGAGCACTTAGAAGAGACTTGTCAGAGTGATTTTGAAGCAAACCTTATTTTTGGAAAGAGGTATTTTATCATTTTTTCTACAAATTTGTTCAGTAAAAGTTCATATTTGATAGAATCACGGATATGTTAGGAGTGCACAGTGTTGAGAAAGAGGATAGACCTAAGTTGAAGGTTGTTTCCATAAAACCTACTAAAGGAAACCCTAACTCAACATTATCAATCACTCTGAACAATGTAGTATATCTTGAAGATGTAGGAAGTTATCTGAATAGTAAGTTTGAGTCTATTGGTAGTGAAAACATGAAAAAAGATATGGAATTATTTTTCAATCACGACATGACTATGAAGTCTAAATTTGAACATTTAAGGGAACTAGATCTATTCAAATATCATTTCTACCGTGAATTGGACACAAATCATATTGAGTAGGATACATGATGGAAAGCTATGGAAGCAAGATAATGTAATTGATATTTTTTCCAACCTAATTCATGAGGTACTGGTCTTAGTAAACAAGGTATTGTACCTATAGGTGAGACAATGGTCAAGAAGAAAGTGGAGAGTTGTACTAAAGTAGTGTATAATGGAAAGGCCATGGTGATCAACACCATTAAGCAAGATGATGTAATATTTTTTAGTAGAATCATTGCCCACTCTGTATGTAAAAGCTCAAAGATTGATGAACTATCAACTAGATTCATCTATGCAGCATATAAGATATGTGTAGAGAAGGAACAAGTAAATCTTAGTGAAATTTTGAGAATGCAACTCTTATATAACCTAGAAAAGATCAAGAGGACAAAGAATGGTGTGTTTAGATTTCAATCATTAATCAATCACATATTCTTTCATGTACTTAAAAGATTTCCATATTTATCAGTTATAGAAATAATGAGTAGTGATAGATGTACAATGGAGAAGATAACATAAGTGTGCAAAAGGCATCTTGCAAATAAGATATTGGACAATGGCAACCTGATAATGAGAACATTTCAGAATAAAATGAAACAGAGATTCAGAATTGCACCTGTAATTGTAGATAGATTCAAAGAAGACATTTGTGTTATGGTTGATATAGATTATACCTATATTCAAGCAGTGGAACCTTGAGAAACATTTGTAGATCCCTTGGGTTATGAATTGGATAATGATACAACAATTAGTTATATTGATTTATTATTAAAATCAATGAAAGACAAAGGAGAATACAGATTCATAACTTATGATGAGATTAACTAGTCAGCTCATCAAGCAACCTTGGAGAAGGCATCCCACAAGAAGATAGAGTCTATAATAAAGAAAACCTTATTAGAGGCCGATATGACTGAAAGTGAGTTTGAGGCTATCAGGAAAATAATGAAACAAGGTATACTGAATATACAACCTTTTTCTATGTCTCTTGTAGAGATATCTTCAGAGCAAAGAATTCCATATGCAACACTATCAGATGTGCAGCCTAGTAGAAAATCTGAGAGATTGGTGGAAGTAGTGATCACTAAGACAAAGAAGGTAAAGCAACAACCCATCGGGCTAGGCAAAAGGAAAAAAACATTGTTGATAATTGTTGAGTCCAATGATGAAGAGGAAGAAGAACAAGAGATCAAGCAAGTAGAGAAAGTGACATTATCAAAGCAATCAGCAGGCAAAGCTTGGCAACCGTGGAAGTAGAAGATAGAGAAGATCAACACAGCTATTGCTAATGAAGGTAACTTTGTACAGATGAAATTTTTTTATGATTTGTATAATAGTTTTGAGAAGGATCAGGTTGATATCTCTACTATAATATATATCATAGCAAATAATTTGAAATTGAAAGATATTGATGACGTAGTAAATCAGAAAGTCTATGATAGACTTATTGCGAAGAAGGCACCTGCAAGAGATGATGACTTAGAACTTTGGTAGTCTACGCTTAGAACTATTTGCAAGATTGATGATGAAAAATAAATTAATGTTGAATAATCTTGCACCATATTTGAGAAATAAAGTGAGACCATTCCTATTTATGGTTGGCGAAAAAGATAAATTAAGAAGTGAGACTACAACAACTATCAGTCAAATGTTGACACAATATAAGGTAGCATCTCTTTAGCACCTAGAACCTCAAAAGTATCAGTGAGTGGTGACACTATGCAGATTGATCAGACCAATGTTACCATTAACATTGGTGATACTAATCCATTTGAAGGTTCTAAACTTGATGAACCTAATACAGAGGATGTTAAAGATAAATTGAGATAGCTTACAGAGGAAAAGAGGCTACTTGAAGAAGAAAAGAAGAAAATAGAAGAGACCAAACAAAAAATGCTTAAGGATGAGAAGATGAAAAGAAAGGAAAAATAGAAGAAGAAATAAGAAAGAAAATAGAGGAAGATAAGAAAAAGAGATTGGAAGAAGAAGAGAAGAGAGAAAATGATAGGAAAGAAAAAGAAAAGAAAGAGGAAGAACAAAGAAGAATGGAAGAAGCAACCAAGAAACAAAGGGAGGATGACACTAAACCTTCTATTTTATCTATTCCACTTTCACTTGCCAACTTAGCATTTGGTGATGATGATAAAAGATATTTGATCTTATCCCTATATAAGCTTATTCAAAAGAATAGGATAGTGAAAAGCTTATAGAAAACCTTGATGGAGGTTACTGAAAGACTACACAGTACTTTGGCAGTACAACACACAGAATTAGATCCTAAATAGAGGGCACACACAATGCTAAAATCATTTGATGAAGAGTTTACTAACTTCTTAAATGTTGCAGAAGCAAAGTCATAGATTTTACATGATGCTAACTTGTTTAGCACCATTTGTCAGAACATTAAGAATGATTTGGTTAATCTTGATACTTGTATCAAGGAACTTCAAAAATGTCAACAAGATGGGATTTTTTTTTAGATCAAGTGTACTTTATCATTCAACTAACTAAGGACATTGACAGTCAGATAGAAGGAAAGATGAGTGAGCTAGAGGCTCTACCCAACCAGATCCAACATCCATCTTGTAAAGTTGATGATTTTGAAGGACAAGTGGCTAGTATTCACAGTGATATTAGGAAATTGGAACTTTGAAAGGAATACTTTTTGAAGAGGATATTGAATTTTAGAGAGTCTATTGCTCTAAAATCATCTTTTGTTGAGAGACAGTTGGAGGAATGTGTCAAGGCCAAGGACACATATTCTAACTTTTTTGTATTCAGATGTTAATGCAATTGAGATTGCATCATATGCTCTATGTGCAATTCTCACCTCAACTGAATCCACCAAGGAGACATGGACTAAAGGTATGAATAGTCTTAAGGAAAACTTTGATGATTGCATGAAGATCATATCAACATAAGGGAGGACAACATTTTTTGGATAGTTTCTGACATTTTGACCTTTGTCATTGATGTCAAAGGGGGAGTAGTTGCAAAAAATTGGAAAGTAATTGAATTGTCAAAAGGCGAGAATATTGTAGAGTATATTGTAAGGGGGAGCCTATGTAAAGTTGGACAAATTGTAATAGATGTAATGTAATGTGTTGTTTATTTTTGTTATGTTAAGTTTTTTGTCACTTAGCCAATTTTCCCTATTTTGTTGTCATCAATGCCAAAGGGGGAGATTGTTAACAATTGGATAATAGAGATATGTAATTGATGTCATTTATAGCAACACATGATATACATGCTTACAAGAAACCTTGGAAATAAAGAGACTTAGCTTTTGGTAATAAAAAAATTGTCTAAGTATATAATTTGGTATACAACAGTGTATTATTTTGTTTATAACTTATTGCTGACATCATATTATGACTAGCGAAGTTAGATAGAGATAGTATACATGTTGGTGATGATGTGTATAACCTCAAAAATTAGTACAGACTGTACGAAATAGAGATAATCATGTTTTAGCGAAATAGGACAACAAAATTAAAAGGAAAGATTTTTTTTTTTTTTAACAAAATAATTACTTGTCCAATTAGGGCCGACATCCTAGATATTTACTCTAAGTTGGAAAAGTGGATTGTGGTTTTAGTTGACCCAACAACAACTTGTGTAAAGGTATGATATTTATGCAAAGAACATTTTGTGATAAGAAGTGTGCTATCATGCTATCATGTAATTGTGATGTTGAGTAATTGTATGCAAACTTTTGTAAGAGTGATATATGTGAAGTTTTGTGAAAGCTATTTTGTGATTTGAGATCAAGCTAAAGATCACAGATCAATCAAGGAAGAAGATACAATATCTATATTTTAGAAGTCTGATTACTAGTTTGGGCAGTGAGCTCTTCTTGTAACTAGAAGTGCATATTTGGGCAGTGAGCTCATCTTGCATTTTCTATACCACAACTCCTATCTGGGTTGGAATCTCTTAATAGGGATTCAAAATCTCCTAATAGGGACTCCTTATACTAAATTTTTCTCATTGACTCCTAATAGGTTCCATCCTCTAATAAGGAACTTATATATCATTATATTATCTAGTAGGTACCATCCTCACCAGGGTTTTCCCTTGGCTAGGGTTTCTCTAGTTAACAAAATAT